>JAVLVB010000318.1:1827266-1896514 GCA_032876305.1 Orestias chungarensis | reverse complement strand
ACAAACACAAATTTCCTCTTAGTTGAGTTAAACAGCTTTTATTTGTGGGACAACAGATAAAATGCAATTGTAATATTTGAAGTGGAGTCGGAATCCAGATCAGAAGTAGCCTTTTCTGGTGTTTTAAACCTCTTACTCTAAAACTCTTCTTAGATGGATGAAAATCAGTGATTGTTCATCTTTCACATACGGGATTATCTCATAGGTCTATTTTGGAAATATAACAAGTTTTTTACCAACAAGGAAGTTTTGAAATCTTATGTCCAAAAAATAAGAGCCTTTTTGAATAAACTATTTAGCTGATATTTTACGTTGTCTTTTTATCTTGCAGGTCTGCAACCAGGCACTACAGATGCACGGCGGCTACGGTTACCTGAAGGACTACGCAGTGCAGCAGTTTGTGCGGGACATCAGAGTCCATCAGATTCTTGAGGGTACGTTTCTTATTCTCCTTTCTTTGCATCGCAGATCTCAGTTTTGATTTGTGAGCTTACATGTATTTTTTTTTTTTCTTTGACAGGGACTAACGAGGTGATGAGAATGATAATTTCCCGAAATCTGCTCACAGAGTCGTGATAAATCTCTTCACCTTGGCGGTCTCGATTAACTCCTTGCTTTGTACTTTTTTCCTGGTTTTGACGGAAATCATCAGAGAGATTGTTTTTTTTTTGTGGTAAAACATCAGATCTTCTGTTGTATTTGTAGTTGTTACAAAGCTCTAAATAAATAATGATCCACCTGCTTCTGAGACTAGTGAACAGCAGAAAATCTTATCAATATCTATACAGATTTTTTATGCATCAAATCTAAAATCAAGTTAATTAAAAAAAATTATCCAGTTTTCGCATTTTGGATGTATTTATGTAGTTTATAGGCCGAGGTAAAAAAAAATCCAGATGACACAAGAAAAGTAATGCACAGATAAAGTAGTTATTAAAAAGGATGTAACAATGATAGTTGTAGGTGCATGCTCCTATGATCAAACTTTTATTTGTATTCGAAATGTAAGTATATCTTACAGATATATATATACCTGATATTAATTTTATTATACTCTAAGGCAGAGGTTACTATAGTATCATTTTTGTATACAAATGCTTCTATTTACCTCTTGGTACAGTTAAAAAAATGGGTCTTTTAATTTCCCTTTTCTTTTCTACTACCTTGATGAGATTTTGAATGGTTAAAAAATTAACGCAGAAAATCTTGCTGGTCTCCTGATTTACCCAGAACCTTCACTGTTAAGTTTGTTTTTTCATTAATTTCAGTCACTTCGTTTCAGTCACTTAAACTTATCTGCAGTTTTCAACTTTGAACTACGATAGGTTTTAAATCACACTTTTCAAATAGTCTTAATCAGTTCTAAACAGTTTTTAGGTGTTTGCAGTACCAGAAAAGTTGGATTTAAATCCAGATTTTTTTTCTTGCCCACTCAAAAAAAGCTCTTAGTCATGTAGAGTTAGATATGATGCTGTAGTGTGAATGATTGTCCTGCTAAATAACTGAGTGTACCTGAGCTGAAGGTCACAAATTGACAGAAAGACATTCTCTTAAAGTGTTTTGTAAGAGAGACGAGAATTTATGTTTCTGGATCATAAGCTACCGCCACCATGTTTAACTATATATTTGTTAACTCATAATTGTTCCCGAGTGGACTTTTGTGTCCTATATATCATCCTAACTGCATTGTGAGGTTTTTATTTTTTATCCAGAGGATTGTTTGTGCTTCATAATAAAACAACTTTCCAAAAATTAATTTTCATTGCTTGTTTCACTTTCATTTTCTGTCTTTTTTTTCTTTCTTTTTTTATACAATCAAAATATAAACATTGCACTAGCAGGCAAACCCTCCAGAATACCTTTTATTTAAAAAATAATAAACATGTGAGCAATGACAACTGCATTCAAAATGACGTGAAACCCATTTATCGGCGTCAACCACAGTCGCGTTGTTTCCAGAGTGTACAAGAAAAGCACAGCAGACTGAATCTGCTAAATTGTTTTCTTGTAAATCTCATCGAATTACCTAAAGGTCAAAGGTGATCGATGGATTTCGACACCTTAACAATTACAAACTATCTGTGTTAACACTATTTAGTTTACATTCAAGCTACCATAACAGGCAAAGTACTCCTTAAAAGAACAGCCAGCACACTCCATGGAATCATACTGATATTTCTGCAACAGTTTTAACACATTTAAATCAAACACAATGTGAGTGACTCTAGGAAAGTATAATATTTGCACCTGAATTGTGAGGGTTTGTTTTTTTTTTGCTCAGAACTAATATCTGTTTAACGTAATTGAATACTGATCCCCATACAGCCAGAACAAGGGCATAAAAACAAATATCCATTATTAGGTAATTATCCAAACATTAGAAATGTAGCCAGAAGTTGCATTTATATTGAAACAAACTGCTACCTGGGTATCTTAACAGTTGCATTATGACAGAAATGCTCCAAACCGTGTAAAAATAAATCATTTTCTGTAGTGAGCATGAATGCAGCATACAAAACAGATCCAGAAGAGAAACAAGGAATGTCGCACCGAGTTCAATGTCTGTAACCTGAAGGTGAAGCCTTTGCAAGCAAAGGTCCAAGTCCCTCGTTGGATGCTTTCCACTCGGACAACCGCTCGGCTGTTCATGAGGACATTTTCTCAGCCTCAAGGCATCATCTCAATCTGTCCTCTACAGAGGCCGGCTACACCAGGGAGCCGGCTTGGCTCTGGGCCGGCACCATGACGGACACAGCCCCCATGCGAGTCAGAGTGGACGAGCTGATCTGCGGGGAAGCAGTGACCGGACCGGGAACCTGAGGCTGAGGCCCCTCAGTCCTTTTTAAGGGGGTGCCAACTGCAGGGCTTCTGAGGATCTGCGGGGGGCCTCCGTTTGCACTGGGGGGCCGCTTGTGTTTGCGTATTGGAGTGCCGCCCATATTGTATCCAGGAAGACCCTGCAAGCTGCAAGCCGTCCCAGGTCGCAGCTGGTAGGCGTGGATCACTGAGCCCATGTCTGATGCCGAAATGGGGGAGTACGGGTATGGGAACTTGGGCTGATGGGGATCCTGCGATCGGGGGCTGGTGGCGATAGAGGACAGGGTGCCATTTTTCGACACGATGTCCGAGCCGGTATTGCTCTTTGCCCATGACACTCGCTTTGGTGCTTGAGCGTCCTCCCTGTGTTAGAAGAAGGCAGAGTAAAGTCAGAGGGTGTGTCTTTTCAAAATTGTTTTCTACAAAATTAAGGTTTTAATTTAAGAAATGGACAGACTGAGTTAATAGTTTGCAGACCCATCTGTTGCTACATTAACAGCTCCTGGTTTATCAGGGAAAGTCCGCTATAGTTTTTACATCTAGTTACTAAAATGGAAGTGTTTTCTTTGTAAAATTGCTTTATCATACTGGCACAAACAGTCTTTGTAAAACAGAAATGTTCAGGTCTTGCCACATATTCCCAGTCGAGTCTAGATCTTGGCCATTCAAATATAAATATGCTATGACTTAAGCCAGTGGGGTCCAAAACTTTTGACATGAATGCAAAAATCATCACTAACCACATAAACTTCACTTAAGCTTTTTTTGTTTGTTTTTGTTTTATGCAAAATTGCTCCTTAAAATATGTTATCTCTTTGTTTAAATTGTAACTAATCACAGTAGTATGATTTTCGTATAACTACTTGTTCTGTTGAACAAGAATTTCTTTTTTCTAAAAAAAAATAAAAGTTGTAAGTTATTCATAAAATACGGTTTTGTGTCTTTATATTGTCTTTTTTTTAAAATACATACATTTACGTTTGTGCTTGTAACATGACAAAATGAAGAGCACATGAAATGAGTCATAGTCTAACTAAAAGACACAAATTATACATCAGTCATAAATTCATTATGTTTCTGGTTTTTGGTATTGAAATTTGAATTAGTATAGTATTTTGTATTGTTTTTGTTGTTTTGCTGCTCTGTTGTATGACAGTAAACCAAAATATTTCACCCTAATTTACAGCCTCACGTTAGGTTAGGTTACATATGCTTTTCTATACCCCTACAAATGCATCACATTGTGTAGTTAATAAAGTGATTATGTTGCATTCATTTAAGCTCTCACTTGATTTCGTTGGCCATCTCCTCCTCCGTGTCCTGCCTTCTCTTCAATATGAATATGAGGAGGAGCACCATGGCCATCAGACCCACCACGGACCCCAGAGTGGCAGCGGCGATCATTCCAGCGTTGGAAGCTGAAAGAAAGAAAACACAAATACGATTTAGATGCGGTGTTACAGCCTCGGTGTGATGGAGTGAGGAGGATGACGTGAGGAGGTACGCACAGGTGATGACCTCCAGGTTAATGGAGCAGCTGTCTGATCCGGCCGTGTTGCTGGCCCGGCAGATGTACTTCCCGGACATGCCTTTGGTGAGGTTGCTCAGTCTGAGGGTGCCGTGTCTCTCATCTGCAACAAAAGCGCGCAGTTAAACAGACTTGGGAACATAAGTGTGAAAGTTAGAAACATTTGGGAAGACTACAGAAGCGGCGAATAGTCAGGGGGCAAAACTGCACAAACTAATAAGTGACTGTAGCAAACTTGTTTTTAACAAATCAACAGGGTTCCGACAGTATGGGAAAGAAAATAATGGAAACTGAAAATAGTGCCTGGCACAAGGGTTTGTACCACTTTAGATTGTTTTAAAGAACATACCCAACATAGTAAAGTAGAAGAAAAAGTATAAATAATTCTTTAATTTCACAAATAAAAATGTGAAACGTGTTGTGTGCATTTGCATCGGGGCCTCCTTCACCCTGACACCCCCAAATAAAATCTGCAGGAAACCAGTTACAATCAGCTAATTTGTAAATGGTAAACGGACTTAACTTATAAAGTGCTTTTCTAGTATTGGGGACCAAACTACTTTACACTAAAGCATCATTCACTCGTTCAAATCTCAAAACCCTCACACACTCATACATTGACAGGCAACTTGGCGTTAAGTGCCTTGCTCGGGGGCACATCGACTTGTGCCTGAAGAAAGAGAGAGTAAAACCTGCAATCTACAATCAGCAGGTTGTGGGTTCAACAACAATGGCAAGATGACTACTCTACCAACTGAGCAGCAGTTATGAAAAGTTTTGGTTTTGATCTGAATAAATAAAGCAGATGTGTGTTTAGAGATTATTGGCAATATGGAGGCGATCTTAACTCTGGAGGAGAAGGCAGGGGGCCACAGTGCAAGTATTTGTGTTATTTGTCTGGAACCAAATTTCTAAAACAAGAATGAGTTCAACCAATAACTTTGCTGGCCACAGTGTTTTGGTAGGATGTTGGTGGTCAGCTATTTACACTTTGCATATTGTTACATTTAGCCAATCAAAAGGGATGTAACTGTTCCAACATCTGAGTTTTCAGCAATACATTACAAATAATAGTTTTTTCCTGATATTTTGCAGTCCAAATATGTAGAAACTTTTATCATGGGAGATTTTGTGCTTTTCTGCTCTCTTGGATAGTTTGCATTTGTTTGCATTTGCACCAGATTAGCGTCCGGCTTACTGGTCAGTGACTCAAACTGTTTTAATATTTTCTCACACAGAAGTCCTGACATGTTGCTAAGTATGTTCGCATCTGTTACACATTCTGTTCCGTTTTTTTACATCTGGATTTAAAAAGCGCAGAAAAAAACAAAAACAGACAAACAAACAAGCATGAAGGACAACTTTAAATCTTTAATATTAACTAAATCAGTTAGAAAAACGGTCCTGTGTGTCCACAAGGAACAAACAATTAATTCATTTTCCTTTTCCCAAAAAACTACTGTTGAACCAGATATTATCCCGATCTCAAACCTACAGTGGGAATTGCACTTTAAAATAAACAAAACACATAAATAAAAATCTGTGCTTGCAACATTGTTTAAAGGATTAAATTCTAATATCATAATCTTGAGATTAAATAAAACTGTTCCTCATGTCTTCTATTTAAATAAATAAAACAAAAAACACTGTCGCCCGTTGAGCAAAAGGATAATCTTTCCTCTGTTTTTGGCACTCATGTCAAGGGCATGAAAAACCCAAGTGAGTCCGAAATAAAACAGCTGGGCATGTGTCCCCTGCATTAGTCTCATTTGGATTATTTTATGGCTCCATCTTGAAAAAAAAAAAAAAAAAAAAACTGCAAAGAAATGAACCCTGTGCTGCCAGATTAGCAATACATCAGCTGACTCAGAGGCTGGAGTGACTTCAAGACATGCAGGGGATTTACTTTGTATCAAGATAGCAGAATCCTCGCCATTACTATGTGTCTTCAATTTAACACAATCCACAACAGATAATAGAAATGAGTGCTTTTATTGTGAAAATCTACAGGATTCCAATGGACAAATATGCAAAAACAAAATAATGTGCATTTGCACATTTGTTAATTTATAGCCTTATCCTTTCCAATGTTTGTGCACTGTCGCATTTGTTTAAACTCTGCAACACGTGGGAGAGGAATAGGATTTTCACAAAAAAAAATTTGTAGTCACAAAATCAACATGTCTTTGAGAAGCAATCTTTTAAATGCTCTGTTTAAGAGATTGTTGCCTGTATTTAAATGTTAACTGAAAACACACATAAACCCAGTTTTAAGAACCTTAAAACATAAAAAGCGACCTTGTTTTTACTTGTTACACAAAAGATGGCAACAATGTTTAATCATAGCCAGTTTTACTTCTTTGCTGTCATCTAATAGCGTCTGACATTAGTCTAAGGATATGTTTCAGTTGTCACCTCAAAGACCTTTGCTTTGACTTATATTTATATTTTTAGCCAGTCCCTGGTGGATTTACTGGTGTTTAATTTCCTGGTGTGCATCTTTAGTATCTTCAACAACAACAGAGAGAAAACAGTGTGCAGACATATCCTTATATGTTAATAGTGATCTTAAACTGGCATGTCAGGGCTCAAAGCTGACTCATGTCACAGAATAGCGAGAGAATCGATTGAAGCAACTGATCGATGGCTTGCTGGGGCAGACTGGAAAGAGATGGAGCTTCTAATGGGCCTGGATCCAAGAAACACTCTGAATGAAGACTGCTGAGTAATGTCATGGTAAATGCATGACATGCAGCACAGGATCTGAAGGACGAGCCAAACCAAATCCAAATTAAAATTGGGAATATGTTGTTAATGTTTGAAACTTTTGTGCAAAATAAATAAAAATAAATAAAAATAAATACTATATTATGTACATATATATATGTACATATATATATATATGTGAACAACATACACTGCAAAAACAACAGATTCTAACATCTAACATCACATGCATGCTGTAAAGATTTAAAGGAGTACTGTGACAGTTTTTTAAACAAATAAATAAAAAAGTAATTTGTTTTATAGATATACATTTGATTTAGAAATATAAATAATTAAATGGTTGATTTGTTTTCCTTTAAATCTTTACTTAAGTTCAAAATGACATGTACAACTGAGAAAGTGATTCCTCATAATGTTGAGGATTGGATTTGTGGTGAAGGTGGAAGGGAGAATGTATGACTGAAAACCCTTACCCATGAACCCAACGACAAGCATGGGCTGGGGGCAGGCTCTCCATTCTGGGTATTTATGAGGAAGGAAAGACGATAAACACACAGAGAGCAAAATGAGTAAGCGTGAATGAGACAATGGGAAAGAGGTGGAAAACAACTATGAGAAAGCGAGTGCCTCTCGGACGGACCGATCAAATAACGGGATGGGGCTTGTTGGACAGGGTCAGCGGGAGATCATGAGTATGAGAGGATCAACAGACAGAGAAAGAGAGAAATTGCTGAAAAAAAGGAAAAAGCAGTGATGGCAGAGTAAGTTCAGGGCTCAGATAAGTTAACATCAGCGTAGATATATCTTAAGCAATGGAAATGCACACACGTGATGCGTCTGCGTGTGTGTATACGGCCCGCTAAAACCCCGGCTAATGGACAATCAGAGGGAGTAGTTTCCCTCTTATGAGTCGGGGGACTTTTCAGCAATAAAGAGATGAAGGCAAGGGATAAAAGCAGTTAAGTCAATATGCAATCAATCAGCCTTAGTCCAGTTGTTCTGAAACAGATTGTGTCTACCCAGCAGTGTCATCTGAAAATAAGCATCCATAAAATCTGCAAAATAATTCATGGCATGCAAAAGAAGGGATAAGTGTGTGCTTCCATCTGCGAAAAGAGGATTTCACGTTGCATGCTGTGGAAAATTCAGAAAGTATCCGTCCGGTATGTCTTTGAAGTTTAGTCTATTGGTCTGTAGAAAGCAAGAAAAATGCGTAACATAAGTTAAAGCTTTGGTGAGGCATCAATAAAACTTGATTTTACTAGTTTTTAAGAAAGAAAGCAAAATTACTAACTGCTGTTTGTGAAAATAGTAAATCATTAATCAAAGTCACATACATCAGTTACGTAAAATATTAAAGAGGTGTTGACTAAATAGAAGCATGATTTAGAGTGATTCACTCAAATATTGACGCTTCTTGAACTTTTGTCCATTATAGCAAGTTCATCGTATTTTCTCAGTCGTTTATGTTGTGAACCCTCACAAAGTAGCACCTAATTGTGGGACAGAAGGAAAAAGATAACACTTATTTCTGTTAAAGAGCTTGTAAAACTTTAAAACTTTGTTTTATTTGAGTAAGCCGACAAGATAGTCAAACATACAAACACTCAAATTTCTGGTCAGTCTTTTTCTCAAACCAGTTTAAGGGCAGCCTGGTTTAACGTATACAGTAGTGTCCCAATTACAGCATGCTGTTGCAGATTCTCTGTCCTTTATTGCACACCATTGTGTTGATCTATCCTACACATCCCAGTTGAGAAAATTGAGGTCTGTGGTTGGAAGGTGAAACAAATGTGAAAATTTGTTTCTGTGAATGAACACTATTTTCAAAGATTTTTATGCTTACAAGATATTCGGGAGTCTGGGCTTAACTGAACAGCACCCTGATGGTGTTTCCGTAATTTGATTAGACATTCAACCCTGTGTGAAAGAAAATAACATCTTGCCTCAATATGTCTGGTGGGAGAGACATGAGGCATTAATTATTTTGCAGCTTATTTTGTGCATGATTTATGGAAAACAGTAATGCCTGGCATGAATTGCACAACATTAATATTTTAGGGACATGAGAGAATTTCCCAAATCATTTTCCCTGGTCTGCTTATATCTTAATAATTTGCGGCAACCTTCCTTCAAGCCTGAAATCAGAGTGAAAACAAATTGGAACACCTCCTACAAAGCAAAACCAAGCATTTAAAGGTTTTTACAAATAATAAACACAAATTACAAATTAGACAGTAATTGTATCTTTATCAATATGTTCGTGTTGAGGTTAACTGGGTCTTTTGAAAGGAATTGTGTTTAAAATGTAACTCAAATATTTGACAACTGAAGATATGTCGTGTAAAGACAGGTAAGGCCAGTGGAGTTCTTTTTTAGAAATGGAGCAATATCTTAAAGTCTTATGCAATAGCCTCACATCATTTTTTGCTGGGTTTTTTGACTTAACATGGTAGATCTCTGTCTAACTCCTGCTGTGGCTGTTTTTTCTTTCAACTAAGAAAGGTCTTTTACTGAAAAAAACCGAACAAAAAGAAACTTTCTGTGGCCTTAAGCACAGCAAACATGATGCTACAACCACAAATGAGTATACAGTCTTTTCCCTTGGGGTCATTTGATACATTAAAAATATTTAAATTTAGTATCAATGTATTTCTTTATTGATCTGATACAATCAAAATTTTAATGTCATGTTTTTGTAAGGTGTTAGTAGAAAAACTACATATTTAACAGAAATAAAGCCTTTCAAACATCCGTCTCTGCCTGATCAATCTCTATCATACAATTCCAGAAATTAATATGGACTTTTTAACAATAATACAAATGTATTAAATGTGACTGTACTGTATTTTTTTACGATTTTATGTTACAGTGCAAACCAAAGCAGTTCCTGAATCCTAACTTTGCTTTAAATCCCGTTAACTTCCTCCCTAACTTATCTATAGTGCTCCTTGGTATTCATTGTTTAACTTAGTCTGTAATGTCCTTGAACAAACCATTAGAGAACAGATTGATTTACAGTGAAATTAAATTACCAACAGAAGGACTTTATTTAAAAATTAGAGTTAAGACTGGATTTCATTTAGCAGTTTCAAAATAAAGTGTGTTCAATATGCATTCCAAACTGTTCCAAATGCATGTAAGTTAAATGGGTATTTTGATCACCTAATAAGGAAATATATACATGAAGTCCTTAGATTTGCAAAATAAACAAACTCCTTCATGAGCTATTTATGTTTATAAATGCAGAAACATTATATCCGAAAACAGGAATGGCTGCAAAAACAATTTCTTCTGGGTCTTCCTTATTTAACACATAGAGTAGAGTAGAAATCCATCCATATATATACGCACTTTGCATTGGGGAGAAAAACACTTCAGATGTCGGTGCGGCTTTTGTCCATTTGTACTGAGGAGCGGGTTTTCCCTGGCTGGACTTGCAACTCAGAGTCACGTTGCCCTTCACCACCGGGTTTCCCGTCATGCTGCACAGAGGGGGCGAGGGAGGGACTGGACACAGACATATGTGGTTATTACAGCATATTAACACATGTAAGATGAGAAAATACATCCATAATGCTTTACTGAACACGTACATTTGCTTTAATCTGCTGCAGGGGATGTAGAGATTTCTTAGGGCAGTGACCAGATTGCATAAAAATAAGTAGATGTTAGAAGCCCCGTCCCTTCTCTGTATTCTATCTGCTTCTAGAAGATGACATAACTATCTCAGAGCTTACCGAATCCCTTAACAGCAGATTACTTTTATTTCTTATGTTTCTGTCAACAGACTGCCCCCATCCAAATTGTCTTAAAATATGTTTACTCTGCCTAAAGTTACAGGAATTCCAAATAAACGAATGACGATTATGTCTAAACTTTATTGCTTCTTCTGAAAGTCGTGGTTTTTTACCTTTGACGTTAAGCCGCAGCTCTCCAGAAATGCCACGACCTCCGGGGACGATGACATGGCAGAAGTAGAGGCCGGAGTCTGTTTCCTGCGTGTTGTTGATGTAGATGGAGAGGTTGGCTGAGGGCATGCCCACGCTGAAGCCAACTCTCTTGGTGAACTCGTTTTGACCATGTCCGACTTTACCTGAACTAAAGTTAATCACCTGCACAGAGAGAATAGATCGGTATTTGCCTGTTAACCACTGGATCAAAAACAATTAATAATTAGTTGTTTTTTTTATTGGTGATCCCAAAGAAGACAATGTTTCTACATTTTTTGCAATTGTTTCGCTTCCATATTTTGGTTCATTTCTGCACTGGACAAAGAAGCCAAGAAACGCCTAACAGAGAAAAAACTACCCATCACGTCCAACAGGAAAAGCGAGTTCCACCTGTTTTTGTATCCAGTTGCAAATGGCAGATGCAAAATTGATCAAAAATAAATAAATGTATTTTGTTATTGCTTAACCAACACCTGTAACATCTGAGTATAGTAATCCTTTTGCAATATTGCTTCTAAAATATACGTATTGATGTAAACAACAACAAGATGAAATTGTGCATTGTGGCAAAAAGCATAACACTGATAATAGTGTTATTTACTGATATTTTATGTTATGGAGAAAACAGAACTTATTAATGAAAACTGAAAAGCATTATTGAAATAAGATGGAAAACATGATTTTAAAATTTTCCAAATATAAAAGTATATCAAGTGTTGTGAGGGTTTCTGCTTAGCAACCTATACTCCGAGAGCCCTAAATAAAATTCAGTTCAAACCAAAGACACATCAGAAAAGTAAGAAGGTCTCAGTCGAACATCCAAAAACTGGAAAGCGTATAGCTGAACTGCAAACCTACCAGTATACAGCTGCCAACATAAACGGACACAGAGAGCGTTAATCCGATTAGGAGACAAGCAGTCTAGAATAAGTAAAACAATGTACAACTAACAATTTACATCAGTATCTCTATAACCTACAAAATGTAAATAGTGATAATGTTTGTAAATTGGTTGTAATGTGACAAAAATGGAAGTTATGTATATCTATGCATGAGCAGAGTCGTGATCTTTATAAAGAAAACCTTTTTAAACAAATACATAATTAATATTGACATTAATGTTAATATTTCGATCCTATCAGTTTTGTACAGAGATGAAATCACAATACAGATTATTTTATTTTCCTTCAAAGTCAAATCAGTTCTGTTTCCTGATACCTAAAACATAATTCTGTTTTTGTATCAAACATATTTGCTTTATCTTATTATATTTGCACACCCTAAAGAGAGTATTACATCTAACCTGACCTGATGATCACCAATTGCAACTTCACAGTAGATATGTTGGTATCAATGCTGTCTATTCTAGATGGAGTTTGCATGCTGTTCTTATACCTGAGTGGGTTCTCTCAGGGTACTCCCACATGACTGTTATTTTAACTATTATCACTAAACTGCCCTTAGTTGTGAGTGGTTATAAGCCGTCACTCTATTGATGCCTAATGAAGGCTGGAGATAAGCGCTAGCCTCCCCACGACCTTATAAGCGTCAAATTGGCTGATTTCCATCTGTGTCACATTGCTTGGTGCATCTCTACTTTGCAGAGTTAGAGATCAGATCATAAAATGTTGTTGTACATTGTCTGTACAAATATTAAACACAGCTAATATCTTTTATAATAATCTCAGAACAAACGAGGAAACACCAGCACGTCCAACCCCAATCCCAAACTAAACGTGTTTATTTGGAATATGCATACCAAACTCAATTTAGTTGAATCTTTTTTGACTTCCCTAATATGTTTTTTAATGAGTTTGCCACACAGAAGGTTACTGTTTTCGTCTTTGCTTGCTGGCTTTGCCTGGATATTTGGGTTTTAACCTAAAAGCACGCATAACGCCCCATTTAAATTTGAGCAATCTGCATCATCACTGAGAGACACATTGATGAGGCTGTTTTAGGGAATATATCTGCCTTTGCCTTTTCTTCCAGAACTGGAAGCAGGCACAAACCCAGGTTTGCAAACACTGTATGCAGAACTATTTTCAAAGATCTAGCACTCAGAAATTACAGCACATTTTGGTAGTTATTACGCAGTTTTGTTATTCTTTGCAAAAGTATTCATGATCCTTAAACTTCGAGTCTATGTTGTAACTTTGTCTTCACCTTTCTCATGAAATCCATATAAATAAACCCACAAATTGTCAGATATTCCTAAAGCCATGAACTTTACATAGTCTTGCAAAGGCGCACTGTTTGCAGCAGCCACGGGAAGATGTACAGATTAACAACAGAAACGGACATCCTCACATGAAGATAATCCTGATGTCTACAGATTGAGGATGTTGAAATTTAGGCTGATTTTCTGTCTGGGATAAGCTCAGACAGAAGCTCAAATTGTTTAGATTATATTAATCGTGTGCACAGCTATGCATTTGCAGGGCATCACATGGAAGCAACACAGCGGAAAGTGAGAAAATGTCACTATTGACATCAACGGCATCCATCATCAGTTGTACTATAATCCTGTGCTCTGCAGATCAGGGACAAAAGGTACATTCTGCATTATAAAATAAAAAAAAGATCCATTTTGTTATGCCTTGATTCAAAGGTGAGCAGCCCTCAAGCGCAAAGAAAAGAGGGAATTTCGATCTTGCACAGGTTGTATTTTCATCCAAGGATTTTAAGTTCAGTTCAGTGAACTCCGCTATAGTACTCAAGAGTATCAGTCAAACAAACAAAAAAAGAAGCATTCTTTTAAAGTAACTGTTGTTTCTGTACCACCAGAGGTTACAACAGTGTCATGGACATATGAGGACAGGCTAGCAAAGAAAATAATACGTATTCAACAGCGTAACACCTAGATGAAAAAAAATCAATTTTTTTCATAAATTAACAATTAAACTTTAATTTAAAGATTAAAATAAATAATAAAAATCATATATGGACTAAAGCCAGTTTCAGTGGAATAATGGGCTTCATGTCTTTTTGTAATCTATGGTCAAATCTTTTTTGAAAATAATGTTTTGCATTTGTTTATCTTTCTTTCAAGATTATCAACCACAGCCTGTTCATTATATTATAATTTTTAATGCATAATTTACAGTAAATATATGAAAATAAAATTTACACTCTTTCATATTCATTGATTTACTCTATATTATTTTTATTAAATGGTCAATGTTTGTTTGAATTGTTTCATATAAAAACGTTGTATATAAATAAAAAAACATATATTATTAATGGGCAAAATTATATGGATTGTTTTTAAAATTGACATCTAATTTCACAAACAAGTGATTTAATCTTGCTGTCCTATGCAAAATAATATAAAATATAAGTTATACCACAACTTTTTATTTTAACGGCTACGTAAGTTATTACAGTACAGTTTTTTTTGTTAAATAACAATCTTGCAATTTTATTAGCTTTATTGCTTTGTGTCATTAAGTCTTTCATTTAGTTATAAATTAGGGAATTGCAGAGTTTTGTTGTATTTTTTGAACGTGTATGTTAATCCACTACCTCTTGACGTGAATTATTAAAACACTCAATTTACTTATTTTGATCATTTTCCAACAAAACACTGTCCCAATGTATATTTTTTCCCATCTTTAATTAGAAAAAATCATCAATGAAAAATTTGTTTGGCAGAGGCATAACTTGTATTAGGTTAAATGCATTGGTTACAGTTAGGAGGTGGGACTTTCATTCAAAACTCATGGTGTCCAGTTTAGTATTAGATAGCCCACTTAATAAGTGTCTTTACTTAGATCACGCACCATATCAAACATGCTACACCATTAGCATCTCAAGCTTCTCACCTGCTTGGATTCGTTCCCTGTATAGTGCCAGATGACGGTATTTTGGGAGATATCGGAGCTGGGGCTGTACCAGGCTTGTAACACCACCATCTGGCCCTTCACCACCTCCATCTCTCTGCTGGGCATCTCCACCTTCCGGGTGTCACCTGGATAAAACACACAGGACCATACATGGGCTCAATTAGGAGTTTATTCAGCAAGTCTAAAATAATGCACACAAAGATAATTAGTTAAATAGTTATCATTTTTAACACTAATAATTAATTCTTGTATGACTTAATAAAATACATAATCCTTTGTGTTAAATGAATATTAAATTATCCAATGTATTATTTTTATTAACTTGTGTAAATGGGGCATATAAGATACTAAAGTGTAAAGGATAAAATTTGAGTAAAGGTATCTAAAGAAATAATTAATTAATTAATTACTTTATACATTTTTCAGTAAGTGTAAAGTTTTACATCGAAAAAAAAAACATTTTACCACGTAAGAACTGCATATACAATTTAATTAAAAAACAACAATGCAGAAAATATGTATTGTGATAAAGGAGGCAGATAATGCAAGAAAAATATACCTGTAACAGAAAAGAAAGATATGTCCGATAGGTTTGTATGATCAACAGGCTGATCTAAAATAAAATAGAACCATATAATGACAAAAGCTTAGATAAAACAACTGATAGGACGCTCTCAGACTCACAAGGTGCCCAGTCACCAGAACCCGACAGCTGAAGCTGGATCAGCTGATCCCAGCAGCCGATTTCTGTCTGTGTCTCCAGTTTGAAGTTTGCTTCAAAAACTATCGCGAGGAACGAACACAAAGCTCCAGCTGCCAATGAAACTCCTCCAGCTGCAAAGAGGAACTCTGATAATTTTGAGGCTCATGTGCTCAAATGGGTTCATGAGCAGAAAAGAGATGAAAGAGAGCAAGTGGACCAGACCGCCTGCTGAGATCGCCACATCTGCTCAGCGGGACACGCCTTCTTTCTTTTTCAGAATGAGAGTGGGCAGCAGATCTGGGTGATGAGTTGGTTTCTGGCGGGGCGGGGCGGAGGCGTGGAGATGGAAAATAGCTGGTTTATACAGACAGAACGAGAAAACACCAAAGAAAGAAGCTTTATGTAATGTTGTGTCAGAAGAGTTTTTTTTTAGTGGTGGGGGGAAATATAATTTCACATTTACATTTACAACTTTATTTAAAAGTCAGAATGTTGTGGGAAGTTCTTCTAACTTTCACCTTAATCTTAGATTTAATATAGTTTTTTTCTATAAATTACGCATTAACAGCTCGGGTGTTTGGTTCGGTCTGTTAGTAACTCAATTGAAAGCTATTATATATGTATTTTATGTAGCATAGCCTGATGTTTTAAAAGCCTTAATTTCTGTTATTTATGAATAATTTTCTGCAAATGGATAATCCAAAACACAACATTTAAAATCAGAATATTACATCTGTGAAAAAAAAGGGGAAAAAAAAACAATCATTATAATAACATACTACAGAAAAGCAGTGATTTAAAAAAAAAAGTGTGATTTAAAAAAGCTTAAATTATTGTTATTTTTTAACTTCTTTCACATTTTTTCAAGGTTTTTGTTGTTGTTGTTAAGGCATCGATAACTGCCTATGGCGCTTCATCATCAATGTAAACAGGAATATCTATATACAAACATCGTCTGCTTGTCTCACGGCTTTATATTTATTTTGCTCATGTCATGCATGGGCTGTGAAGAATCCATCATCATCTAGTCATGTATGCACGAGATTAACATGTTTATAACCACAGCCTTATCAGTCTGATATTGATTGATAATGTACAGATGAATCATCTATTCGCAGATTTTTGACACAAATCCTGGCGGCGCTCTGATCTCGCTTTCCCCTCCACCTGACCTCGCTGCTGAATAAAAACACAATCTGATGCATGCAGTGTCACAGCAATCCCGAGGAAAGGATTGCGTTCTCGGTGCAATCTGTGGTGATTAACGGGAATTTTGTAGGTGACACTTAATCATTAAGGATGGGGTTTCCATCTTCATATCAGTGAAAAAGCACTGCATGCACACCTACTGCAGGAAAGCCAGCAGGATCCACACATGTAGCCTGAATGATACTTTTGATGAAGTAGGATAATGCCCTGCGGCGGTCTCGTTCCACACCGTTCTTGTGTATCTTTGAGGTTTATCCCCACAACTGTGTCATCCAATTGTTTATTAAATGAAGAAAAATCTTCACTAATCCGGAGCTCGGAAGTCTGGGTTGCAAATGTGTGTGTGTGTTTGTGTGTGTGTATGTTTGTGTATGTATGTTTTTGAAGACACCAGAGTTAAAGACGTGGATATGGAATTAAAGTCAACTTAAATATGTCAAAGTTAAAATGAAATAAAAATCCAGGGATGCTAATAGAGAGGATGATGCTATTATACAGCCTCGTTCAGATCTGTGTCCTAATTATTCTTTGCTGAAGGCTACAATTTAGTCTAGCTACGCTTTATATATGTTAATAGGATTCCTTTCTTCAGAATAAACACTTTTTCTTCTTTCTCTTTTTTTTTTTTTTTGCTGCAGGGAATCATGGGTTTGAGATTTTGGGCAGCAGAAGCATTTTGGACAGCCGGGACAAAACTTGACGGAATAATTATAAGTCAAGTGTGTTACGCCTGTCTGAGTTTGAGCTTGGTTCAGTTAGCGGAATATAAGTACCCAGTGTCACCTGCAGGGGGAAGCAGATTACCAGAAAAAGTGTTTCCTCTGGTTGTGGGATAAAATCCATCAACTGAACACCAAATGACAGGACTTAAAACCCACGAAATGAATTGATGACATTAATGTTTTTTTCTTCTTCAATTAAAAAGGATACTTGGAAAATAATCCTGTTAGGGAATCTAAAAATCAGCCTGTCTAGTTGCAAAACAAAAATTCCTACAATCCACATCCAAGCTGAATGCTGCTGTGCTGTTATGATCAAATGAGGATAAAAAAAGTCAGCCTCTCTATCAAAGCCCTCAGGGAGTCATGTAGGCCTCAGTGAAGATAAACTGATCCTCTTTAACCAGGCACACTCTATCTCCCACAGTAATCTCTGCTTCCACCCATGTCTTTCCTTCATACAAGTTGCTCTGTGAAGCTAAAGCTTTGGCTGAGGTTCAGACCGACTCTCTATTTACACCCATAACCGTCTGTTCTCCCATTGATGCAAACAGCTGCCTCCCTAGGAAATTAACTGACAACCTTAATTAAGAAAGGCAATAAGAGACATGGATTATCTATCAGTTTCCATAGACTTACAAAACGAATCTCCCCGCTGGGGTGACAATACAGGATATTTCTATTCTACTATGCTTTCCAGGAATAATCAACTTACATGGAGGATTTTTTTTTTAGCTACATTTAATGTCACCACTGTTAAAATATTACATATATATATTTTTTTTTCAAAATACTAATTGATCAAGCGTCTCGTCATTCCCGATCCGGGCCAACTGTTGGAAAATACAGGCTAAATTGTAAAATTTGGCATATGAAATTTTTTAAATAGAATTTAATAATTTTTGCATTTGTTATCACAAATCTTACGTTTTCTGTATAGTAAGTGACCCTAATACCAACTTTCAAACAAAAAGAACGGTAAAAGGAAGTATGTTTTATATTGTACATCAGTGGCGGATCTAGGGTGTGGCTACTTGGGCTACAGCCCTGCATGTTTCGTAAAGACCCCATGATCTCGCACCTGAGGTGATCGGAGTAAAATGTGACGTACTGAATCTTCAATAGCTCCAAATAGCCTCAACATCTTCAAAAATCTAAATGAATTTTTTTATGACTTTTGGAAACCATTTTTTGGGATGTTTGATAGTGTTGAAATTATACAAACAGGTTAAATGTATTGATGTACACATACACCATCATGTGGTGAGTCTTGTGAATTTATTCACAGTTGTAGCTTTTTCCTTAATCCACGCTGGCGGATATCAATGGATATCAGAAGCTTTTTCAAAAAGCAGACAGCATCACCACCATCAGCTGCTGCTAAACAGACTGGTGTTCCAGGTATGTGAAGCTTACAAGGGCTGTTTCAGGTTTGTGAATGTGGAGGTCTAATTTCATTTTCTTTTATTAAGAGTATAGGTCTAGACCTACATCATATGAAACTTGTCTTGAGATAACGGATGTTAATTTGAGATAATGAATTGTTAAATTTACTTGATTTGCATTGGTAATAGTGAGTTGATGAGTTGAGATTTAGCTATTTTTAGTTGATTTGATGGATTGTTGGGATTTGGTTGTCTTTTTG
The DNA here is from genome assembly GCA_032876305.1 of Orestias chungarensis. Classification (NCBI taxonomy): domain Eukaryota; kingdom Metazoa; phylum Chordata; class Actinopteri; order Cyprinodontiformes; family Cyprinodontidae; genus Orestias; species Orestias chungarensis. Next base: position 1,877,368 of record JAVLVB010000318.1, on the reverse strand, counting down.
ACATGCAGACAACACAGCTTCATGTAGGGCTGACCAGCCAGGGACAGGTGGACGACCAGATACTGATTTAGGGACTCCAGAAAGTGGACCAAAGCAGGTGTCCCTCCCCCAGTACCCCCTCAGCATGTTTAGTACCCAGCAGGGAGCATTTAACAAAAGCTGGTTTGAGAAAACTGGAGCACACTGTAACCAAGAACTCTACATTTTGCAATGTAGTACAAAAAATGGTAGTTTTGTGTGCGAGGCAGCAAAAATGAATATGGAAAATAGAAATTGGCCCCAGCGCTCCCTGATGTCCTAGAATCCTAGATCGGCCCCTGTTAAACATAAAATAGCTAATCGATACTTGACACTTTTTTCGAATGCTGAGCTAACATTTTGGGATTGCAAAGATTTATCTGTAGTTAAGAGCGGAAAATATGCCTTAAAGCAATATGGCAAATTTCTTAATTAGTGCAAAACCAATAAGTATTGAAAAAGTCACATATTACTTAAGATGGTACTAAGTTTTTCAGCCCTTTAAATTCAGTTGATTTATTTTGTTTATTTTTATTTTTGAAGACACGAAAAGTAAGTAAATTGGTTAAAATTTCCTTCACAGGTAAATTGCTCTTTGCAACTTACTGTCAGAAGTTAGAGCAGCCCAGATTTACAACTTAATAGTTGTGACATAAGGTATCATTTATTCTTAACACAACTTTAAGCAGAAATCATATTTGGATCTATGAAAATCATTTATGAGAACTGTAACCTAATGCCAAAACGCACGCTTTGTTGTGAACGATTTTTGCTTCGGTTCGGTTACGTTTTCTGCTAATACGACCCACAGGGACGTATTTCTATTTTAAAATACATTCAATCACCCACAATTTCCATTGTAATAAATACAAGGAAAAATGCCTGATGTCCTTTGTGCGAACTGTTTTGGAGGATTTGTCAAGTCACATGCAAAACAGTGCAGAACCATTTTCTTTCATAAATAGTTTTGGAATGAGACTCTGATGTGAGAATAACCACATGACCTGGTCACATGACCTGTAAAAGTAATGACTAATTGGCGGCAAAATGTTTAATAACAGAGAAGACAGAAAGATTAAAAACGAGAAAAGGCAGAGAAGACAGATACTAAATAATACAGTTAAAGCGAATGGTGAGAGACAAATCATACTTAATTGTTATGAATCTGTTGGTGTTTTGAATTTCTAATTTTTTGGTTTAACTTTTCTAAACTGGGTAAATTGTCACAAAAGACTTCTTTGTCCAGATACTGTATTGTAATATGTTACTGAAAAAATTATTATGTAAAGACGAATAAGGCAAAATACTCAATTCAGTTTTTTTCAGGTACTCAGTTTTGTTTTTAACAAATTCTACAATTCACAACACGTCATCTCAATGCCCTTAACGAGAAAAATCATTTTATTCCAATTATGCATGAAGTACATTTATACTGATTGTAGTTATCAAACAGGGCATGAAGTTCAGTTTATTATTCAATTAATTTTAAAGATTTAATCCTAAGAAAACCCACCAGATCGCTTTGAGTAACTTTAAATTGGATTGAAAATATATGAAATTGATAGAGATCACAAAACTACCTTGACATTTACATAACCTTTTAACATGACAATTTCTAATCTGTCAGTCTTACTTTTTTTTCTTCAGTTTATATATATATATATTTCCAGACAGGCGTCTGTGCTGCATTTAGGTTTGTAAGACAATGTCTACTTTTTGCTTAAATTAAGCTGTAATTGTCTACTTAATGTTTTGCTTCTACAAAACCCGGCTGTTTATCGGTTAACGTTTTAATCAATCAGAAACAAACCGTTCAATGTCATCATATCCCACACGGCATAAAATTCTTTGAAAAACTGTCTGAAAAAACAGTCTAACCTAAAAGAGTAACCTAAAAGCTTCATCGTATTTGGAATGAAAACAGCACTGTTTGTGCTTGATGAATGGTGCATAAACTCTGTTATTGGCTTGAAGTATCAGTGGAACAAACAGCTATTCTGTTTATGCTCAAATAATTTTGCAGCAAGCTGTTTCTTACCAGTGTGAGTTTTTCACATTTTACAGAAAAACTTAAATTATACAATTTACTGATTGACAAATGTCACAAATGGCTCCACTTTTCTCCCAGAATGGATCCAATCATCTCCAGTCGCCTCATACGGATGTCCTAAATCAGCCCTTTGCTGTCCCTGATATTGATCCAGTCATTACGGACGCGTTTTTCCAATGCAAGTGCCCGTCTGATGGCGTTTTGACATCCATGCAATGTATATGCGGTAAAACATAACAGCTTTCAATGTCATAATCAACAATAATATGGCTTTGTCTGACTTATGTATCAAAAGTATATGTATTTTTTTTTTTTACAGAGAAACATATTTTGTCCAAAACAGGGTTTCTGCGGATCAGCCTTAATATAGTGCTTCAAAATGAGGATATTAGAGCCAACAAAAATTCTCTGGAAAGCATTTGACATACAGCCTTTATTGCTGCTGTGTAACTGACAGCCTGCGGGCACAAACAAATGCAGATGTTGTTTGGCTGAATTAAACAATTCAAACCAGAGTAACTGTCACACTTAATATCTCCTGATATATTGTTCAATTCCACTAATCATTTTCACATGCAAGTGAACTGATACTGATAACAACTTTACAGTAACTCCTTTCAAAAGATCTGAATTTACCCTTAAGATGTGTCTAAATCAAAGAATCAAGCTACAGTCTTAAGCTGAAAATGTTTTTATGTTGAGTAGTTAAGTCATGCTACAATGTAACTATAGGATGCTTAATCTCTGTTTTGATATTACCTGTTGATCATTTGTCTCACAACATACTTCAACATGTTTTCTGTTAATTGCACGGTGGCAAAAGTTAGAGAAAAGCTTGCTCTCCTGGTCCATACACCTTATGCTTTGCTATAAAGCAACACATATCAGCTGGATTGGGACACCCCTATCTAAGATGGATACTGGATAAGACACAGACAGATTCAGTACCTTACTTCTTACACAGACACTCTGAACTGAACACTGTTACTTAAAGGACATATTGTATTCTGCATGGTAATGTTTTACACATGGTTAGCATTTTTATTTTTCTATTGTGAAGTCCTTGTGTTGTGCTGGGCCAAGAATGTACCTCTCTGCACAGCTCTTGGATCTGAGCTGTGCGTGCTACATGCGTATCACGCCACAGTACAACACCCATATGTTGTCTTAGTCCGATTGTGCACAACAATTGATTGCTGACCTTATTTTCTTCAAATTCCTTCTCAACAAGCTAATTCTTTCCAAGCCTAATCCAGCATGCTCCTTGCTGCTTGTTCTTTGAGGCCCTAAAAAGCTTCACATACATGACTGAATACAATTCAAGCTCAACCGTAACATTTCCAGGCCAATATTACCATTTTCACTTATATATCCAGTAATACTAACAGAAACAAAATAGTCAGAAAGGACTCCATACAACTGTCCATCATCCCTCCCAGGTACTTTGACTTTTTAATAAATCAGACTAGGACAGAGAGACCAAAAAAATGTAGCCAACACAGCATATCTACTGTAGTAAAAGGTAAGTTTATTAAAGACAGGTTGGGATTATGATCTTCACTGTGAGAGAGGGACCTGAACTGTGACAGTCTCTAAAGCAGGAAGCTGATACTGGCCTCACTCTAACAAACAGGGTGAGGCACATGAAGCATTTACACCCAGAGAAACAGGTGGATGTGATGAGTGTGACGAGCCACAGGCAGGAACATTGCAGGTGGATACCATAATCTTGATTGCGCTGCGCTGAGCAGAACGAAGCAGAGCAGACAAATGGGCCAAAATCATAACAGACTTCTGGGCAATCCCAAGGTGTTCCCATAGAAAACAGGATTTACAGTCTATCTTGAGCCTTGCGTCGGTCTCCAATGAGAAGATGTTTTTTTTTTATTATTCACTCTAATATTTAGTAGACCCTAAAAAAACGTCTATGTTTTATTTAATTAAACTCATGTCAAACAATTACTTTGACAACCACATCCTGGGCGCCACACCTTTGTCTAACACAAGTACATTTTTATTTTATCATGATGTTATGGCTATACCTCCAAACACATTTATTTTGAAATCTAACTGAAAAATAAAAAGATTTAGGCAACAAAATATTATTTGTTTCAGCCAGCCTTGTAAATATTCTTTAGGATTTTGTTTCTTAGTGTAATCAACTTCTTATCACTTCGCACAGCTAATAGATTTATTTTGTCTGTTCTCCTCCAACCCTATTCTGCATGACTAATTAAAAAGGAGATTGTTTCCTCTTTGGATGAAAGTGTTCGTTTTAGCTCCACACTGCTTGTTTTATGTTCGCTGAGCAGGGATTAGTGTCAGACTTGTGCTAACAAAGTCTTAAAAAGACCTTGCAAAGAAAGAAAGAACAACACGATCATGAATTATTTAACTATCAAAATCCTTTAGCTCATTATCTACTATAGTTAGTCAGACTGGTTGGGAATTTCAATAAACTTGAAAAAGGAGTTTGAGTTGAAAAGTCACTTTCCAGATGTTAAATGATGGTAAATATAAACAAGGGGAATAACTGAGCCAGACAGAAAATGGGTTATTTGTTGGGTTTCAGACATGGCAGACAGAAAAGTAGGACAAAAAAAATCGCCTTGTTGGTGTGGAACTGCGCATTGGACTGACCCTGCAGTCTTTAAACAGATGGTGCCTGAATAATAAATATTTGGGGATGGCGCGTTTAAATTGGATTACATTAATGTAATCTCTGCAGCTATTTTAAATGAGAGCATTGTCTCATTGCAGTTTTTTAATCCCTTTAAACTTTTGATTGCACTCAGATTATTTTTGCAAACTCTCAGCAAAACATTTTGGCTCTCAATGCAAAATTTTACCTTTACCACAGTTTGAACATTAACAGTAAACAGCAGATTTGAAATTACATAAACACAAATAACTCATAAAAATAAACTGCCAAGAGCTCATCATTTTTTAACTATAGAATATTCAAAAATAGAAAACAACAGATACTGGCGTAGGTTTTAAAAGTTGGTCTGAATTTGAGCAGCTAAATGGACTCTTTTTTTAAATAAATGAATATAAATAGGTATTAGTATACATAAATAAAGTATAAATACAATAAATCCTTTATACAATATGTCAATATAATTACCTGTATTAATAAATCCTTTTTGAAAACACAATTTTGTTTACCAGTGCTATATAAAATAGAGAAGATGAAAGACTTCAACCTAATGTTATTTTAATATTAATTTACCTACACACCGGGTTAAGGTTAAGTGGTGTAGTATGTAGATAGAAGCTCTGTGCTATGTTTTTCTTTTCACTTTCTTAAAAATATAAATCATGCTCAATAAATTCGATATCTTTTTTAGTCTGGACATTTTATATCATTTTTTTGTCACGCTAAAGTATAAACTGGGAGACATTGAGTGGAAATTAAATTTTTTGTCCTTAAAGTTAATTTTGTACACGCATGAAGAACTGTGAAACCATTAGGATCTGAGCAAACTGAAAAGAGGCAAGCTGTAATGGTTCAAAAACTGGATCATATTATGCCAAAACTTTAGCTCTAGTATGGTGTTACTGGTCTGTAGAAAGAACATGTTCATGGGAAGTAAAGGTTTACTGCTGGACATGGGAAGTAAAGGTTGTCCCTTATGTTCTGATCCAACAAATGAGGTACTGTAGGTCAAATTGCTGACACCTTAATGATGGTTCTGAAACCTGTAAGAATACATAGCATCCAAGTTTGATGTGTTTAGGAGTGCGTTAAAGTCCTGCTTCCCATGCTAAACAGTATCCAGTATCAAAAGCACCAAGAATTAGCGTTAGACCATCAAGACTGGACCACAGAGCAAAGAAAAAAAAAACTCAATAATAATTAATCTCAATAATCATGTTTTTTCAGCTTGAAAGGAATGATGAGTGTTTCTCTCATACCAGAGGAACATATAACATCAGCAAGAACCAGGGAAAAGAAGGCAAAAAAGCTGAATATATTTCTCTCTATGCTCTTTGTTAATCAAAAACTTTTAAGGAATTGGATCACAAAATAGTGGATGTGTGTAGTGATGACTTTCAATGACTTTTCAACCATCATGTCTTGGTGTGACTCTCTCTGCTCAGAACGTTTAGAAAGCTGACCTGACCTTTGTGTGTTATTCACTGCAGTGACAGCGGCATTTAATGGGTTAATGATGATCAGGATCCGTTTGCTTTTTAAAGACGGTCGCTTGAATTTTGTCGTAAAGTGTGCGTAAAGTATCACAGCCAATAATAATACATCTGTTCTGGTAAGCTGTTTCACAGATAAAGAACCTAAATGATTCACCTCCCGCATGTGACCAAAAGTCTTTGCTTGGCTGACACCAGCACATAAGACTTGCTCGTAACATTGTAGGACATATATACACAACGGTCTGTTTTCTTGCATCCCTCCTGTGCTCTCTGTGTAAAGACAAGGCTATTCTGCCTAAAATGGGGGGAGAAGCACACACAACTAGGCTTAATCGTAAGGTTTTGCTTATCTTGTGATCTTATCAGTGTGCTCAATCATGGAATTTTTGTATACTTATTGTCATCATCATTTTCCATAACTGCCTTAATTGTGCTACTGGAACACTTTTATGTAAACAAGGAAATCATATTTAGGCTGGGTTGACGCCACATACATTAAATTAACAAACTGTCATTGGCTTCAAATGGAAATTTACTGCTGCTGGTTATTTAGGTCAGGTTCATTCTTTTATGAAATATAATAGTATTTGGCCTAATGCAACAAGTTAATTTAATATCCTTCAAATCTTTCTAAATAATTATTTTACTACTGACATCTAATTGGCTAAAACCCTTTCTCCACTTTAAAAAGTCCTTCTGAGCATCTTTGGCTGTAGAATTTATTTGCATGGCAACAAATAGGGTAACAAGCTGTAATTTGTCAACAAATGTTAAAGCATGCCTGCAATCCATAGAGTTTCATTTGCAGAATTCCTTTTCTGAGCCGACTGAATAAACCTTAAAAGGTAGACCTACTCCAAACAGAGCTGTTTTGTTGTTTCCATTAATTGTTTTAGCTCATCACATTTTCTACCACCAACACAGACACAAAAACTATAAACCCATTCTTTTAAATCTCTAAAAAATGCACTTGACACTTCCACTGTCAGTCATCCCCTGAGTAACAGCTTTTTTCTGCAAAGAAATAATGTGATTTTAATTACTATGATAGCCTGGCTCTTGTACATCCATTTGTTCTGTAAAATAATGTTCTCAGAAGAAACCCTTTGAATAGCAAGGAAACGCTAATTTCCCTCTGACACTTCAATTTTTAATAAGAAAGATTTTTCCAAAGGTTTTTAGCTACTGATTGTGGTATCAATGCCTGACTGTTTATACTGTTTATATGTATAGTTTCAAGGAGATTTAGTCATCAGATTCAGATTTTTTGGGTCATAACAACTGATGCTCACATCCATGAATGCTTCAGTACTTTCCCTTTATGTGTTTATAATGGGGCTTACAAGAGTTCAGCAACCTTTAAGCCTTTTTTCATGCTACTTCTTTGTACTCTGGACTCTCCTTACAGTGTTTATTGTAATGCATGATTATGCACTTAAGCATGGATCGTTGGTTTCGTTTACATGCTAAATGGCTCATATGGCCTCCTGACATCTGGCAGGTTCAAACACAATGATCTCTGTTGGATGTGCAACAAAAAACCTTTAATAGGGCAACGGAGAAGTTTTTTCACCACTGATTTTTTATTTTGTGCTTTTTCTTAGCATCTTCTGCCAACTCAACCACCCTTAGTCATTTCAGGTTATGTTATAATTACACTCACCTGTTCCTCACTAACTGTTGTCTTAATATTAGTGTGGGCTCAACCATCTGCAGCTTAACGTCGGGAAGAGAAAGGAGCTGGTGGTGGACTTCAGGAAACCGAGGAACCGCCCAGACCCCGTCATCATCAACGGCTCAGCTGTGGACATTGTGAAGGACTACAAGTACCTCGGTGTCCACATAGACAATAAACTGGACTGGTCTAAGAAGACACACACTGTCTACAACAATTGTCAGAGCAGACTGTACTTCCTCAGGAGGCTCAGATCTTTCAACGTCTGCAGGACCATCCTGCAGATGTTCTACCACTCTGTGGTCTCCAGCACCATCTTCTACGCTGTCGTGTGCTGGGGCAGCCGGCTCAGGAAGGCTGACACCAACAGACTCAACAAGCTCATCAGGAGAGCTGGCTCTGTCCTGGGACTGGAACTGGAGTCTGTGGTGGAGGTGTCAGAGAGGAGGATGCTGAGGAAGCTGCTTAGCATAAAGGACAACACCTCCCACCCCCTACATGCCACGCTGACGGCCTGTCAGAGCACCTTCAGCCGGAGACTGAGACCACGAGAGTCACCACAGAACGCCACAGGAGGTCTTTCCTACCTGTGGCAATCAAACTGTACAATTCCTCTTCCATCAGCAGGAGGGATAAATAGTAGTGTGGTTATTGTTATATGGTGATTGTTTACTGTACTGTGTTGTATGTGAGATAAGTGTGTCGTGATAATTGTTAATTGATACTCTGTAACCCTGGCAAAACAATTTCCTCTGGGATCATTAAAGTCAATCTTATCTTATTTTATCTTATTAAAGCCCTTTATCTTTAATAACACCGCTTTTGTTTGAACTTTTCTTATTGACCTGTTTCTGTGCTTTTGGTGCTCCTTGCTTTTGTGTTGCTTTGTCTCTTTGTTTGTGTCAATTCTGAAACTCTTCAAAATACAAACAATTTCTAATTTACCCCGCATTCAACGTGAGACAAGACAGTGTATGATACGAAGGTTGTTTAATTAAAATTATATTAAATATAATAATATCCACAAACGATCTCTGTGCTTTCAGAGTCGATCAGTTGAGGGGGTGCTGCAAAACTTTGTGTCCCAAAAATTATGGCCAGATTTTAAAGGACCCAAACAATGTAAGCCCGGTCCTCCTCACTAAAAACAAAGTACATTTGCTGTAGTCCGTTTAGCCTTCCTGTTACCTGCTAAGGTTCTCGCTAATAATGAGAAACAACTTCAACACCAAACCTCCTTGTTGTCAATGTGACTTCACAGGACTTTTAGTATGTTCACTGATTGGAGAAAGTTTGCGTTTTTGAAGCTGTTAAATTTTCAGATAAACAGCCAATTTTATGTTGCATATTATCAAAAATAGCACATGACTATTAATAAATGAAGGTGCCAAAATGCCATCCCACACCATCATATCAACGGAGCAGTAATATACCTTTAGAGAAAGGACATCAACAGTGAGTGGACTAATAAAATAAAATACAAATATCCTTTATTGTCCCATGATTAATAAATCATTTTGTAACAGTAGCAGTCACAGGCAGTAGACATAAGATATTTAGATCTAAAAACGTAGTGATCAGGACACAGATTTGAATCTTAGGACTGAATCAGGGCAGCTATAGAACTAAAACTAATCCAGAACATTGAAAATATCGCATTAAAAAAAAGAAAAAGAATTATAACCTATATCTATATTCATAGAATTATTGTATTAAAAGAATTAGGGAGGGGTCAATATGAAAATTCGGGCCAATACTAATATCCAGAATGGGTGTTTACAATAATCTAAACATTCCTGATGTTTTTGACAAAACAAAACAAAAATTACCATACTACTGAGATTGTCTCTCCATGCTTCAGTTTAACTCTCTTTAACCCTGGCATCCATAGCAACACCATCCCTGTCACATGAGTCAAAACCCCTTCCCTTCAGAAACAAAAACACAAACAGCAAGAGGATGGAAATAAATATCAGTTGCTAAAATCAGCAAAGTTTCAGCTATCAGCACCGATGTGTTAAAAAATGACAAATATTGGCCAATACTTGGGTTAATGCCAATATATTGTGCAGATCTAAAAAAGATCATTGTATACCTAGTGAGTCCGTTCTCTCAGAAAAAAACAAAAATTGTGTATTACTAGAACAGCTTGGTGCAAACACTCATAATAGAAAGTGCCTGAACATGACTGTGATGGTGGTATATTCTTGTAGTTCTGATAAGTTTATCAGTACGACTCAGACTATTGAACCAGGAGCCGTCCATCACAAGTCTCATCGGGACTTTTGTATCCCCTATCCCACCTGGCTCCTGGGTCCTTGTAGTTTAAAATGAAAAGCCGACTTAGGTCTTAAATTAGTATGCAATGTTACACCGCAACAGAGTCTAAAGTACTACAAACTCCCACCATCATCTTTGCTCCTTGAAGGAGATATTTATAAACCATTAGTCTTGCAGGCGGGATGGAAATGGCTGCTTTATCATCCACATTTGCCATGTGTTACAAACATGAGGCAAGATGTGGTGACGAAAGTGACGGAGTGTGGACTGATGGAGCCATTCCTGCTCCTGTCCAGGGTTCGGAAGAGGCTTTTCATTTTAGTGTCTTCTGGCAGGCGGAAGGGTTTAATGTAGACACTGTAATTAAGATGCTTAGTGATTTGATTTCAGACTTTCACTGAGCTCTCGCTAGAGAGGAATTACAGGTTGCAGCTAATGATCTGTAAACATCATCTGATGATGCCTTCTCAGTTAATCACGAGAGTCGCAGGATGAGAATGTAATTTGAATTCATATTCTAAATTACAGAATCAAAGACAGTAAGTGTACTACCCTCAGCTTCAATGAAATATAATAGACACATATTTGTTTTTGTCAATACAAATGTGTTTTTCATTTTAGATTGTTTTTTGTTTATTTTATACTGTTATGCAAGGAAAAAATAGTTGCCAAAGTTAACTGATTTGTTTACTGAGATACGTATATGTATAGTTTTTTTACTTCTGTCAAAGATAAATTCTGTAAGCATGCTTTTATTTTAATCTGGAACAAACTTCCAGAAAACAGCAACGTATAAGAACCCGTTTGTACAGAGTAACCTTTTATTAAAAACTCCAGTATTATATATAATATTCGGTTTTCCAATTTTCATAGCTTTCATTACCAATGCAATGTGATGTTTTTTGTTTTTTTATTTCTTGCTCTTCTTAAGTTAAAAATGAATACAGGTCTCTTTTTCAATGGCCTGTTACAAGAGTGGATAAGAATGATGGGGTGACGAAGTTAAATAACCATGTATTTCTTTTTTCTTACTAGTTAAAAACCAATAACAAAAGCATGTGAACATTGAAACAAACTCAATTATGTTAAGCGGAGGAGGCTCAGATAAATGCAAAAACAAGCTGAATTCAAACTCAAACTTCAGAAGTGGCTGTTTAAAGCATGGTTTCTTCATCAATTCGACTAGTATATTAAGCATAAAACTCTGAAAATCGATTTTTCCTGAATTTAAAAAAATTATTCAGTTTGAAACAAAACTATTACTGTGTAAAACACGCAGACTTAAATGTAGGAAGTCGGCGGCAACAAGCAAAGATTTGAGCTTATATAATTTATAGGTACACAAGCTATTAAATTGCCAGAATGAATATATTATAATACATCTTCTGTTAGTTGGCCTATTAAGCAAGGATAAAGGTCATTGCAAACAAAAAGCACTTCACAAATTCACATAGAATACGAACTGGAATAAGGAAACTAGCAACAAGATTAAAATTGTGATTTGTGTGTAGAGGAATAAATTACCTTTGAAAAAATGGCTGTGCGTTTAATTAATGTAGGCATGTTCTGCATCTGAGCTCCTGGATGTAGCAGTCTCAGATGTGGACTCAGATGATTAGTAGTGATGTTTCTGCTGGCCTTCATCCTACTATTCATTATATCCAGCTGTCTGACAGATACAGATGAACCCCGTTGACCCTCGGGCCCACCCACCCACATGTCCACCAACAGCACAGCTGTGGGACTGAGCCAAAGATGAAACAGTTATTTGAGAGCAATGCAAAAAAAAAAAAAAAGAAAATCAATCCAGATCCTTACTTAAAAAATATATACAATACAATATTATTTCAAAGCAATTATTTCAGCCCTTAACAAAAAAAGGAATCATTTTCTATAAAAGAGTGAAGCTTTTTTCTTTTAACTTTTCATTGATGCAAATTAATTTTCAGCTTTCATTCACAATCACCTCATGACTGCGGTGATTGTGCAAATGAAGAATCTCTGTCAAAAAACATTTATACTTTATTCTTTATTGATCCCAAAGGGAAGTTAAATTTAATCGAAACTCAAAATGCGCTAAAGGATGAACGTCATTAATCAATTTAATGCAGATGAAACATATCTTTACTATTTTTTTAAGCATATGCTGTATGTAGAACTGGTTCTAATACAGAATAAGACTGAGACTGTTCCTAAATTACCTATATAAGGGATTAAAAAAATTGTCATTGGGATTTCCCTGTAACAGTCTGCAACAATATATGAATGTGTGCCATATATGGTATATTAGAATTAATCCTACACTTTTAAATTTTAAGAAATCCAACTTTTTTTTTTATGTTTTCGGGTTGGGGTTCGGCCGCCCTTCTCTAAAATGGGTTTCATGCCACAGTAAATTGCAGCTATGTGCATAAGTAGCATTTGCCACAGTTGCAGTCAGCAGTGCACACCGTTTTCCTGCAGAGTGAGAAGACTCTTCGCGGGCTGTTTAACATGCCAGCAAATCACAGCGTGACTGATGTGGCGCAGTGATTTGTGTAGGTAATTTCAGTCTTGCTTCTACATCCTTGCTGTGCATTACCGCGCTAATGTGACACTTTATTGATCCCTGTAGGGAAATTTTCTCTTTACAGCCAGGTGTAAGTGCTGGGTCAGTAATAGGAGAGCTGCCCCGCAGCAAGTAAAGGTTCAATGTCGTGTTGAAGTATGTGTTGCAGACATGGGGTGTTCAGGCTGGTGGCCTTGGCGTTGAAGGACGACTTGCAAACTCCTTGTGTTGCCGAAAGACCGCCTGGAGTTCACTCTCACTACATTCTCCAATTAGTTGGGGCGGGAGCCTTGTATACATTCTCCCATTAGTTGGGGCGGGATTCTGTACTTTGACTGCTTTGTAATGATAATTTTCAACCTTCTCACCCACTGGGAAAACTGACAAAATATAGTTAGTTACAACACGGTTTTCTCATCTTCAGACAGATTTTCATTAGGTACAATTTCAGTGCCTATAAAAATTGCTCATTGCCTTAGATGTCTTACCCATTTTATCATTTAATCATCAACATTCTACAATTTGGATTTTTTTGACACCAAAACCATTTTTTTTGACAAAGTACAAACAAGTTCATAAAAAATAATGGCAATTAAATATAAATATCGAAAATGTTCTCCCATGGTCAAGGACACAACAGAACTTTTATCAAAATAAAAATGCTAACTCCCTCATGCCTTTCTTGGCTTTCTCATTGCCACTCTACCATTAAAGCTTTGATTGGTAAAGAAGCCTGGCAACAATTGTTTTATACAGAGTAAGGCTAAACAATATTATCTTTCAACAGTGATATAGTAGGAGTGAATAATAATGACATCAGTTATATCCATTTAAGTGACTTTTAGCCTTTTTTTGTGGAAATGTCACATTTGTCTGGTGTTTTTTTTACTGCCATGAGACTTCAGAACTATTAAAGCGTATTAGCAAAAATTGTTGCACTCCGAATTGTCTTTTGTGATACAAATATTACACATTTGATGTTCATGATAAATTGTGCAGCCCTAATGCAGATTCTTTCAATCTCAGATGCTAATGTTTGTGACTTGTGTAGTCATGCGTTTCCTGATGGCTTCCGTCACTACTCTCCTTCTTGCATGCTTACTCAGTTCGTGACGCCCTGATAAAGGCAGATTTACACACATGCCATATCCCTTCCATGTCTTGATGATTGATTTAACTGAATGCCAGGGGATGTTAAGTCTTTTACAGATTTTCTTTTTATTCTTATTTTTTATTTATCCTGGGACTGATACGTTTTGACAACCTTTTAAATTTTTCACTGATTTAATTGGAGTGTTGTTTTGTGTTCATGATCTATTAGTATCAAGTATCATTAATAAACCAGTGAAGAATGGACCATGACAAACTTTTAGCGTAATTATTCAAATGTTTATAAAACTAAAAAACGTACAAACTGTAATGATATAAGATGCAAGTGCTGCTCCTGAAAATGTAAGAAAGACATTTTTTTAAGAGTTTCTGTTTTTTTCATTTTCCTTATGCAGGGCAGTTTCACAAAAAAGAAAATTTTTATAAATATATATTTTTTAATTAATATGGCATTTTACACTCAAGAAATAAATAGAGTTTGTTTCTGTTGCAACAATTCACAAATGTTGTCTCAAGGTCTAATTTTACTAGACTGTCCAACCAATCCATCCATCCTTAAATCCATCCATCCATGGTGTACACAAAAACATACAGTGAACTAAATCCGATCCCATAACATTAGATGGAATAAAATTCTATCACAAGTGTTTCAATTCAACCCTAAAAAAACAATCTCAAGGTAAAAGACTGTGGTCAAAAGTTTTCTACATAAGGAACCTCAGCAAATTGCTCTGGGCCACTGATTTTCCAGAAATCACTCCTCCTGAAGGAGCATTAGCTTACACTTTAGAGTTGACTCCAACGAGTCGATGATTTAGCGGGGATCCATCACACTGAGCATAATGAAAACCTGGTTTTCTGACAGTAAATCTAGTTTAATTTGAAAGATATCTGAATTGCGATTTACATTCTTTTAATCTACAAACGTTAAAAAAGTAATTTGAACAATCCCTAAATGTTTTTTAAGGTGGCAAATGTTCTGCTGCTGGCAGATTCTTCCTCGAGGATGCTAAAACTGTTCAATTTCTTTAAACTGACAAAAGAGAGGAATGTCCATTGCTCACAGCCACTGCTCACTTGTGAGAGAGGGAGTGACGAGGATGGATCGGGTGATTAAGAATAAAGCGATGAAAAATGCCTTTTTCGCCACCATCACATGCTGCCACAGAGTAATCAATACAGGGCCTATAAAACGTACTGACCGCTTTGGATCATTTTTGTTGCTTTGACAAGTTACTTATGTTAAACAAAATTAGTTGTATAAATAATTAATAAATATTCACAAGATGTATGTCAGGATTTAGTAGATGTCTCTAATTACAGCACTAAGTTTATGTGGATATGACTCAATCAGCCTCGCATATCTGGATGCTGCAGTTTTTTTTCCAGTCTGTTCAAGGTCTGTCAGGTTGGTAGAGGTTCAACTCTAAACAGTCTTTTTCAACTCCTGCCACAAATTTTTCTTTTTGGGCTTTGACTAGGCCACTCCAGAACATTTACCTTGTCTTCTTCAAACCATTTATATGTAGCTTTAAATATATGTTTTGGGTTAATTTTTTGCTTGAAACTTAATGTTCTCTGATAATTTGATGAACACTTTGTGATTTTGGTGATCTCCAGTCCACTCTTTGAGAGACTAACACCAATTAGTTGGACCACTGTTCAATTAGATCAGTCTTTTTTTTGTATAAATCACTTTTTAGTGTGAAATAGAAGTGCTTTCAATTATCACTGAGCTGTAAGAAGAGAAAAACATCTAAAGGTAACCCCTTTAGATGCTCTCATAGATCAATAAACCAAACAGAGATAAAATATTACACAATAATACAGCCTTAAACTCTCCTTCTCTAATTTTCACAAAGTGTGAGGAAAAGAGATTATGCAACATAAAAATAACGTTTTAGTCAATGTTTGACACATAAAAGGTGAGAGTACTGTAATCAACATGGATTAAATCCAAGTGTAAAAGGATTCGATGGACCATACCCTAAAAGCACAGATTACAAATTAGGGAGAAGTTTATAAGGCCTCTTGAGGGTCTTCAGATTATGATTACATTACAATCCATGATTTTATAACAGCACTCCCCTTAGTTCTGGGTGATGGAGAACAGTTGTTCCCTTGAGATTAAGTGTTTGATGGTAAAAGACATATGAAAGGGATTTATATTTAATCCTCTTTAACTAATTTACCATTCTCGAATGCAACAATAAACAAAAAAAGCTTTTTCCTTAATAGACAGCAGTTTGTTTATTACCTTTTTGTGTTTTGCTCAGGTCCAGAGGAAATAGGTGAAAGGTTTTTGCTGTGGTTCAGGTTGAAAAAATGCATACATGTAAACATAGTCTCTCCGATCTCAGCTGCTGAAGCTTGTAACTCCTTTATCGTGGTCACCGATGGCCTCTCTCACTAGTCTCCTTGCACACTTAATTTGTTAGGATGGCCAGATCTTGGCAGATTTGCACATATGCCATAATTCTTTCATTTCTTGATATTTGATTTTGATATTTAGTGAGACTTTCAGTGCCTTAAAGATTTTTTTTTTAATCCAGAACTGGAGCTATACTTTTCAGTAATTGCAGGTTTAATTTGCTTGGAGTGTTCCTTTGTCTTTATGCTGTAATGGATACCAAGATAACCCAGTGAATGAACCTTCCAGACACAGGTGTTTTTATACTACATCACGCGAGACACAGTAAATGCACTTAGGTGATCTCAATCGTGCTTATTTTGAGAAAACTAACACCAATTCACGATAATATCCAACAAAGACAGTTTTAATGGCTCAGGTAGAGAAACTCAAAGCGTTACTGCTGTCTTATCAACGTTAAGGCAAACTGTTATATAGCAGTCATATATCAGCTCTGTGGGACTATTTGCGGTAAACCACAAAAAAATGAGCTTGTGAAAATCTTAACTATTTTTAATCAAGTATGTCAGGGTTTGTATAAATATCTGTATTGCATGTCATATTTTTTTCAGGTGTTACACATTGAATACATTATATTCCGCCCTTTAAATGCTCTGGATAACAAAAAAAAACTAACAAAATAAAACTCTATAC
This sequence comes from Orestias chungarensis, assembly GCA_032876305.1. Classification (NCBI taxonomy): domain Eukaryota; kingdom Metazoa; phylum Chordata; class Actinopteri; order Cyprinodontiformes; family Cyprinodontidae; genus Orestias; species Orestias chungarensis. The sequence goes on along the minus strand of JAVLVB010000318.1, from coordinate 1,860,468 downwards.
ATCCATTGGAAATTCGTAATACTAAACCCTGATAATGTGGTCAGAAGTTAACTATGGAGTAATGTTTAGGACAAAATTATATTTGTCACTCTAACACAACACAACAGACTCACTCACACACACTTTCAACACTGAAATTCTGTATATGTACCCTTAAAATAGCTTACACACATCCAATTTTTCTTCCTCACAAACCAAAAGAGACTAAAATTGTGCATATATGTGATAAAATAGCACAAACACATTTTGTTGTGTGAGAGAGAAAAATGTGATGCTTGTGTGCTATTTCAATAGTATATTATTAAAATACCATTTGTAATTGAATAAAAATATTTTAATAGTATATAACAGCATTCCTGTATGAACATAGTATCTTTTAGTTTAATTAAACCCGTGAATAGTGATAGAATGATGACACAAACAAAATTCACAAAATTGTGACACAAAAGTTAGATTGTCTAATGCATGGTACTGGGTTATAAATGTAAAGATGTAGACTGCCAAGCAGACAAGGATCTCTGCTGGATTCTAAACTTCTTTAATCAGGGAATCTAACGCATATTTCTTTTACTTTTAGCATTACTGTTTGTCATGTTTAACTTTTGAATTAAAACAAATTCTTCATGATTACGTTTATGTGCGTTTTAGACTCTAGAATCTAAAAACGTTTTTTGGGGTAACATTATTTATGCACATCAACTCCTAAAATCAAACTGTTTTTTTTTTAAAATCACAACACTTAAAAAAACAAACAAACAATTGACACTAATTATTAGAATCCCAGTATCCAAACAATCGGAAAGGGACCTTATGCTTCACAATGAGTATTAAATCACCTTCTGTAGATCTTTGTGGACATTTGGCAGCAGAGTTAATCCGTTAATTCTGCTACAGCTCGGAGCATTGATTAGTTTAGATGAATGAGGCCGCTAATGGAGGTGAAAGCTGCAGTTGGTGAGATGAAGACATAAATAAATCATTTGCTGGACACATCAAGTCAACATACTGCTTTCCTATGTTGTTTAGCTGCAAATGCTTGCGTGAGGGACTTTAGAGAACTAATCCCACTCCTAATGTAGATTTTTGCTTTTAAAGTCGCAGACTGATTTGTTTTATGATGCATATTTAGTGTAACTGTGTGGCTTCTCCTGCCCTTTAACCCTGGCAGCCTCACACCCACTCTCGGCTGTCAGACCTCCTACCCACTCGTGTCAATGTGCAACAGCTTTGCAGATAAATGATCACTGTTTCTTAGACCAGGTCGCTAAGCTGCCTCTCCACGCTCCAAATCCTATTATCAGCCCAGGCAGGCTTTAGCAGGGAGGTAGAATGGGGATGGACAAATGGCTTGCCTATGACGACACCATAATACGACCACTGCCATTCGAATCAACAGACAATCGCATTAGGGCAGTCACACAACGGTGATGTTGAGAATGAAGAGAATCTGCCAACACTTTCTAACAACTCAATGATCTGGCAAAAAACATATTGATTATATCATATATCTTGGAGGTCAAATCTACATTTAAGTAATATATTGCATCACTGTGTGTACTTGCAAGTGTTTATTTTAGTAAATTTTGAAGATTGTAGTTCAACTCTTACACACAAAAAAAGAAAAGACAACTGGTTTCACTGAAGGGAAGAATATTAAATAATGCTTAGGTTAAATGGATTGTAAATGTTTTGTTACATGGCAATGGGGAAGGCCGCTCATAGCCAACAGTTGTTGACTAATATGCAACAAAAGGTTGATGCCGAGGGAGTATGCTGAACACGTAAAGCTTAATCAAAGCATTTTATTTTAGAGTTAAGTGAAAGGAAAACGTGTTGTCGAAAAAACTGTGCAACCAACATTGACAGCCTTGGGAGGATTGTAAAATAAAGGCTTTTTAGGTGTTTAATGGTGAAATGTTGCTAGAGTTATTTCTTTAAAGAGCAACCGCACCTGAATTTATCTAAGGAATTAATGGATGTCGGACTTTCACCTGTGGAATTTAATTAAAAAAGAAATTCACATTCCTACATTTTAATTTTTGTGGTGCACATTTAAATAGCAAATCAATGTTCTTACCTTTATTGCATAAGACATTTTAAATCTGCCTGTAAAAAAAGACTTTTTGCCTCCAGATATCATTATATTCAATACAATGTTAAAATGCATGTTGGACACATACTCGAAGTAACCATAATAAAAATTACCTTTATGTTTTAAATTTTAGAGGCCATTTTCAATAGACTCCTTTAATGTTCCAAGGACGCTACCAGCTGAACCTCACCTAAACCAATTATGTTTCGGATAATGGTTGCGGACCTCCAAGTCCACAAAGTTATTTTTAAAACAAGTAAAAATAAACTTGCAACAAGAATAGCACCAACTTTACGTAGAAATCCAAACAGATCCCAATCCAATCGAGCATCCATGTTTACAGCTGAACAATCCTCTTCCCAACGCTCGAATGATCCGTAAAGTCCATTGTTGTTGTCTTTGTGTCAGAAGTCAGCTCACAGAGATATCGGTCCTGCGTCTATGACTCAACAGGACATTTGAAAGCACAAAGTCATTGTAAACAGATACTCTTAACTTAGATTTACCTGTTAATATCACATAAGAATCACGCTTAAGCTTAATTCACAGCAAGAAGCGTCAAGAGGAACCCCAAAATCCAGATGTGTGCTTGACTTCTTTAGGCTCGATACAAATAACTATTAAAACAGTATAATGAATTTAGCTACCTCTTCTACACAAAATCAAAAAAAAAGTTAAACCTTCTCAAATATAGGCTTTAACACAAGGTTGTTATGGAATATTTTGATCAACTTTGTTTGGGTGTGAATTACTAAAAATGTAGGATGTCTGCACCAGTTTTAATTTAGTACAAACAAACTTAAGTGGATACAGTAAAAGTTGTATCCAACTTACAGATTTAGCATTATATTCACAATTGAACGCTTTATCTAATCAAGAGTGTTTTAATATCAAAAATACATAAAAATGGTCAACGTAAAAAAAATAACAACCACAGACTTTGTTAGGGTGTTTCTGGCTATAATTGGTTGGTAAAAGGATGCATTTGTGCGATTTAGCTGTACTGGAAACTGTGCGCAAATCATGGGAGGCAGTAAAGGAAGTGGGGGAGGAGACTATAAATGTGATCATGGTTCATTAAACCCTATGTAAATCACACAACATTTCCTTACCACTTTAGAAGAAATACTTGTATGTAGTCATGTAAAATATAATATTGTTAGTAGGGCGGTAAATTTGCCATCACTGGTTCATTATTATATAGGTCCGTGTTACACTTCACCCTGTATGCTGCTTAATAATAATGTTTATGCATTTAGTTAAAAACTACAAATGTTCTATAAGCTTTTAATGAATGCATACACACCTTAATATGTAAATGTTTCAGCATTGGCCTAAATATTGAACAAGAAACACACAAAAATATACAATTTCTCATTTAAAATGGGATTTGAGGCATCAACTCTGGAACTGAATGTCTTTTTGCTGCTTCGGAGCTAAAGCTGGTAGGCAGCATCGACATGTCCCAGCGTACTTCAGGCAGACATCCAGTCTCCTTTGTGTACAATAAACCTGAAATGGTCTTTCTTTTTCTCAGCTAAAGCGTGTTGTTGTCATAGTTGCATAACAAAAATTAGGTCATCTTGTTTCAAGGTTTACAATAGCCGATATACTTTTACCCATGCAGACAAAATGTTTATAGATGTTTTTTTCTATTTTCCCATGTTCACTTCTCATTGGAATGTGGTAAATATATCCACTGCATTTTAAAACGTATTCCATTATTTAGCAAATTAGTTCTGGCATACAGAAGAGCAGATAAATAACAAAATAATGCATTAAGTGTCACTTAACCCAGATTTGTTTAACAGTAAATTTTACTTAATAGGCACTCACATTTTCTAATTATAAATGACTGGTATTTTTTAACTCAACATTATTGATTTTGATTAATCCAATTATTTGCAGTGACATACGGACTTCATTTATCCAGTTTGTATATAGTCAATACTGTGACTCTTAATAGAAACAAAAGGAATGAGCTAGAATGAGATAAAAAGTTATTAATTTACTTCTATCTTTAGACCGTAAGCTATTTTTTTATGAATTAAAGGCACAAAAATAAGTCTTGCAATTTATAAATACAAAGTCACGTTTTCTACAACGATTTTCAATTAAAAATCAATCTCAAGGATTAAAATGCAGATTTGTGTACACACAATAACTACGCCGTAGATGAAAAATATGGTTGTTTTGGGATTTATGTATTTATTTTTTTGTATTTTAAGACAAAAATGTCCTTAACCTAAAACAACAAATAAAATAAAAAACAAACAAAACAAACAAAACTTTTTTCTTACATTCCTTAATTTGGAGCTCTATGTTTTAAAAGTTGCAGGCTTAACTAATGTTAATTTTGTGCTTAGCTGTTTGGGTAAACTTTAATACACTTTTTAAATGTAAAGGTAAAATTTTTTGTAGATATTGTCTGACTTGTTCATGCACTTAGCTAGAAACTACTGTATGACCAGCTTTTCTGAACATGGGGATGTAAGGCATGGCTGAAGGTGTGTTCAGGAAGATTGGAAATGTTAGTATTCATCTACATTAAGTATAGCATCTAGCATGAAAAGTGTGTGTGTGGGGGGGGGGCACCTTCTCCCACATGTTTGGTTGGTGTACTGAGTGTCATGGAATTGGATAAATGGACCAAAACAGAGATGGAGTGGAAAGAGATGAAATAATATATTGTAAGGGAATGAATCTTGACCAGAACAAAGGAACTGGATGAAATGAACCAAGGAAACATGAGACAAAAAAATTGGAATAAAACAAGGAAAGAGGAGATGCGGAAGAAAACAAGCTGAGATACAAACGGAAGAAAAATGTAAATAAAGATAAACAGGAGGAATATGACTGAAGAGAGATCATCAGATGAAACGCAACAAGCAGGGGAAAGAAAACACTAACTGGGGTGAACCGGAATACAGGAGGGAACCATGACATGAAGGAACTTGTTAAGAACAAGGAAACATTGAGAGGCAATAATCCAGCGGAGTGTGAATGAGTGAGGAGTATAAGTACTGGGAAGAGAGACAGGTAAAGAGACATGATAACTAATACGACAAGAAATAAATAATAACTACAGCAAGATTAAACAGAGACAAAAACAACACTGAACAAGACAATGAGGTTATGCCATCACTATGCCTGTATTTAAAATTTAGAGTCTTGTTTATCGTTGTCCCTCAATTTTGTAATTATGTGCAACTTATAGTTGGTTTATCTACTAAATTTAAAATTAAGAAAAACTAACTGTTGTGGTCAAAAATACAGTGAAGGAACGATGTTAATTTACAACAAATTATTATTGTAGGGTAAACATCAAAACTGTCGATGAAGAACAAACTAGCAGAGAAGAGGCTACGTCTTTATATTAGTTCTAAATATTAATGGGTGTTCTGTTAGACTTTGTGTACTGAAGAAACAGAAAATGGCTTGCATCCAAATACAGTTTTAAATATTAGAAGAGGAAAAAAATATGTCATATAAGTTGACGAAAACTTCTAAGATGTTCATCCACCGTATAACATTTCGCCATTATATCCAAATCCAAACCACAGTTTTTTTTATCGTTCATTCGTCTTTCACATTAAAAAGAAACATAATTTCTTACTTTACCTATTTACCTGGAAACATACTATGTTCTTGCCCTTGATGACACGGATGAGTCAACCCAGTTGAATCTGTACGCTGTTTGCCGGAAGTAAATTACTGGAAAAGCATGTCAACCTGTCAAAATGTCTCAGGCAACAGGGGGAAGTGGGCTTGCCACGTGGCAGCTCCTGAAGAAATATTCAACACACCAGGGGGGTCCAGAGTCACCGCAAGAAGAGCTTATGTATGACGATAAGAAAAAAACCTTTAAACTGAAGATGTTCTATTACTTTTTGACAGTTTTTTTTTTACCTACATGCATAAATTAGGTTGTTCTGTCCAGCTCAAGCGCTGTTGCTTTTTGAAATTTCCAAATGTCATTTTCCCTCTTTTTTTAAACAAACGCTAACAATCACTACTAATGTTGACATCTAAATCTTATAGAATTTATTTTCCTCTAAACCAACACAATAACATAAGTCATATCTAATTTTCCTAACGCATTATTCTTTTACTCATGAGTAAAATGTTGCCAAATATGTCAGCGACAGTCTTAACACAACCAGCGCTTCTGCCTACAGTGAAGTGCCCTTCTTGAGGCTGAATCCTGTCTCTTCTGTGAATAATTTCTCAATTTTTTAGGGTTAAATTTGCTACCTGAAGGAAGTTATGTGACTTCCCGTGTGAAAGTAGCATATTTGATGTCTCGAGCTTTGCTGGTGAAGGTGCCAGAGCTTATCGGGTCGGAGCAGGTCTTTTAGAAGCTGCTGTGCTCACCAGATCAATTTAAAAGGGCCGACCAGCCCCTCAGGGCTGAAATAGGAATGAGCAAATTTCCTTGAAAAAAAAAAGAAAGAAAAATCATATAGGTGAGGTTTTATAGATCGTAATATATGCAATTTCATGCTTGAATCCCTCCTGCTGCTTTGGTGTCAGAGATACATTGGAGAGCTTAACATAACGAGTCATATTCTATTTTATTTTATTTGGTAGTATAAAAAATAAAGCGTACTGTAAATTTTAGCAAACAGAGGTTATTGTATATGCCTTACTTATGCACTGCCATGTATGCAAAAACAAGAAAAACACTTTAGGGGTTTCGTAATAAAAATATACTTATAGCACAAACGCTTGGTGCAGACTTCGTTGAGGTTTTTTTTTTTCAGTTCTCAAATTTGTAATACAATTACACAAACTGTTAATTAAGTTTATTTCAGTCAGTAAAGAATACAAACCACTATATCTGATTATATTCTTTACCATAAATCAAGCAATAAATCATGCTTGCCACAAAGTACACAGTCTCCGTCCAACACAGTATTTATAGTGCTGACTATCTCATATATATATATATATATATATATATATATATATATATATATATATATATATATGTATTTATTATTTATTTATTTATTTTTTCTTAGCTTTATTTTACTCTAATATCATACAAAATTAAATACGAATGATCTAGTGTGACATATTTAACTGGTCAGTGAATGACAAAACAAAACTAACAACAACACAAGTAAAGTACAAACAAACTGATGGAACAACAATTAAGACAAAGTTTGGAATCAGACAATTTTCCCTTGACTTGCTCTGATTCATGATCTGAAGGCTAATTGCTGACTTCTTTTTTCCTCCTATTTACTAAAATCGTCAACACAGAAAACCCAACAGAAATCTCACAATTTTATTTTTAAACATATGAACCTAACAGAATATACTATAATCTATTTTTTGTTTGTTTAATAAAAAACTGATAAAATGCATAAATGGGGCTAATCATGTAAGTAATCAGTGTAAATCAAATGTAAACGACTTTAGATCACTACATACTTTACCCACTCACCACCCTGATGGCAACCTATTACAACCTAAGACAGAGGCAACAAAGCGGAGCCTCAAACCACTAACGCAGCAGTGACAGGAGGAACTCCCACATCTGAGCCAACATTACTAGATTGGTGTCTATCCTGAATGTATCTCTAAATCAAAATTTTGGGATGGAATACTGTGCATGCATTTTACCTGTCGCAGCTAAAACATGCCTAATGTAAAACAGTTTAACCTAGTAGCTAAAAATAATGCTGAACACTGCGGTTACTGAAAATACCGGCTACAAACATGGTTGAAATGTTTGATAATAAAAAAAAACTAACTGGGTCACATTCTGATCAGGGTTTATTATGAGAAAACAATTTTCTGTTTACATGAGAAAATTTGCGTAAAAGCTAAAATGTGGACTGTTCTAATAAGGCAGTCGTAGCAGACATTCAGTATCTTCAACGGAACAACGGGAGATAACTGAGTTGGAAATTAATCCTGTGTGAAAAAAGGCACAAAATAAAAGCTCATTGATACTTGTGCTCTAAGGGACTGACATTTAAAAAAATTGGTTCAGTTAAAATATTCATCATCAGGGGAATGAACTCATATCCAGCAACCTATATCCAGAAACCAACGCTCGCTCTAAATGAACAAATATTGAGGCACAGTAACATTTCTGAGAAGTTTTCTCATCACATAAAGCAAACCGAAGGAAATTTATCCGATAAAACAATTTTAATTTGATCTGAGATGCATTTTGTTTGAACTGTTTTCTTTTTTTTTTGTTGCCACAATATGATTGTATTTACACTGTAAAGGAGAAAAATTAACATGATTCTGTAAACAACTGATTTTAAACTGTGTTGTTATTTTTTTAAACTTGCACTGTAATATAAACTAAAAGAAACTGAAAGTGCACGCATATTTTCTTATAAGCAAAAACCTCTATAAGCTTCTGCAACATTTTCTCCTTCAAAATGTCTTCTTTTTTTTCTGGCTTTTTGCTGTCAAAATTGAGAAAAACATTAAAAACAAATCATAAAATTGATAAGTTAACAGGCTGTTAGGTCTCGGTATGACCAGCCCTAGAGCTTTGTCTGCATTCCCAATACTAAGTCAGCCAGTCATTCTAACCAGAGTTGTGTCCTCTGTGTCAAATATTACTTAAGAAAAAATAAAAAGCATGCCTTGTTTTTTTTGTTATTGCTCTACAAATATTTGGGTTTTTGGGGAAGCAACAGAAGAGCTAAACACAAGCCTGAAAATATTTGACCTAAATGGAAATAAAACTGAATGATAATTATGTGTGTACAAGGTTTTATTGTTTGCATGGTTGTATGTTTCTTAACAGGAAATTTTGGTGATGAGTTTAACAATAAAATATTTTCAAAAGGAAGATTTTGTTTTTTAAAATGTTTTTTTATTATTATTTGCACATAAAGAATGTTTGTAAAAACATGACACCTAAAAAAATGCAGTGAACAACGGCACTTTATTATATTTATATTGATTTTTCATTCACTCCATAACTACGCCATTTCTGGTATAATATATATGGTTCGAATGAACAAAACAGGACTGAAAAGTTGAATTTGGAATGATAAAGATTTCATTATGTTGTATACTTAAGTGCACTAATGGATTCAAATCAAAAGCAGATTATAATTATGTAACCATGTTTGGTTTACCCATATCCCCCACAGGTGTGACGCCTGTTAATGATATCCCATCAATGTATCTGGTTCTCACATCCTGTTTTCTTAGAGATGTACAGTACAAAGCTCTTTCTGTTAATAAAAAGTGCTTAAACAACTTAGGTTCTTTGAAAAGCAAAAAAAAAAGTTTCCAAACTTCTATAGTTTTAATGCTAACATATAAATAAATTTCAGAGGTGAGGAAATTATTCTGGCCAAGTTCAATCCTAAATCATTCCAGAGTCAGCTATACCTGCATCAAATAAACCTGAGAGTACAGTCAGCTGCTTAACAATTTATTGTGCTTGATATTGTTTCTATTTTTAGCACCAACAATATAAAATTTTTATAAAATTCCAATGGCAAAAGCAGAAGTAGCACTAAAACAACCACTAAGAGTTTCATCCACAGACTAAGTTGATGTTACAGCTACAATGTACACCTGAGAGTATCTGCTGAAATGCAGACAATAAAAATTGATTTAAAGCAAAGACAAAAAATATTTTCTTAGGTAAAAGGATCCCCTTAGAAAGTTTTTGTTTTCATGAATTCCTCCTGTTTAGGTCGCACACTACAAAACCTTTTAAAAAGGTTTAAATTTACCTTTTGCAATAAAAATAAAATGATGATATTTTGTTCTAATAAAAAACAATGGTCTACACTGTTTTGACTCCAAATGATAAATTGGTGCAACAAGATCACAGCCAAAAAACCCTTGTTATGCCAATTCACTGTAACTGGAGCACAGCCAACACAATCATCAAATGTTGCTGAAGAGTGAAATTACTGGATCTTCAGAGTGCCTCAGTTTCCTTTCTTAGATAGAGTGAAAAGTTCATTAATCAGTAAGAGGCTCTGAATTAACCCACTGCTCCTCTCTCCACACTGAGGAGCAGGCTGAGGTGGGCCCCTGATAAGGATGTCTCCTGGAAGCACCTTTTAGAGGTTTAACCGCTTGACCAGCTGAGGCCCCACGGTCAACCAAGGTCTTGTTTGAGGGATTACATCCTCCACCTGGCCTAGAAACAGCATTTGATCCCCTAGGAGTAACTGGTGGACATCACCAAAGAAATGGAGGAAAGTTTATTTAAGTAAAAGGTTCTCAACAACTAAGATAGCATAACATTGTTACAAGTTGATTAGTACTATTCATGCATTTACAAGTTGGTGTTCGGTTTGAAAAATGAGTCCACCTCAAAAGGAAATCATTATCAAACAACTTGACAGATTAGAACAGTTTATTTAATTGTTGCACGGGAGAGATAAAGCTTACAACACACCTATCCTTAATACCAATATTTCCCTGAAAAGTTAGTATGCCTGAGGATGATGTAAGATTTATTGGGAATTAGAAATTACCACTATTGGTTTGCCGCAAGACAACACTTTCAGTTTTATTCCACACAGAAAGGAATCTTCTCTGTTTAGATGGGACTGTAACCTTGATAGTCACTATAGGAGTGACAGCTGCTTTTAATATTGTGTATTCTTTGTGTATCTTTCCCACAAAATTGACTCCTATTTATTCTTTCTGAGTTTTGCTTGATAAAATAACTGACAGAACAATCCCAATCCATTGCTTTTAAATACTATCTTGGGCTCTTTCATTTGTAGTGAACCATCAGCTTGCAGCAGATACTGAACCTAGATGGGTTAAAGTTTTTTTTTTGCCACAAGGTTGCTCAAGATAAGGAATTGCTGCAATTTCAATGACTCCATGGAATCAACTAGGTTTCATTAGGTTGGTGGCTTTTTGCTAAATGAATTATAAGTGACTGAATTTAACTGTGTTGTGTCATATTTTTAAATTAACTGGACTTTATGTAACTGTATGTGATTGTAGATAAATAATTGCATTCTATCATAACTTGAACCTAATTGCATTCTGTATAATGATGCATCAATTGGACTTCTTTGTACTGTAAAGTGTTTAGTTAGGACATTTACTATGAACTGGACACCCTTTACACTGTATATCACTATGATTATAAACAGTAATCAAGACTGCATAAAACAGCTATAGTGGTACACATTGATTAAAGGTCTATAATTTGATGATGAACGTTGTGTTATATTAACACAGTTCTGTTAACAAGACAAAATACAGATAGATAATTAAAAACATAAAAATTCTTCACTTTAAGCAGAAACATCTAAACCATGCAGAAAGCAAAACATCTTCTAGCGTTTATGAATTCTGCAGTTTCATCTATCTTTCTCCGGCGTGCAACTTCAAAGAGTACATCAAACAGCATTAAAGGAAAACCAAATTATTGGCTTTAGATAAGTCAGTGGAAATGATTACTCAGTTTATTAAACTAAAACTAAGTCAATGACATTCATTCAAAGGTGCAGTAAATTTCGATTCCCCACTTAGACGAACTGTTAAGAAGTGACAAACTGAACTACAAACCTCACAGCGAAGCATCTTTCTATTACCATGCACTGTTTTTACGGAAATTGAAGTTAGTGAGATAGAGGGATTCTGCAGGGACACGGCATAATGTAGTTTTAATCTTAGATTAAATGTCAGCAGTGTTCGTGTCCAAGTTCCCAGTTAACTGCAGGATTGACCTGAGGCACCTTCTTTAGCCTCACACAACAACGTCTGAAGCCTGCAAGGGTTACACCTCAGCCAGATGACAGTATTAATCTGGCCATAATAACCCTCCCCTCCATCTGGCGAGACATTCAACCATAAGGAGAAAGGAGCGGGGATGGCTCTGACTTCTCAATGAATACTAATCTGGTAGTACCACGCTGACAACAATCACCCTGCTGCCTTGATACATTATTTTCATCTTTACTCCCCAGTTTCCCCAAACCTGTCATTCAACTTTTTGTTCTTCAAATTACCCACCACAAATCTAGAAATCCCATCTAACAAAACAGAAAAAAGCCCAACAGAACTGTAATCTTCAAGCGTCTTAATGGAAAACTCATCTGCTGCCACCAGGCAACCAATTTCCTTCCTCCAATCACAATATCACAAGAATAAAACTTTTTTTATCTACACTGAGGAGCAGTTTTGTGTTTTTTTTGTTTTACCTCCGAAAACCAATCTTGTTTAACGGATATAAGCAAACATTTTAAAACGCTGATGAAACAAACCGTAGGCAGTCGTCAAGCAACGAGAAAAGAGGCAGATCTAATTACAGTTTTTTCTGTTTGAAGAATTTTGATGCATTGCAGAAAGTTAATTTCAGTTGTTCAGCTCTTTTTTCCCTGAGACATGAACTGGCCTTCTTTTGTCGGAAACCTCCACTAATACAGTAGTAAAAGCTTGGAGTCAAATCCATTGTTTCTGTGGATGGTAATTAGCATTTTGTTTTTGTGTGTGTGTGTGTGTGTGTGTGTGTGTGTGTGTGTGTACATGTGGTTCGAAAATTGCTTTTCAACCAGAGCGAAAAGGTCTTATATAAAGACAGAATGCACCTCATTAGAGTGCACCTGTTCTAAACCGCGGTGACCCTCACCCACGGCCAGGATGTTAATGACACACTCCTCTGAGATGCATCATTTATTGGCTGCAATCAGCAGGATACCGTCGACTTGTATGTATACAGCGCGCCTCATTTAGAGGATTTTATTTTCCCAGAGATTTCCCAGTGCTTTAGAATTTGCAAAGGCATCGTGTCCACTGGAAGATGCAAGAGAGAAGTAGAGATGTAATTGTCACTGTATGTCCAGAATGTGTAATGTCCCCCACCGTTTCCCCGGTGACCACATCATTAGTCAACTCAGACACTGAAGTGACGGTAAAGCGCCACCTGTTAAGCTTCCCCTATTGCTCATCAGTCTGTTCTCCTTTATGACTCACTGAACACACAAAAAAAATCTATTTTCAACAAACTTGGATCCAAATAGTGCTTGATATTGATACATGCCACAGAGGCGTCGCAGTTAATGAGGTGAAATTCACTCACTGAGTAAAAGTAAAGTGGGGATATTGCTAGCCAAGCAAATAGTTTCTCTAATGAGCCACACGGAAAAGATCTTTTTCTCCTGAATTACGACTGCCTTAATGATATTTGAACCTATTTAGAGGTAGGCATGAGAGAGCAAGAAGTTCTTACGGCATGATAAAAAAAACATGTGTACAAACATGTTTTTAACTGAAATTGAGTCATACAACACTAAAGAGTTCATAAAACATAAAAGTCAAATCAATTTCTTAATTATTCTTAGTATTTTCAAACATGATCTTATTTATATTCTTCTCAGCAGTAAAAAAAAAAAATCCTTAGTGGCAGAATTGGAATTACTACTTACAGTTGTTGAACACACGTGATCTAAACTCCTGCATTCCGATATTTATGCTCTTCATTTATTGCTTGGCCACTTTTTGACTTCTTCACATTATTTTCCATTTTTTTTATTTAGAACAAACTCTTCCTCCTGTATCAAAAAGCTAATGTGCCAAAATGTCCTAAAGCATTTTGTTTTTTTAAAGGCAAGAGGTGTGATTGCTTGACCAAAACACAGAAAACTGAGCAATAGAAAAACTGCATTATATCATTGTTTTTACCCAAGTAAAAACAGAAGCTATTTATCTATTTAACAAAATGTATAAGCATAAGTAGCAGAAAGGTGCTGATAATTCTGTTTGCCTATTTTTTTGATCAGCAAGTGTTGTTTGTCTTGTTTGTTGTTTATAGAGATGTAGCTTCTGGCTATGAAAATCTATGAAAAGGGAGGGAAGTTAATAGACGCTGCTGCAGACAGTTGACTGGCAGTGTGGAGCAATAGGTGGTTAAGTGCCAGCCCATGCTACATAAATCCAGAAAAAAAACAGGAACTTTATCTAGGATTTTGCCATTGCAAAAATTTCAACCTTAATACTGGAAACTAGCCCATCCATGTTTTTGATAATTCAAAGATTATTCATATTTTCCAGAATCTCCTATTTCTTTTCCCTCATCACAATGGTCCTATTTTCCTTTGTCAGTAAAGCATCCCTGCCCATAAATATATATCTATCAGATGTAAGAATTACAGATAGTAAAAGTGTTTGAAGACAAACAGTATTACAGATGCACAGGAAACAGATGCACGAAATATAGAGTACGTTGATGACAGTGTGAAAAGTGCCTTTACAAGATCTAAAGAGATTTTTTCAACTTTTTTCTTTTGGAACAGCTTCGAGCAATGTTTTGTAACAATGGTCTTTAGTCAGAGAACACTGTTTTTCAAATTGTACATATCCATTTTAAATAAGCATTTATTTTTCATATTTTGTTCTAATTTTATTGATTCAAATGGTAAGAAATAACAATTTCTAATATTTCTTAACCTTTTAGTAGATGGGCTATGCTTTTTACCAGACCTGTAGTTAAAATGAGGAGTTTTAGAGCTGACAATGTACGAGAATGCAAACGGATCTGTCAGCGCTGACATATTTCCATAGCCATCAGCAATCACCTGTCTCGAGCCACATTAACTCAGCGAGCCGGGATGCAAAGATCCAATCAACGCCTGTCAACTTCCTATGCTGCAGCTGTCCTCACAGAAAACTCGATCTTCTCATCCATCCACGTCAGAATGAATTCAAACAAGCAGCAGCTGGTGGAACATGTGTCTGTTCTCCACTCCCATCTTTGTTGTGACCATAAGCCAATTAATTTGCCCCAGTTATACTTGACAGAACTATTTGCCTGGCTCTGGGTCTTCAGCCTCTGGTCTTTCCACACAGCTCCACAGGGGTCTTCACTGACTTAATGAAACACATAGAAGACTGAGGTCAATTATGCCACCTCATGAGAAAACAAATACACACTGAGGAATGTATCAGTATCTAGCCTCAGGAGTGCATCCATTCAAAAGAAATACATTCAGCTCAGTGACAGGCCTCCAAAGCGGTGCAACATCAGGGGGTTTTCTGAGAAGCATCCAGGGAAGAGTAATAACTAGCAAATCTGCAGGATTTTTTCAGTTTTTTGTTTTTTTTTGCCTGCGGGAAACCAGAAAGCTAAAGCAATTTGTCAAGTAAACAAAACTGATTTAACAAATTTATCGATACAATGGAAAGAAGGGAATATTTATATACATTTTTTTTTTTAATCAATCGACTTCTTGAATAAATCTATAATCTGATAATCAAATCATAATACCTTACAGGTCTTTTTTTATTCTGCACATTAAATATATATCAGGAGTAATAAAAAGCTGGTACAAACAAGTCTAGTACTTATCTATGTATTTACATACGTGTGATTTGATTTGTGATGATGAATCTATGATATGAAGAGATTTTCTTGTAAAGTGCCTTAAGTTGACATCTGTTGTAAATTGGCATTATATAAATAAACTGATTCTTGATTTATTAAAATTAGCTTAGTGTCAGAGAAATATGAGCAAGAACTGCCTCCAAATTTATTTTTTTCTTTTAACATACATCAGAAGTACTTTACCTTTGAGCAATACAGGGACAGCACAGATAACAATGTCATGGTCTTTGTAAGCTTTTGTATGAAGTCAACTGAAGGCACACATGTAGATGTACAGTATTTTAACACCTCAAACACAATGCTTTCCTTGTGTCACAAAAAAGCATTTTTTACAAGAAATCAGCCGAGACCTTGGGAGATGAATGGTTGCCCCCAGTTTGCGCTCGATTTCGATTTTTTAGCATCCAGAAGATTAGCATCTTTGGATAAAATATATGGTTTCAGACATGTAGTGACAGAAACGTGCAGTCAGTACCATGGAAATAAATATCCACCTTTTACTTTCAAGACTTTTCCAGTTTTAGTAAACTAAAGGATTAGGACTATTATTTATTTTATTTTATTTTACTGTAAAAAATAAGCTGTGTCAGAGAATGATTCCAATGGAAGAAAAAAAAGCCTCATCTAACCTTAATAGGAATCTGTTGATGGCTAAAGACCGCCATCTTTTAAAGTCCCTTTAATGACGGTAATTACAGACAGGTAAATAGAAATGGTGTGCTGTGATATTGCTCTATCCCCCAATTAACTTTAAGTACCTTAAAGAGTCCCATGGGGTTAAGACCTATTTTAAAACCCCTTGCACTGCGGAGGTGGTGCTGCTGGAACGTTTGTACATGCTAGGGGACTTGGCCGAAGAAAAATCTTGTTCTTTAAACAAGCAGGCAGGAAAGACAATTTTCCATCTCATCAAGCTTGGAGATTTATCTTGTTTATAACAGATTATACACAACCTTTTTTTTTTTGCCAACCTAAGATAAGATTAGATCATATTACATGTTTCTTCATCCCCACAACGACAATATGTGCTATGCACCAACAAAAAGATAAAACATTGACATAAAATGACAGAATAAACATTGACTAGAAAAAGTAGGAAGGCACTAAAATTTATGACATAAGATCAAACTATACATCTTAAAGTGTATATTTAAAGTAACACAGCAAGACAAATCTATATTAAGTAAAACAAGAAGGTAATATCTTCTATCTGTGCTTCAATAGGTCTGTGACCTTCAGCGTTTTTGAGTGATGTTGGTGTGCAAATCTGATGTCTTGGGACTCCAACAGTCAGAATTTCTAGATATTACAATAGCATAAAAAATTCAAGATCATAACACTGGAAAATATTGCACACACTAAAACTGCAATGACAATCTTACTTGTGATTTAATGCATAGCCCCTATCTTCCTTGAACATTTCCTGCATAAGTGTGATGCGGTTAAATAAACATGTAAAACGATTTCAGAGAAAATCTCCAGATTTCACAGTCAGCAGAGTTTCCTTCAGCGTTATAAGGACCCTTTGCAAGTTTGCACTCTGACCTGTTGTGACAGACTCGTGTCAGTCCTTTACATTTCTCAACCGTTTGCAAATCATGGAGCTAAAACTAATGTGGATAAATCCAGATGCTTTTATAAATTAAATATTGGTGCAGAGCATGGAAAACGTCACATTTAGATTAATTTTATGAAACAAGTCAATCATCCAATGCACATATTATTCTTTCAACTGTGGGAGGAAGCCGGAGTACCAGGAGAGAACCCACGCATGCACAGGAAGAACATGAAAACCCCTTGCAAAAAGACCCAAGACCAAAAGTGGAATTGAACCCAGAGCCTTCTTGATGCATGGCAACAGTGCTAGCCACAGCGTCACTGTGCAGCCCCACTTATTATCTGGAAATCCTAATCTGAACTGCAGTATGTCTAATCCTATTAAATTCAGAGAGTGGAACAAATTTTTTTTGTTTGTTTGTTTTTAGGGTAATGGATTTCCCATGTAAAAAATAACTTCTGTCCATCAGATTTCTTTGCAAATCAGTTTTTAGCTTATTGTTTTCTTTTAATATCATAATGTTCATAAATTTTATGAGATGAACATGAGACTATTATTGAATTCAACCTACTTCAGAAGTAACAGGTTGACCTACCAAGAGCAATATTTGATATCCTCCTGAGACCCAGCAATTCATTTTGGTCCTCTGTTGAGGACATAAGCTTTTGGAACACAACTCTGAAGCCAAACATGCCACTGTGTAAAATTTTGTTGGCCCTTAAAGAGGACCTCCTGGGCTTTCCGATGATATGACATGTGTGGGGGTGGGGTTTTCATTTAATTCTCTTCCTGATTGTTTAAAATGGCTGCCATCCCTGTTAGCACATTTTATAGAAAGAAAAAAGGTAAGTGTATTATTGTGTAACTCTGAGCTTTGTGAGTTCAATATTCAGATTGCTTCTAGTAAATGAATATCAAAGGAATAGTTGGGTGAATTTTCAGAGCAATTTAATAATTTCTTGACATAAAACATAACTTTTTATGTTTGTCCTCCATAGAGGACAACAGGACTTCCTTTTTTGTTTCCAGCCCGTTTCAACAGGAGTCAGCTCACTGACAGAGGCAGACAAAATCCTACGCAGGATTGTTGATGGATACTCAGTCATAGATTTGTCAGATGAGGAAGACCAAGAGGGAGAGATTGAGGTTGATTTTGAGGTTGGGAGTTCAGCGGAGAAGGCATCAACTGAAGAAAAGGAGAGTGCAGTTGAGGATGTAAGGCCCGTCGCCCACTTTGGACAAAAACTAACACATAACACTAACACAGTATTTAGATAAAAATATTTTTTTAGATTAACTATTCCTTTAGTGGACAGAATTATGTATTGTATTTATTAATCTCTTCAGATTTCCGCCTGTGATGGAAGACTCTGGGATGCTGTAGTCTGTAATGCCCCAAACTGTGTAGACTGGCCACCATCAAAATATTTTGAGCAATACATTGACAACATGGTTTTGGAGGACATGTCTTTTTGCACAAACCAGATAGTCACAGAAAGACAAAGGACATATTTAAGTGTCCAGACCCCAGCGGCCCCAGCCAGATAAGGAAGTGAGAAAGTATGGAGCTCTCCATTTGCCACAGATGATGGACAATCCTAATATTACAAGGTGCAGAGCAGAAGGGTGCACCGGAAAAACCTATATAAATTGTATCAAGTGCAATATGTACCTCTGCAATTCAAAGAAAAAGAACTGTCTATGGACTACCACAAACCAAGACAGAACACACCTAATTAAGCTATACTAATCAGCTAGCTTTTGATTAGTTTAATAAGTTGCCTGGAAATCGTAACCACTGGCTTAAACGATTTAGCCATTTTACTTTCTTAACCTTATTTTATGTTATTTTTTTATGTTTCTGTGTTACTTTACAACATTCAGTAGAAGTCAATTAAAATTTAAGCACTAAAGGTGGTCAGATTTCAGAGGTAAATTGACAACTCCAAATGTGTTTAAATGTTCATATTTGCCACAACACAGTCCCGTTGTCCTCTCCAAAGGATGTACTCTAAAACGTAAATAAAAACATGTTTTGACATTTTTTTAATTGTAAAGATATTATTTCACTCCAAAGAGTTAGGTAATGTAAAAAATATATATATATATTGTTAAAAAAAATTTTCTCAGGAGGATATGAAATTTGTTACAGAAAAACTTTTTTGTTCAGTATGAGTTAGATGTTTAAAAACTAAGTTTGAGGGAGCACGAGACATTTTTAAATGCAGGGTTGTGTAACTCAACAGCTTATCTGAACCTTCATAGACAGAGAGGATCTTGGATAGAAAGATGTTTGTATTCACCTGTAAGGATCGAAACAAGTTACAAATAAGGATATTCAAGTTCAAGTTCAAGTTAAGGTTTATTTGTCACATACATGGTCATACACAGTACAACTAGCAGTGAAATGCTTTGTTGTGACTGCTCCGTCACACTAGTTAACTAAATACAAAATAGGTAAAAATTTGTAAAAGCAAAAAGAATGTATTTACAATAGAAAAAAGAGATATAAGAAATATAGAAAAATTAACAATGTATCTAAAAGAACTAAAAGAACTAGTTAAAGTGAAATAAACATTGTGGAATTACCATTATAATTTAAAATGGCATATAAAGTGAACCAGTGTGTGAGGTGACAAAATAGTGCAACACGATGCTATATAGGTGGTAGATGGCCTAATGTAAACCCCATCCATACATATACATACATATACATATGACAGTTTGCACGCATATAATTATATATACATCCCAATGTCCACATATATACACATACATATGCATATAATTAGGACTTTGCTGTAGATCAGTCCAAAATGCTATTTCCGTTTAGGGCTCGAATAGTTTGTGGGAAAAAGCTTTTACTCACCCTCTCCGTTTTGGCTTTGAGAGTACGAAACCGCTTCCCAGATGGTAACAAGGAGAACAGTCCATTACATGGATGAGTGGAGTCCTTTACTATCCTCCTGGCCCTTGTCCAGCACCGTTTCCTGTATTTGGACTGCAGGTCAGGAAGTTCAGTCTGGATTATGCGCTCAGCTGAACGCACCGCCCTTTGTGGAGCTTGCCTATCCTGCTTGGTGCTGTTTCCGAACCAGGTTGTGATGTTTCCCGTTATGATCGATTCAATGGTGCAGGTGTAAAAGTTATGAAACACCTTAGATTATATTTTGAAGTCCTTTAAGCGTCTAAGGTGGTAAAGACGCTGCCGGGCCTTCTTTGCCATTGCAGTGGTGTGATAAGACCATGACAAGTTCTCAGAGATGTGAACACCAAGGTACCTGAAATTGTCTACTCTTTCCACTGCGGTGCCACTGATCATAACGGGGTGATAGTTCCTCACCTGCTTTATGCTGCAGTCCACTATCAGCTCCTTTGTCTTGCTGATGTTAAGGAGGAGATTGTTGTCCTGGCACCAGTCCTCAAGGTGTTTAATCTCCTCTAGGTAGGCCCTTTCATCATTGTTGGAGATCAGGCCCACCACAACAGTGTCGTCGGCAAACTTGACAATGGTTTTGGAGTTGGAAGTGGCTGTACAGTCATATGTGTACAGGTAGTACAGCAGGGGAATCAGGACACAACCCTGGGGGGCACCAGTGCTGAGAGTGAGTGCAGGTGAGACGTGCTTTCCTACACGCACAGCTTGTGTTCTATCCGTCAAGAAGCTGGAGATCCAGTGACACAAGGATGGGTGAGGTCCCCAGGTTCTCCAGCGTCCAGGTGTGTTACTGTGGTGTGAAAGAGGTAGGTGATGGCAACATCTGTAGAACGGTTGTGGCGGTATGCAAACTGTAAAGGGTCCATAGGGTCCGGAAGTGATGAGGTGATGAAGTCTCTGATGATCCTCTCGAAACACTTCATCACAACTGATGTCAAGGCGACGGGGGGAAAGTCATTTAGGCAGGCTGGCTGATTCTTTTTGGGGACTGGAACGATGACGGACTGTTTGAAGCACGCTGGTACGATGCCCTTGGTCAGGGATAGGTTTAGAATGTCTGTGAACACCGGTGCTAATTGTTCTGCGCAGGCTTTGATGAATCGCCCAGCGATCCCGTCCGGTCCTGCTGCTTTCCTGTTTTTCACTCTCCCGAAGGCTCTCCGTACAACACTCTCCCTGATAATGAGGGATCCCTATGTTCCGACGAGCTCCGTCTGCATGCTAGATACATCGGTAGCGCTGACAGCATCGCTAGCGCTGTTAGTGCTGCCGGTTGCAGCCTCGAAGCGAGGGTAGAAGGTGTTCAGCTCGGCTGCCAGAGACGCGTCCGCACTCACCAGTCTGGAGAGTGGGCTTCTGTAGTCCGTGATGGTCACTCTGCTGGAACTGTGTCTCTATTTTCTCCCCATAGTGCCGCTTCGCCTCTTTCACCGCCCGGCGTACTCCGTAAGACGCAGCTTTATAATCGTCCATGTTACCGCTAATGAGCCCCGCATTGTATGCGGCGGTGCGAGAGTTCAAAGCACTGCGGACGGTTTTATCCATCCACGGCTTCTGGTTGGGAAAGTTTTCACAACGGACTTTTTACCGTATAGTCCACCAGTTTCCCAACAAATCCCACAACCGCTTCCTTAAAAACGCTGACGTCATCAGCGGAACTCTCGCGAAACATTACCCAGTCTGCGTCATCCAGAGCGTCCTGTAACGTCCTTTATATCTATTTAGATATAGGAAAAATAAACTATTGGAAATAGTAAGAATACTCTGAATTGAAGTAGAAAGGTTTGTGTAATAACGCTCACCGTTGCTACCCAATGTGCAATGGTGAGCATTTTAAAATGCTACTATAGTAATCCAGGATGGTGAGCACTGTTTCGTAACATAAATGAGTATGAATACAAACGTTTCTACAGGGCTAAGGGGTTGAAGTGTGAGAAGTCTATGTTGAGGGTGAGTGGCGGCAGATCTCTAAAAATCTCATTCTGGAGAGAGGAGTCCTCATCATCCACTCCGTCTTCATTTCATATAGTCCTTGTTTCTTATTACTGCATTCAAATTTTTGCATCTGGAGTATTTGTGAAGTTTATTTTTTCTTGCCTTATATCTATGGTTTGATGCTGAAGGAGTTAAAATGTTTTGGACAGATACGGAGTCAACACCTTGTCTCGTGCTTTCCTTAGGGAGGCAGCCCACTGAAATCCTCCCAATAACAAACACACAAACACTGTCTTCCGAACACCGTCTAAGCTATCCAAATGCAATCTCATCACGCCTGTGGAGAGGAAGGACTATCTCCTCCAAGAATTTGTGTGTGGTTGATATAAAAAGCAATTTATCGGGAAGGAATTTCATGATAGTAATCAGTTATGCCTTGTAAACTCCAAAATTGACATCATTTTGTTCAGTAAACCATAGGACTCTTTCAGTTGGATGCAAGTTCACCCCAGAAAACTGCACTTGCTTCTTCTGTCTATGCAGAAATGTTTAATCACCTCATAAACATATAAAGATCAACCTGTATTATCTAGTCTCTGTTTGTACGTTGCGCTGCATAGCCATGAGTATCCTTTCACATGTGAATTTCAGCCCAGAAACAGTTTATGTCCATGGGAGTAAAGAGATTTACGGCTGAAATTCTTGCTCCAGTCCTCATGTAGCGGAGGCCTGCGTTGATAGTTAATTTTCAAGCCTCATCCTACAGGGACGCTGTTTATTCAATGTCTGGACCATGACCGACTAATTTCTTGTTTAGCAAATCAGAAACAGAATTACCCTAAGCTGTAAGAGTTACACTGTGAAAGGGAATACAGCTGGCTCGCAAACATCAGCTTTACAACACAGCCAAATGGCTCCAGTCTAACAGTGAGCCAGCATTCACTGCCCGCAATCAGCAAAGGACAGGTCAATGTTTTTAGCTGCACCAAACCAAGCATTATTGTTTCACCTTGTTAATGACCTCAAGCCAATCTAAGCAATCAACAGGGCGCCATCTTTCAGTAGTTGATGGACAATTCAAAATTTACTTCTATTTGCGAATAGGTTTGGTTCTTCTAATGTAACCTTAACAAATTGCTGTGTTTCATCAAGAAAAGTGTTGTTTTCTTGCCTCATTTAGACCCTTTTCAGACAGACATGTCTCTGACACGCTTTACACTGAAACACAACAAGATACATTGTCCCAATTAAAATCTCCATTTGATCATCAGAACAGTACACAACTGCAGTTACTCTCCAGTGAGCTGAAAGCTGACTTTATTCATTTCATTCCACTTAGCACAAATCAAAGCAAGTCAGATGTAATGCCACGGCGTAACGATTTTCAAAACAGAGGCCTACTTTTAATAAAGCCACAGCCTTTAACTGTTGTGGTTTTTAGTTTTGCTAAGGGAAAATCTCACTGAAAAAGCATGACTACATCTAAAAACTTACCACATGTTCTCATTTTACAAACATACAAATCTGATTGTATTTTAATGCAATTTTACGTGATAAACTAAAAAAACAAAAACAACAACAAAAAAACAGAGTGTTCAACTGTTAATCAAATAAAAATCTTAAATGTGTGTAATGCATTTATATTCAGTCCATTTTCTTATGTCGCTAATTAAAATGCAGAACAACCAACTCCTTTGATAAGTCAGCTAATTACACCAGACATGTCAGGGATAAAATGCAAGAGAAATTCAAAACAGATTTAGGTTACAAAACATCATCCCAATCTTGAAACATCTTTAAAACACAATTTATTCTATCATCAGATAATGTATAGAGCAAAGTGCTGTGGCAAATTATTTCCTTGACATGTCAGCATATTTTACAGAGTCCAACTCATTAAACATTCTTTGATTCAGACGGGTTGGAGCAGGCATGCAACTAAACGTTGAAGGATCCTACATATTATTAATTAGGCTACTCCAATACTTGCTGCAGTAAGTAGTGAACCAGTACCGTTGACAGGCAGACAAACAGAAAAGGTCATTACTTGTGTATTTAGATATGCAAACATGGTAACTTCACAATAATATACTAGTTTGTGTTAGTCCATTACACCAGATATTTATAGATTACTTTGGACTTGATGGTTCTTCTAACGTGATAAAATTTGAAAAAGATTCCAGGGTATGAAAACGTTTACAGGGCGCTGTAATAAAATCCTCTAAAAAAAGGGTTTAAATGTTCTCCCTTTTAGTGCCTTCTGGTGCTGCTCTTTGATTGGACAGTCAGCATGAACCAAGCAAATCCTGACAAAGGAAAGTAGTTTGATTTCCACCCCGAGAGAAAGACGACATCTGTTAGGAAAGTGTGCAGCTGTACAGTTGACAGGAGCAAGACTGTCCAAGTCTGAGGGGCTTTTAGGAGCAGAGCTTAGATGATTCCCAGAGAAAAAAAAACTACAGTTGTTATTGTCGTGTAATTCTCTAAGATAAATTTTTTTTTTTTTTTAACTCATTGCTATTCATGCACACAAGCCACAGTAGTCATAAGCCTATGCTTTATGCAGGATTTATTACCAATTCCATAAAGTAAGCCGCCTTAATTTGACAGCTGGGACTTCCTATCCAGACGTTTTTAAAGACATCTTGCTCCTTCAGGTCCACACTCCGGATTTTACGTTATTTTTCACCCTCACAGGGGACATTAACCCTCAAAAGAAAGCACAAAAGCTAACAATGTTGGACTCCTTTTAAATTCATTCAAGCATTCAACCGTGCAACAACATTATGCCCTCTTAAAACGAAGCATTCTGCTGGAACCTTAAACGGGAACCTCTGGTAAAACACAGAAACAAGCAGGCTCTGCCCCAGCGGAATTCACAGCAATGAAAATTACATAGACCTTATTTTAGGAATTGTCAGTGAGCTCTTTTCCCTGTGTTTGACTTTCAGATATATTCCTAGAGGGAGTAGGAGAAAGGAGACAAATATTTAGTGACTAACAAAAGTCAGATGGGATTCCTATTAAAACAACTGTTAAAGTTATTTGCAAGCCTACTCTGTAAAGCATTCAAACTAACTTTAAAACCAGTTGAAACCTTTATAGCACAGGATAAGTTGATTCTTTTTCTGTTTCGACATGGTTATAAATATATAATTAAGGTAAAATTAATATTAAGCTTCTACACTGAAATCATAAAAAGCTTTAATAATTAAAGGCATTCTACATATTTGGTTTCTGTGATCAACACTGTTTACACTTTAGTTAAATAACTGCATGAAAAACATTAAGCTGCACAAACACAAAATACAATCCTTGAAAAAAAACACATATTAAAATGATGTATTAAAAAATGTGTATATTTTTTATGTTAAAGAAGAATAGCTTTCTTTTAGAGCAACAGAAAAAATAGATTAATTTCTAAATTAATTCAGCTATTAGAACACATGGTGGAACGGCTTGAAAGCTATATTTGGCTTTGCTCAGTAATCAAGGAGGGAAGGTAAGCTGAAGGGGAATGTATTCAGACGGCACGCAGCGCAACTGCACTATTGTAACTATTGAAAGCAATACAAACAGAGAGCACTCAGATGTAAAAATGTAAAAAGAAGAACCAGACAATGCAGAAATGCAATGGAAATGCAAAGAGATGCTGTGCTGCATCTTTAGGTGGCTCAGTTAAACCTCAGTATGGAAAGCTATAAAGGTAATGAAGATGTATATAGATAGAAGGATATATTTCAACGTCCTTAAGATAAAGGAATTTTAATGTCACACTGCATAAATCAAGAGATTTCCCTACATTGTAATATATAGTTGCTGATAAAATAAAAAAGGTTTAACAGTATGACGTTTGCTTTCAAAAGAAAGGAGAATGTAAGATCATAAAATAAAAGCAAGGATGTTAAAGTCTGGATTTTTTGGGATGTGACAAAGGCCATACCTTGCTTTATCAAAGACAAACTGTGATTAAATGAAAAAAGCAATAGAAAATAAAATGCTACAGTGTCGCCATTAAAGTGTATTGCAAAGAGAGAAAATAATAAGCTGTATAGCTTGAACA
This sequence comes from Orestias chungarensis, assembly GCA_032876305.1. Lineage (NCBI taxonomy): Eukaryota > Metazoa > Chordata > Actinopteri > Cyprinodontiformes > Cyprinodontidae > Orestias > Orestias chungarensis. Next base: position 1,834,531 of record JAVLVB010000318.1, on the reverse strand, counting down.
CCAGACGTCAGAACTACAATCTGCTGAAGGAGATTAAAATGTTTCAGGTGAGATTAAAAATTGAGTTGTATCTGGATCTGGATCAAAAGCTTCATCACTCACGCCCACATAAACCAAATTTAAGCTCCTAAGACAATCACCCACACTGTCACCACCTCATTCAACTTCATCCACCGCAGTATCCATCACGGCTTAAGGGTTATCGGAGTCAGAGTCAGACTCTAAAGCAAAAGGCTGAACCTTCTGCAGATCACATGCAACACGGACGGCTCAGAGACAAAATATGTCAAAAAATACTCATGCATGTGCCTCTTGTGATGTCATCAGTTCAAACACAAAGAAATATTACAATTTAACTCAAATTGCAGAAGTCGACTGTGTTTTTATTGCAAAAAAAAAATAAAAATAAAAAACAGCAAAGAAAGAAATTGTCAGAAATTAAGTGTGTAAAAACCTGCTACTGACAGAGCTCCAACTCATCATTTTACAAATAAACATTCAAACTCTGTTTTTGTGTAAAAACTTTTCGTTTTGTTTATTTATTTATCACTTTCTCACCTGGACAACAAACACACGCTGTAGGTAGGAGAGTCAGATGAATTCATTGGCCTACCTGGAAAGATCCAGATCAGCATCAGCAGCGCTGGAAGTTTCCCCATCATCTCCATGCTGCAACATCCACCAGCTGCTCCTGCAGCCCCCTCTGGAAAGCTGACTTCAGGAAGCCCCGGACTGCCGCTTAAAGCCGCCTGCAGGTGACAATCAACTGTCCGCGGAGCGAAGCAGCGGGGCGACGTCTGCGAGCGAAGCCGCGGCTCCTCCTGCCGTCCCGGCTGCAGGCGGCGGCTGGCTTAGCAGCATCCCGCCTCACTTCGCAGGGTTTGCACCAAGTTTTCTTCCTCTGTTTTTGGTTCAGGTTGGAACAGCTTGTGTTTGCACTTCTGTTTGTCTCTGGACCGAGCCCAGCTGCTCCTTGTCCTGCTCCAGCAGTAAAATTGTAGAGGCTTAATCAACCCACCTGAGCTGCTCAGTGTCGCCCCCTGGCAGCGAAAAACATTGAACCGAGAAAAAGTTACTTTTCTCTTTTAATTCATGTTTTGCTACCCCCCCCCCTTTCCTAAAGCTTTGACGCTGTTTTGTACGAAGCTGCCGATTTGAGCAATGATTTATAATCTTAAATTAATCATTTAACTTTTTAAAGTAACAATATTAAAAATATTGAAAGTCCTTCAGTAAAAAAAAAAAAAAACCTCTGATGCCAAAACATGCCAAATCACCTGAAATGCTGCTTATTTAAATTTGCTGATCTTAATTTTAAGCCCTCTTTACCTGTCTTGTGAATTTTTTTATTAATATTATTTAGTATGATCTACCAAGTAAGGAAAAAAACATCATGCTGCAACTTCCAGATCACAAAGTGTGCACAGCCTTCTCTAGCAGTTTCTTCAAACACACCTACAGGAGTAGGCAAGGCAAGGCAAGTTTATTTGTATAGCACATTTTCGTGTACAAGACAATTCAAAGTGCTTTACATAAGAAAAAAGATCAGAAAATGAAACAATAAAATCAGCTTTGAATTTAAAAGAAATAAAATGAAATATAAAATAATAATAATAGTAATAATATTCTCAGTTGCTATATGCACAGTTAAATAAGGCTGTTTTCAGCCTGGATTTAAACAACGGCAGAGTTGAAACCTGTCTAACCTCTTCAGGAAGACTGTTCCAGATTTTAGGAGCATACACTGGAATGAAGCCTCCCCTTGTTTGGTCTTGACTCTGGGCATCAGCAGGAGGCCACTACCTGAGGTTCTCAGAGTCCTGGCTGGTTCATATGGCTCTAACATGTCAGATATGTACTTTGGGGCTAAACCATGAAGAGACTTGGACACAAGCAAGGCTGTTTTAAAATCTATTCTTTGAGTGACAGGAAGCCAGTGCAGAGACTTGAGCACTGGACTAATGTGTTCATATTTCCTGGTTTTGGTCAGAACTCCAGCAGCAGCATTCTGGATGTTGTGAAGCTGTCTTAAGGCCCGCTTAGAAAGCCCAATGAGCAGGCCGTTACAGTAGTCTAACCTGCTAGAGATAAAAGCAACAATAAGTGTTTCTATGTCTGGTTTAGAGACTATTCCTCTGATTCTGGCAATGTTTTTAAGATGGTAAAAGGCTGCTGATGTTACTGATTTAATGTGGCTGTTGAAGTTCAGGTCAGAATCGCTTATTACCCCAAGATTTCTGACCTGATGTGTAGGTTCCAGAGAGAGCGTCAGAAGGTAACTAATGACACTTTCTCTTTGTTTCTGTGGGCCACAGAAAATGATTTGAGTTTTGTCTGAGTTTAACTTGAGGAAGTTGTTCTGCATCCACAGACTGATCTGTTCAGTACGGTGACACAATAAATTAACAGGCCCATGTTCTCCTGCTGTCAGCGAAATGTAGATCTGAGTGTCATCAGCATAGTTGTGGTAGGACACATCATGGTTGCGTAATAGCTGGCCCAATGGAAGCATGTACAGATTGAATAAAAGGGGTCCCAGGATCGACCCCTGGGGAACCCCACAGGTCACACCCATTCGGTCGGAGACGCAGTTCCCAATTTGAATAAAGTAACACCTGTCCTCAAGGTAGGACTTGAACCATTTTAGAGCCATACCCGTGATTCTCATCAAGTCTTTCAACCTCTGTAATAAAATCACATGGTCAACTGTATCAAAGGCGGCGGTCAGGTCCAGCAGAACTAGGACAGAGACTTTGCCTGCATCTGAGTTTAGGAGGATGTCGTTTTTTGACCTTGATCAGAGCTGTCTCAGTGCTGTGGTGGGGGCTAAAGCTTGACTGGAAAGTATCAAACACATTGTTAGACAGGAGAAAGTCACTCAGCTGTTGGTGTACAACTTTTTCCAGCACTTTTCCTAAGAATGGCAGGTTTGATGTGGGCCGACAGTTGTTCAGTACTGTGGCATCCAGACTGCTCTTCTTTAGGAGAGACTTAATGACAGCAGTTTTCAAGCCCTTTGGGAATATTCCAGTCTGAAGTGAGATATTGACTAATTGAGCGAGTTTTGGAAGCAAACTGCTCAGCACAGACTTTAGGAATCTAGTGGGTAACTCATCCAGGCAGCAAGTAGATGGACTAAGGCTGCAGATGATCTCTTCAACTGTTTTATCGTAGACAGGTGTGAAGTGTGTCAGCTCCATATGTCTAACTGGGGGTAAAGGAGCTATGTCTGTCGTGGAAACAATTGCATTTTTAATGCCTTGAACTTTGTCATTAAAGAATACTGCAAACTCCCGACATTTAGATGTAGAAATCAGTTCCAAGGGGATAGAGACTGGAAGGTTTGTTAATCTGCTCACTGTAGCAAACAGGACACGAGAGTTGTTTCTGCAGTTTTTGATGATTTCTGAAAAATAGCTCTCACCGGTTCTACGCAAAGTCTGGTTGAACACACACAACTTTTCTTTGTAGATTTCAAAATTAATCTGGTGCTTTGACTTACGCCATTTCCGTTCGGCTTTCCGGCACTCCCTTTTCTGTAGCCTGACCGAGACCTCTTTTCTCCATGGTGCCTTTTGTGTACTTTTAACCATTTTAACCTTGACAGGAACAATGGCATCCATAACCTTCAAGACACTTTATGTGTAAGAGTTTAACATATCATCAACATTAGAACACGGACCATTTTCAAACCTAATCCTTTTCAAAAACTGAATCCCTGTGTTGTCATCAATAAGTCTTCCTTGAGTAACTGTAGGGTCAGCTGTTTGCTTGGGTGTAACAGAAAGGTCAAAGAAAACACAAAAATTATCAGACAAAGCAACATCCACAACACCTACATTTAAAATAATAACACCCTTTGAGATAAGCACATCTAGAGTGTGTCCTCTGTTGTGTGTAGGCTTGTTCACATGCTGAGTTAGACCAAACATCTCAAGGACAGCAGTGAGTTCGTTACATTGTTTACCTTGGGCTGCATCCATGTGCACATTCAGGTCCCCTGTTATGACCAAACAGTCAAAATTAGTGCATACAATTGAAAGTGGTTCAGTAAAATCATCAATAAAACAGTTCTTTGGAAGTTTGTAGACGGTAATACAAAGAATGGAAGATTGTTTTGTATCCATTTTGAATGATACATACTCAAATAATGGAAAAAAAAAAAAAAAGTACAGAGTACAGATCTTGAAGATTCTAACAAATCCAACCTTGGTCAGTATTTATCAGGATTTAAAGAAGGGATCAAATGAGAAACATGGAGCAAAACACTTTGACAAATGTATTTATTCAATTCTTGGATATGGCCTTAAAAATTTAGATTGATGTGCACAGCACTAAAATCTGGCCTTGAAAGAGTTACCCTAGAGAATATTCTTTAGATATGTCCGTTGTTAAAATCGTATTAAATTTAGAAATTGTTGGAATTCCCTTTGTTTTTTTGTTTTCTGTAATGTATAATTTAGTTTAATGGTTTTAAAGCCTTTTCTACCATTTGTGGTCCATCTCTTTAAAACTCTGAGCTCGTGTAATGTGCACGGCAACTGCATGCTTTTTGCTTTTTGACTTAAATTTTTTACTGGTTTGTGCTGATGCTAAGCTCTGAAAGTGTTTTTTCTTCTCTATCACTTCTATTCCTCAACTGTGGAAGGTTAAAAAAATGTTTTGCAGATGAAATAACAGCATAAACTGCACTAACCATAAATGAAACTGTAGTTCAAATGGCTGAAAATCTCTTCATGTTTAATACAGGCTGTCAGTGTAAAAATAATGGTATAAAAGCAAAGTTTAATGTTAGGTCTGTAATTATTATTTCAAGTATTATACATTTTTGAATTACTCTCACATGGAAATAAGGTATTTGATAATGCTAAACTGAAGACCAAGAACTGAAAACACCTTTTTCTTTTTGTATCCTATTTAGGTTAACTGAATCAAGTATAATGTGCACTAAGAGGTCCTATAAAACCTCTCTTCTTTGTAAAAAAATAAAAATAACTTATATATGTTTATATATATATATATAATTTTATTTTTTTAACAATCTTAGGCCTGCGTGGAAGAGCATTTTCAGTACTGTTGACTCAAACCAAGAAGGTTTTGGGTTTTAATCCCAGTTTGGGATTTGTATGTTATTTCCTTGCATATGTGGGTTTTAGTCAGGTTCTCCAGCTTCCTCCCTTGATCCAGAACCATGCATGGATTCATTGCTCACACATTTTCCTCAGCTGTGAGGGGCTTCTGTCTTGTCTTTCTCTGTATCGCCCTATGATGGGGTGCTGTATACCCTATCTCTACAGAAATTATAGGTATTAGACCCCCACACCAAATGTGGAGACAGCAGAGTTCAACTCCATATAGGACATGGATGAATGGCCTTCCATCCAAGTGATTCCTCATGCATTAAAAATAACCTAAATGCAATTCCACAGTTTCACCTGGTTCTGAGGTAGCTATGGGTCACTAAGGTGATTAATTAAGTAATCATCTTTAGTATGTTTCTTCCAGCAGCGCTGGATTGATCTGTGTAATGGCTGCCAGCTGCTTATACAGTGTAATACATTAGTTGCAAAGACACACATATAAATGTTTAATAATGACAAACAAAAACACAGGAGTAAATGCTGACAAAGACTCTTTTATATCCTCAGAGATAAATGCACATAAATTATAGTCAACATGCAGAAAAATCACAGATACTGTCACAGTCTGCCTTGTATTATTTCACAGTAGTACATAAAATTTTACATAGATATTACTGACAACATTATTCAACATTGCTCTGAAGGTTGCTAATTAGTTAAATTGTTCATGTTGTTCTCTTTGCAACTTAGTTGAATCAACTGGAAAGCAGATGTGACTTAAACCAATTTTACCATTAACACAAGACAAGGGCTCAGAATCATTATAAATGATCAATTTAGTATCAAAACCACTTTAATCAGCCAAGGTAATTTTGTTATGACGCTATTGATAAGATTGCAGCACAAAATGAAGTTGTTGTAGCATTATGGCATTGGCCAAGTTACCATTAGTGTTTATAAGCAAATACAGTTGTGAGTGTATTTGTGATGGAAATTGCTTAAAATGCCTAAGTTAAATGAGTATTAACTGAAAGTGGGGCTGCACAGTGAAGCAGATGGTAGCATTGTTTCCTTGCAACAAGAAGGTACTGGATTCTACATGGATTTCTGCAGGGAGTTTGCATTTTCCTCCTGTGCATGTGTTGATTCTCTCCAGGTACTCATGGTTCCTCCCAAACTGTAAAACATGACTGTTATTGTTCTCGCTAAGTTGTCCTTAGAATGTGTGCATTCATTGTTTATTATCACGTATGCCTTAATGACTCCTGGAGAATGGTACCAGCCCAACCCCTGGTAACCTTGCAACGATAGACAGGTTTAGATAATGGACAAGTGACCAAAACTGGCCAGTGTTGTGAATTGCCACCACTGGTTTTGTTTATTGGTTTTCTTCTCGCTTGTCTTCTCTTTACCTCATTTTAAATGATCCGTTTTTTTTGAAGGCAGCTTATGATGGTTCATGCATCATTTCGGTTTTTTGTCATGTTAATATTGTATTAGTATTAATGTCAACCATGTTTTAAATAAAACGCACGTGCAAAATGCTGCCCTGTCCTTGAAATGTGTCAAAGATGACCTAGGGTTAGCTAGTGTGAATTAGTCATGACATGTAGTACTTATTTTTCTGCAGATGGAATGTACCAGAATACCAACATAGGTAATAACAGAGAGTTTCTTCTTATGCAACAGATATAATTATGTTTATTTGTGTAAAATGTTTGCAATATGTAAAATATAATTTTTGTTAGAGTATAAATAGTTATTAAAATGTTTAATTAAAAAGTGGATATTGAGAACTGGATTTTCCCCTGGTGACAGTTTCATAAATTAGCTTGTGGTTGCTTGAAAAAGTTGGTTAATTGAGTTCCATTAGTTTTCAGATTATTTATTTTTTTACCTCCAATTAAAGCTGTCATCATTTATGTTGTTTTATCAGAAAATTATAGCATTTGGGGGCATTTTTTAACTTAGTATCAGTTTCACCATAGTGACATTCCTGTATCTCGAAAAGAGAGAATACTTTGGCATACATGCGAAATTCTACTGTACATATTGTACATCAGCTTGAACTGACTATCCTGTGGATGGAATATAGTGGTGGTAACACTAGTATTTTTGTTTTGGTTTTAATCTGTATTTTGTTTTGTTTTTTTGTTTTTTTTTTGGGGGGGGGGGGGGGGGGGG
>JAVLVB010000318.1:1815494-1827166 GCA_032876305.1 Orestias chungarensis | reverse complement strand
ACTAATTAGAAAAATGCTGTTCATCTTTCCATTATGAACAAGCAGGGGCTATCTAAGTGTTTTGTAAAGCTGGCAGAGACTTACACCTAAAAAAAACTTTTCTATTGAAGGAATGTGGATACTTTTGCAATGCAACGTTTAAGTCATAGAACCGATGATATTGCCAAAGAAAAAGACGATATAAAAGGAGTCAATAAAGTGGTAAAGCTGCAACTACTCTGCAAGTTTTTATAGATTTTTGGCTTTTCATGAGTGTTCTTCATCTAATATGCTCATCTGTTTCTAAATGTGATGCTAATGTAACTTTTTTCCTTTTTCTTTGGGAAAGTAATGAATAAATGTGCATAAGGAAATACATGTCAATGCTGTATGTGAATAATTGATTACTTAAGTGTGAAAGAGGCTCCCATATAAAACTGCACTGCTTGCATGTTCAGACGTTTCCATCTAAGTCTTGCGTCAGAAAAGGCTGAGTTCTGTTCAGGTCAGGTGTTTTTTTAGAAGTTAATTCAGCAACAGTACTGCAGAAAGCTACAGTATGTGCTTCTAATCCAACGTGCACTTGATAAAATGATGCAAGATAAGACTCAGGCAAGACAGGGTTTAATCGTAACTGGCATTTAAAAAAGTTTCTCTAACAGACTTATTCAGTGTATAACTGTCACTTTTTGGAGATATCTGAGAGAGCAGGAACTCTCCCTTAGGTTTTCCTGTATACGTCCATTGTTAAAACTGTTACCCCAACACAAGGGGGAGGAAAGTAACTCAGCTCCGTCAGTAAAATCCCAGATAGTGGAACAATACTTCTCTCATCTGCCATTTCCTCACTTTCTTTTTTATTTTAATTTTTTTTGAAAATGAACAAAAAAGTACAGAATAACAGCTTTCTTGTTTTTATCAAAGATTTTTTTGTTTTGTTATTTTCTACCACCTAGTGGTAAACCTACAATGATGCATGTTTCAAGCATGTAGATTTATTTTGTGTTGACAGGCTGGCCATCTGTAACATAAATGATTGTATCTGTTTGGACCTTTCGATTTTACTTGTGTTGGGCTGACTGAAGAAGATGGGGAAAAAAAACTAAAGCAAATCTAATTGAGAGAAAGATTGAAATGCTATACCTGTCTATAAATAATGTATACTACAAAAGAGACCGCTTGGGATGTAACTTTATCTCAATATAAGCACTTAGATGTTCTTTGAAGCCCTTGGCGGTTTGTTTTACAGCATTTATAAAAACAGTATCCAGACCATGTGGCCCAACAGACAAAACAGTAATAGTTGTTGAGACTATGAAAGCAGGGTTATGTTATAAAATAAGCTATTTGGCTTTGCATGGTCAAACTTCTTTCTATAATGCTACATATTGAAGGCACATAGCTCAAACATGAGCTCCTCAAACTAAAAAATAGTCCTAATAAGTAGATATTGCTCTTTTTACGACTGCGTCACCATGGCTTTGGATTAAGCTTTGTTTGTTTTTACTTTAGTTCACAATCTGAGTTCTTTAAAAAGCAACTAAAGGCATTCTTTTTTCTTTTTTTTTTTACAATTTTATTCTTTAGGTTTCAATTACTATATATTGGATTATTATTTTTGTTGTTATTTCAATATTTTATTTTGCCCTTTGTCTTTATTTCATGTTGTTTAGTATTTAACTTCAGGACCCATATCTGTCAAAGGGGCTTTTTAAATTAATCTTACCTATAAAATTTCCGATTTAACTTAAAAAGACTTTGAAAACTCCACAACTAATACATTTGAACAAGTGGCACAAATCGTCTACGACAAATATGTTACATAGATAACGAGTCAAGACCCTGTTTCAACAAGGACAGGAACTGGTTGTCCACTACGTTTATACCTTATCAACTCTGAGAAGAAGCAGGCAGACTCTCTTGCACCCGTACTCCACACACACACATACACCAGTGTGCTCCTGTCTGTTGTGTAATCACATCACTGAGCAAACAGCACATCTTACTTTACATTTACTCATCAAAGCTGAAACCTTAAACTGAGTTGTGCCTGGAACATTCACATATTTGACCAGCGCTGTGGCCAACCTGTGCATCAGAGCTAAAACTTGCCTTTAACAATTAAATTTTTTTTGTTTTTGTTCAACGTGTAAAACATCTGAAACAGGAAGGTAGAAGAAATATATGTGGTGACTTACGTTGGAACTTGATTTACAGGACAGTTGAATACTTGATAGCTTTAAAATGACCAGGGTTGAACATATTGTCCACATGAAATGCTTTAGATACAGCTTTAAACTGATTTTTTAATCAAACCAAACACAAAAAGTGTGTAGATGACAACCGTATAAGAAGTTAAGGTGTTACAAAATGCATTATATACAAGCACAAGAAGAAATGATAAATAAAGGACTGATTGGCTGCATAATGCAAACAAATGATAGATTGAGTATTCTTAAGAGCAATAACTGACCGATTTTAGTTTGACAGAACTTGGTTTTCTGTCTTTGACCATTCCTGTTTGCAGATCTCTCAAGATTTCCCAGCTTCCTCGTTCTTGTTTAATACTCACTCTTCTTCAGCTTTTGATTAAGACTTGGGGACTCAAAAGAGCACAGAAAATGGTTAATTTGGTACCTTGTTAACCATTGTGGTTAAAACGAAAATAACAAACCCACATGTTTGATTTTATTGCCATAGAAAGAAACAATTTTCTTGGAAACTATTGTCTCTTTATTGTTTTTTTATTGGTTTATTTATTTTTTTGTATTAAGAAAGAAAAGAAACTCTTCTTGATATTTTAGACACAAGAAGATTTGGGGTCAAATACTTAACAGTATATAAATGTGTTCGCAAACTCCAAAACCTTGGTTCTTTCTGAGAAAAAGAAATCCCAGAACATGACGCCACCACCATCACGATGCTCTCAGTGAAGTTCGGTAAAAGGTTCATTTCAAACATCCATTTTGAAAATTTTGCTTGAATTTTAAGTGCAGGTTAATCACACATATTGATATTTTTCCAGACGTGATTTCAACCCCCACTCCATAGATAAATGGAGACTGAGGCGGACACTTTTCATATGTGGAACACAATCGGTCCTTGTGGGAAATTCCTGTAGCTGCTTCAGAGTAGTTCTCGGCATTGTAGCTCAAAATTCCCTCAAAATTTCAATATTGCCTTTTTATTTGTTGAAAAATATCCATTTGGTATTGTCTTTGTTGTCAAACATTTTTCATTTGTACCCATCTCCTGACCTAGAAAGATTTTTCTAAGCTATCTGTAAATGACACTTTTAATACATTGATATAAATGTGCAAAAATGAAAAAACAAAACAAAACAAAAAAACAACTCCTATCAAACTGCTAAACGTATTTAGAAGAAATCAGGTTTTTATCCGATTGCATCCTGAAAATGAAAAATAAAGTATTAGTAATTTGTTTACCAGCGGTTCACCCTATATACTTAAGATGTTCAGGATCAAAATCAGTTTGTGAAACACAATTTTTACGTTTTTTGAGAAACGTTTTCACATATGTTTGTTATATACTTTTTAGAGCTATTGTACATATGCAATCATAAATGAGCTTAATACGGCTTAATATGACTGAACCTGCCTTTTTGCTGAGAAAGTTTTGTGTCATCTCAGTGGCCTTGCTGCTTTATTTTCTAATGCCAATCCTGCTAACCCTGTGAGATATGTGACCTTTTTATGTATAACATGAAAATCGGAGAGAAAATAACTTGGGCAAACACAAATTTATTGACCTTTAGCTAAAATCCTACATATTTGTTAATATAAAATAGACTTTAAAAATAAAAGTGACTGATATAATTCATGTGGCTTCACCTGGATAAAAAAATGAAAAGCGGCACAGGAAAACTCTACTCTAGAAAGTTAGGAATCATATCTAAAGCCCCAAATTGGAAAACTTAACTTCCATAAATCAAGGAATCAAGGAATCAAGGAATCAAGGAATTTTATTTGTCATCACATCAGATGTGGTACATGAGGTGGGACGAAACTCTAATCCCACGGTCCAGTTTACACCCTGATAGCAATTTTAAATAGCTACAAAATAAGAATAATATAATAAAATATAAATAAATATAAGAGAATAGGATTTTGACTACACAGAATCTACAATATGGGACTTTGGACGTAGCAGCAATGAGAATTCGGAGTGGACAAATGAAAAACAAATAAAGGGACTCTTTCTCTGCTTGAGTGAGCTTGAATTAAAATGTAATTTTACCTGCATATCTTCCTGTGGAGTGACTGAGGTCTGTTAATTTAATGTGACTTTCTTCCATATATTGCGGCAGAAAACATCAGACTTTTAAGGGAGACTGCAGTTTGAGGAATTATATCTGTGAAATTGGAGCTATTCGTTTGCTTTGGACGTTGACTGCTTTCCTCCTGAATTTCTATTAAAAATGTAAGTCATGCAGACACGCTCGTATCGTGCAGCCTGGACACACGGCACAGAGACAGCTTAAATTATCTGTGTGTGAGGCTGGATGTCATCCACACTGAGTGATATGAGTGCCGGGTAATGGGCCTACAGTCATTTATCACTCTCAGCTGTCATTACAGAGGATATTAGATTTGGGCAAGCATAAAGAATGTGCGGGTGACCTCATCTGAGCGAGAGACTAAGATTGTTTGATTTTGCCGGAGACGATAATGTCATTTATTCATTTCCATCCTCTTAATGCATGTTCTAATTTGTTTTTTGCAAGATAATGTATGTCAGAAATGTTGAATCGTGTGACACAAAAATTATTTTAGCACTCAAATTGATGTTTTCTTTTGAAAAGTCGTTGTTCCTAGTAGATTATACTTTATGACGTTCGTCTTTCTCTTATGTTTTGTAGTTTCCCCATTTTCTTGGCTGAGTGTTTAACATGTTATTCCTCTCCGGTAATTAGACACAGCCAGAACTCTTTCACAGCGCATAATCTTTTTTCTATATTTTGAGTTTTATCTTATTTTCCTGTTTGAATCTGAACAGCGCTGCATTTGTTTTGTGTTCTCAACACGACGCCGTGCAGGAGTGCCGTTCAAGCATAAAAGCATTCTTAAAATAAAACCTGAGGAGCAACATTTGAATCTGTTTCTGAATCTAAACTCTAAATTCTGCAGAGATACAATCGTTTTCTCCCGCCTAAATACAAAGTATTTGCTGGTGCAGTACCATGAATTAAGTTTCCCCTTTACAGATGTCTCCCTTTTTGTATTGCACTCCAAAATCTTTCCAAATATCAAACTTGTTTTCCTTTCACATATTTACTTTCTCTATTTACGCACTATGGTTCATAAGTTGGTTGAAAATCCCACAGATTTACAAATAAATAAATAAAGTCAAGAAAAATAGTGTGGAAGGACAAGATAGTCTTTCAGTGTCATTGTACTTTTTTGTATTGATATGTCTTATTATTTATTTGTCTATTCTATTCTATTCTATTCTATTCTATTCTAATAGCAGCCCTTACAGACAACTTGTTAACACTTTACAATATTTTTTTAAAACAGTTTTTATAGTCAGTAGAGATACATACATTTTATGACCTTTTTCAATAATCATTTTACTGTAGGATTTACTGTAATTATTTAGACCTAATTAACACCACGTTCTAGAGCCATTAACCATATCAGCCTTTACAAGGAAGACAAATGAAAATCTTCCTCTTTGTAGTTCGAGCCAAACAACCTGTTCCACTCTTTTTAAATCTCATTCGGATTCCTAATGCATCCCTCGTCTGCCTCTTCTTCACTTCTTCCCATTGCTTTAAAATTCTCACCCAAAGTGTCAGCCACCTGCTAACTCTGCTCATCCACCACCAGCAGTGTTTACACACCAGGTGGGGTCTTTTTCCATCTTCTTGGATCGTTCACAACGTTTTTTTAGAGGATCTGCTGGAGTTTCACCTCAAGCTATAAATTCCATAATCGTTTGTTGAGCTTTGCTAAAGTTTGTACAATTTTTCAACTTGATTTTTTTTCCCACTAACTTAACTTCTGTGTACCGTTTGCAATCTCTTATTTTTTAGAATTTGCATAAACAGAGTTTGAATACATTGAACAGAAGTAATTCCCCCCTTGTCTGTAAAGTAATTTTTGTACGAGAGCTGAAAATCTACATCCTGTATAGTAAAGAGATCCTCTTTATGCTGTTTTGCATAAATGAACCTTGCGATAGAATAGTAGATAAATATATACATCCATTCCTTTCCAATGCATTAACGTCACTAGATGAATGCGTCTCTTTTGCAGATAACACTGTAGGATTTTTAATCAACTTTCTATACGTACAACGTTACAGCCAAGGTCACTTTCAAACATTGTCTTGACCTGTCCAACCCACTACAACATTTCATAATTAAACTTCAGACGCATGGGACATTGTAAGTTAAGAAGACTTTGATTGTTGTCTGTATCCCTGCGTGCTTTGTTGGTATAAATTAGCATCATTTTCAAATCCTCACCCAGCTGCTGATTGCTACTGAGCTCTGAAGAGTAAGAGCCTTGTTCAAGGTGTGATGCCATCTGCAGAATGCTACTGTATTAACAATTACTGCCATTCCTTACAAGTTCTAATATCTCTTTGAAGGCACTGTGGAGTGCTAAAGAAGGGAACTTGCTCTAAGACTCTGACATGCCATGGTTTTAAAATGTTTGTTTGGCGTTTGTACTTCAAGACATGACTGTATCATTTAAAGAAACAGTTTTTGGTTTAGTCAACAGGTATTAATTTTTGTTTACTTCATCCTGAATACACTTTCCCCATGGCCAAACATGGTGGTGGCAGGATCATGCTGTGGTGATGCCTTTCTTTCTCCTGTTCAGAGCTGCTTTACCCCAAATCTGACAGAAAACCTTGACTTTAGATGTCTGCTATTCGCACTTCACCAACAAACGTGAATTGACATTGGAACCTTCCTCTCTGACCAGTCTGATGTTAAACCCAGAGCTGTTCTCAAAATCATGCACAAGAAATGAGAGCTGGCATGATAAAGCAAGTTATAAATGCGGGTATCAGGGAGAAACAATTTATTCTGTGGAAGATAGACATGTGGAAAAAAAGTTGAAAAGGAATAGCTGCTTTTCTTTTCGTGTATGCGTATGTATTAAAATACTGAGAAATAGTCATTTGTCTTTGGCAAATTATTTTGAAAATATTGCGCTCCTTCTATTCCTATTGGTACTGTTTGATCTTCGTAGCTTTGATTCCACACACGCCATGGTGTCTTCAAAAATACACTTAGGTCTTTTTTTGGTTGAGGTCTGTGTGCATCCGCCACCTCCTTGCAGAGTTAATGTAAAAGTTCTCACGTGTTTGCTTTTACTGCAGAGTTCATTCTGCAGCAGACTGAAGTCAAGGTTCAGCTTCCATCACAACAACAACCCTAAACATTAAACCTAAATCTACGTTGGGCTGGTTTAGATCACTGCTTTCAGATTTATACTGATTTTGAAAGAGTTTGTCCAGGTATAAATCCCACTGTTATTTTATATATTTCATATATTTTAAGTTCAACTCAGCTGAGTTTGAGGTATTTGATATTCTGAAACAAATCTCCCCCAAAAGTGCGTCAACCTTAAAAACTTAACAAAATAAATAAAAATCACTTTCATAAAAATTTGATACAGGTTAGGTCTTAGTTGAAAATGTCTGTCTCCTCCAAGTTGTGAAGAAGAAAGTTTCAACCGATGACCTTGTTTAAAACTTTACAAGCTGGAATTCACACGGGATGATGAAAACAATCCAGAATGCTTACATCACTAATTTATTTACTAAATCTGCTGCACAGCGCTATGAACAAAGGTAAACACCTAGACCAATATCAAGCTATTCAGATCACAGTACAATGCAAATGCATCTGGAAATGAGCTTTTACTTTTCCAATAAGAAATCCAAATTACACATTTTGTCTAAGTAGTAGATTTCATTTTGTAATATTGAGAGATTAATAGACATCACCCAAAGATGTTTGAAATACTAAATTAGACTTGGGACATGGAGGGTTAAAACATAAACCAAGGCAATTATTTTATTAAGAGTTTGTCGTAACACATATTTGAATTAAGGTGGGGATATGGAGAAAAGGGAGGTTAATCAGATCAAAGCCAGTCTTCATCCATCAGCTATAGGTTTTAAAATTACAGCAATAGAGATTAAAACAAGAGCTTGATGGATATAGCTCTGTTGCTAGAGATGGTTGGGTTCTGGTCCAACAGAGAGGGCACTATTAAATGTCACACTGACATACCAAGGTTATTCTGGCTTTAGTTTAAGTTGTATGAAGTAAAAAACAAAAAAAAGTACTTACTGTATATATGAATTTGCAAAAGTAACCCAGATTACAATATACAGTGAACCCTGATTTTTCGCTGGGGTTATGTTCTAAAAAGAACCTGTGATAGGCGAAATCTGTGAACCTTTATTTTTTACAATTATTAGACAATTCAAAAAAACAGTTTTCAGGTCCAAGCTTTGGTTTAATGAATAAAAGTCTTACAAATAACTTATTTAAAATAAAAATGTAATCATTTATGCAATGTAAAGTAGCCTCTGGATTCTGACTCTGCTCTGTAGTGTCTTTTTCTTCTGAATCCTGTGGTGCAGGTGAGTCTTTTCAAAAGAAGAACAAAGGTATGGGAAGTTGGGGTTTTTTTTGCTCTTTTTTTCTTCTGGGCAAAAAGAGTCTCATGAACCGACTTGCCAATATCGATTGTATTTGAGAACTGTAATGGATGAGTCATCGCATTTTGTCGACGTTATGGGTTTTGAAGAAAATTTGCTAACCTAAATTTGGCAAACTGTTTTACCTATATTAAAATATTAACCTGTAACATTATTGACACACAGGAGAGAAGAATATTGGAGACTGTTTAGCCAGTCAGGATGCAAGAAGGCTGGGAAAGGTGAACCGCATTGTAGTGATAGTTCACAATGAACCAAAATAACCAAGACACATCTTGATCTCCAAAAATTCAGTTTGACAAGCTTGAGCAAAGCTCTATTGATGGAACTCAACGTGGTTTGTGTCCTGGACTGTGGAAAGAGCATTACAGCTTGAGGAGCCATCACAGGGAACTGCACAGGCAATCACAATGCGCTAGACTTGGAAGGTAATTTGAAAAACTTATTAACCTCCAAAATATGTCTTCCGTTCTACAATTTTTATTTTATTTTTGTCAAACTTAAGAATAAAAGAAAATAAACGAATTTTAATTTCAAATCATTTGTAACTGTTTAACCCCCAACATAATCAAGATCAATACATGGAGGGGAAAAAAAACAAAAAAACAAATTTGATGAGTATTTAATGAAATTGACTTTTCTGATAAATGACATTCTGTGCAGTATTGTCCCAAGTGAATGCGGAATTGTTGACAACCAGCAGAGGGAGCCCCTGAGCTGCTGCTCTATGCACTGAGACCCATTTAAGCACAATATTATTGTTCACTTCTCCCGTTTTGCAAGGGCGGAGCTCATGTCACACCCTGTTGATCAAGGTATGCAATGATCCAGTTACAGCTGCTCATATGATCTGATGAGACAAAAAAAAAAAAACAGTACAGAAAACAAGAACATGAGGTGGCCATGAATAAGATATGACTTTTTTTTTTTAAAATCAAGTCTGAAATATTTCCACAAGAGAGAAGTGAGGCTCAAGGCTCGTGATGCAATTTGGCAGAACAGATAAATGGGCTCTCAAGCATAAGAGGCAATTACATGAGAGATGTAGTTGTGCCGAGGAATCAGTGACTGAATATGGGGAATCTGTGCATATATCAAAACCACTAAGTGATTTTGTAAAATGGACCTCATATCATCTCAGTCTCCAAATATTAATCCAGAAAAAAATTGCCTCAATATGTCTCCATAACTGGAGCTTACCTAACTTGAGTTAAAAATATTTCAAAACTCAACAAAGGGAGAGTTTTGACTCTGCAGATTAAACAGCCATGAATCATAGCTGGAGTCAGATGTCGAAAAACATGATGATGAACTAAGCGCTGCAAAGATGTAAATGTATGCAGAGACAAATTTTAAAAAGCGTGCTTGATTGTGGTTGGTATTAAAGCAGATGCATTAAAAACACACATATTAATCACGACCTAAACAAGGCCCTAACACTACAGCCATGCTTTTTGCATAGAGCAGAGTTTTATTTTCAAGCTAAGTGAGCAAGCTGCTCGCAGTTAACTCAGTTCCAACACAGTCTGTCTCTAAAGAAAGCCAACCAAGTGATCAGCAGACAGCACAGTATTCATTGTAAAAATGTACTTTTTATAAGCAAACTGTTCAGTCCATTTATTCGAAGGTCGTTGCTACTTAAGGGTAGTTAATGCACAAAGACTTACATTTGGTCTCTTTGCGCTGGAAATTTCACTTTTTTGAAAAAGTTTGACACAGCAAACACGTGGAAAAAGAAGGAACCTCTTTCCCCTTCATCCAATGGGCAAGGTGATTGAAAACTCACTCTACAGATCAACATTAATACGCTCTCAGAAGTGAAACATGGTGCTGATTGCATCATGGTCATCGGAAGCTTTATAATGGTAAGAAAGTGAGAGCTAAAACTCATTAAAAAAAATCCCAAACTTCTGTATTTAGTAGCAAGTTAAGCCTAAAGATTCCTTGTAAATGCACAGCTGATATTTAGCATGGTGTATTTCACACTTTGAAAACTTATATTAGGTATTGCTGGCTATTGCTGGACCAGCAGAACTTCGACCGTTGGGGATTCGATTTTGCGCGAACTATAACGATTATACAAGGAATATTTTGCAGATTGGTTGGGAAATACCTGTATAATTAACTTTATTAATACTATATTATTTGCATAAGAAACTAAGAACAAAACTATGTTCTAAATTTTAAAACTGTCAAAGTTCATCTACACGTTGCAAACGTAGAAAAAAAAGGAGCATTATAGTTTCATTCTGCTTAAAAAACCAGTGGTCTGCCGGGAGTAAAACCCAGTTTAGGTGAATGCTAGGTGCTTTACAGATTCCACTGTCTATACATCACAAGTTATTATTTAAACAGTCTACAGGAGTTTCTTTTCAGAGGCTTTTCTGATTCCCCAAGTGAATATTCCTGATCCGTAGGCCTTCAGGCAATGTTGCATTTTAAACAAGTCCAACTGTGCTATGATCTGTGGGGTTATTTGTGGGGGGATTACTGTTCTCTGTATTGAAGTGGTATTTGGTTAATCTCTTTTATCGTCTACAGGTGGTCTCCACTGTTTGTGTTGCTCATAGTTTGAATTTTAAGTATCGACTGTAGCTTTTGTTTTCATTTAACAGATTTTTTTTTCTCCAATGAGTGTGGTTCAGATCCCTACTTGGTCTAATTAATAATCATAAAATATCTAAATTTATGAGTCAAAAAAATACAAGCAGGTAGATGTTAATGAATGGAGTCAGAAAGAATAGAAAAATCATTTATTTCTTCTCAGTGGGGAAATTCATGTGTACCAGGAATCAGGAATCAGGAATCAGGAATCGTTTATTGTCATTCACACACATGGGGTACATGAGCACAAACGAAATTACAGGGGTGACGAAGACCCGTAGCCGCTGCACCTGTGGCGCGCCGCCCTCGTGTCCTTAAGGACAAGGGAAAATGACACATAGGGAGAGATGAGGGAGAAAAAAATACAATTCACACTTTAT
>JAVLVB010000318.1:1769446-1813635 GCA_032876305.1 Orestias chungarensis | reverse complement strand
TATATATATATATATATATATATATATATATATATATATATATATATATATATATATATATATATATATGTATGTATGTTTAAGGTCCTGGTCTCCCGTTCATCTGTAGTTGGATTAAAGTACATTTTTGTTTCCAGTGGTTGTGTGAAGGATGAATAGTGATGAGGTAATGAATCTAACTGTGGCAAAAATAAGAAACGTTGAAAGTGATGTATGCCATTAAACAGTCAGCACATTTTAGTTGTTTTGTGTGGCAGGGTTCCTGCGACCCTCTTCAAAGTTGCTTAGTGCGGGCTAAAGCGATACCGACCCCCTCGGGCCATGCCAGAGGTGTCATTCAACGAGTCAACGTTGACGTAAAATATATATATATATATATGAGATTTTAATAATTTTTTACCTGAATTGTGCTAGGCCAATGTTGACATTTTTAAGCTCTGTTTTGATTTGATTTGTTGATAATTTAGCATAATTTCAGTATGGTTCCAATGTGTGCGCGCAGAACATGGAGAACATGCTTCATAAACTTAACACCCTTTTTTTAATCCAAATAATTGCATTTTATAATGCACCAATAGACCAGAAATGTCATTTCAAGACACTTAAGAAGATTATTTTTATTTATTTATATATAGACTTCACATGTATGGAATCTATGATGAAACGTTTAAAAGTACTTTTGCTCTAACTGAGCTTAAAACCGCATTGCCAGTTTAATAAGTGAATGTGCCACTTTTGAAAAAAAACCCCAAAAAACTTCACCTTGAACAGATAAAGCAAATTATTATTTTAAATTTGTAAAGCTTAGAAAGAACAAAACCTTGTATATTTGGGTATGTGAACAACAAAATGCAGAGGAGTGTTTGTATGGAAGAAAGACCACATCTCGCAGGGTGATTATCAGTTTATGGTAGATATTGTGAGTCAAGGTTCTTTAGTGCTCTCCCAGCTCTTTAAAGCAAATCTGAGTCCGTGAAAAAGTAAAGTGTAGGTAGATTATAATAGGAGGGTTGTGTTTCCTTGTGTTGACCCGTCTGCTGAGCCTTAAAGCCAAATTTTGAAGCAATAGCAGCTGCTTACCTTCACACTCTGACACATTGAATGTAAATGACTCTGCCCCCTGTGCTGCTTTAACACTAAGCTTATAAATAAATTCTGGAGCACTTTCCTGGCACTTCCTCTCATACACACGCCATGGGGAATCAACATCCCTGCTCCTTGGAATAAAATCTGCTGACAAGATTTCTCGGGAGGTCAACTGCAAACACCCTCAATTACAAACTGAGGAAAAGCAGTAGAGGTAGTAGTAGTGAGGCAGAGAGAGGGATGTCAGGCGTCATCATTTCAATTAGATATATATTTTTTGTGTGATTGGGGGGTGGGTTTCTCTTCATGGGACGCATGTATTTTTCTGGCTACATTGTATGAATGAGGCAGAATTGAGATTGTCATAATGAGAAGAGCCAGATGGTGATCAGAGGCACATAAGGTCAGAGTTGGGGGGGCAAACGGCCGACAGCTGAATATCCCATTCTTCACCAAAGTAAAACTGCTGTCACATCCAACCATCTGCACCACCCTGTATACCGTCAACACACCCTCACTTTATAACCTACCTACAGCACAGTAGGAGTAAAAAAAAAGAAAGAGTGGACCTCATAATAGCAGGACCCACCAAGGTTGCAGCCATATAAATTCTGGAAAAATCAGGCGCAAGTGTGTGGTAAGAAAAAGTCAAACTAATAGCAAAATTAGTCTTTTTACTTTTTTCTGTGTGGCTAAAAGTTGTCAGAAAAAAAGATCATTACACTCCAGCAGAAGACTTTTAAATTTTTGAACGGAACATTTTAAACATTTTGCCCCCCCATACTAAATATATTACCCATTATTTTAGAACTACAAAGTTTTATATATATTTTTTTGTGGTTAAAACACAGCAAAATCAAACATGGTTCAAATTTGTTAAACAAAAAAAACATGTATGAAAATTATTGCATAATTATGCACTCGTATTCACCCCTTTCAAATTGTTACTTCTTAATAAATTCCAGTGCAGCTAATGCTTTCAGAAGACATTTAAAAAAACAAAAATACAGTCCAGATAGAGCTGTTTCAGAAAACTTTAGTGAACAAACACTGAGAAAAATAGTAGAAAGCACAAGAATCCCATCCCATGGAGTATATATTTTAAATTTATAATCTAAAATTAGATCTGTGCACAGCTACAATGATAATGTCCCCACCCTTCTTCTTTCCATCTATTGTTAAAAAAAGGCCACATGTGCAAAAAAAACAACTTTGCTTCAGCACAATTGGGTCGAAATATATACATGCCAATCCTTAAAGAAAAAAAGTTAGAGGATTTGAAGTTATAATAAGGCCGAATATATACTTAGGATTAAAAGATGTTGGTTTATAGAAGACAAAAAAGCTCAAACCAAAAAGAAATGTATATGTTTCACATAGCAGAAAAAGAAATGGGGGAGACAAAACAAGTAGTTGGAGAGTGGAGACGTGGAGACAAATAATGCCAAAAACATAAAGGATTTAACCAATCAAAGGTAAACTTTACTGAAAAAGTTATATTTCTCAAGGATCACTTTTTTAAGTTTTATGATTCAAAATAAGGTCACCATTTCCATTTAACACCTTCACGGCTCTATCCACTCTGCAGCTGAAAAGACTCTATTTCATGGCTGTTTAGGCATTGTGGACCTTAATAAGGTCAACACCTCCACTGAAAGTGAAATGGATGGCATTGTGCATCTCTTTGTTTGTGTAACGCCACCCAACAACATCTGGGCTCCACTTCTGTTGCCCAATTTCCAGTCTTGCTCAATGAGACAAAGGAGGCCAGGAAGCTGACCATTTCAAAGTCCCTCTCCATCACGCCGAACTCATTCAGCCTGACATGAAGACAATGACGAGGAGGGAGGAAGCAAAGGCTGAGGGGAACCTCGCTGGTCAGTGTTTTAGGGGGGCATGGAGTGAAACAGCTCTTACTTCCCCAGGGGAGCCATTTGTGTCCACAGCTAGCTGCGATAGCAAGCCCTCTCCAGGCAGAGGAATATGCCGTAGGGGCAGATTGTGGAAAAGTGGGTGTGAAACAACAGTTGCTGGTTAAATAAATCAACATAGAATTACAGACTGAATACAAAACGGTTGGTTGGTGTGAAAGCAGAGAGCTAAGACTGAACAACATGTTGGTAAACTGACTCTCCCTCAGCATCAACAGCAGCAACAATAAAACAGAAAAGGAAAACTGCTGCTTAGTTGTTGCTACCGATTAGGAATAAATAGTATTTGCTCTTAAAGTGGCACATCGAATTATGTGTTTGTGGCTAAAACGAAAAGCTGTGGTACCAAATAAAATTGCAAAGAAAATAGCCTGCTCAGAATAAAATCAGCATATGATGCTTAGGAAGACAGGTACTGACAGGAAACCCCTTAAAAGCTCCTTGATTATAATGCAATTTTGAAGCGTTCATCACATATTTATCAGTATATTTCACCACTGTTAATCCCAGAAAGAGCAGAGGTTATACAAACTGATTAGGTGAACTGAACTTTTTTTTAATATTTGAAATCTATGTATTTAATGTCATTGCTTAATTACTGAAATTGCATTTACTGTGAAAATGCAGCGTTAATCCGTTTGGCAAAATAGTTTTGCTGAAAATTACATACAACCGTGTATGAAGGTGACTGAAAAAAATTCCTAAAATGTAATAAATAAACAACAGTCTGCAAGTATCGGATACTAACATGGTCTGCTGAAAATGACTGAAGACGTCACTATAAAAGCAAGTTCAAGACTAGAAAAAATTGGTGAAGACCACTGCTTACAAAGCTGATAAGTAGAAGAGTCTAAAAATTGAAGAGCATGATAACTCATCTTCTACAGTAAAAGCAGGATATATGCTTTAATTAGCCAATGTGTTTTTACCTAACATGCTAAAGTTTGTGGGTCATTAACTGTCATGTTTCATAACATTAAATCACTCCAATGTGGTACCAGCAGTTTATAACGCACACAAAAGATAAAGCTACCTTTACTTCATAACTGCTCTGCTTCAAACACATTTAATAGAGGAACGTATTAATCTCCAACATTAGAGTCTTCATATAGTAGTATTGTTTGGACCAACCACAGCAATGTAATGTTTGTAGTGCATTGCATTCCGTGCAAGAAAAAGCAATATGTAATGGGAAGCAAAATGACTGCTACACTTCTTCAGTCTCTCCATCACGAGCTGCAGTATCAGCAACAACACCACCAGCAGCAATTCCACCTGTAATGAAGCAAATTCTTGTCTTAATAGCAGACAACCTGGACATTGAAAAATTCCTTTTATTATTTTGAGCTAATGATCTAATTATTGCAGCAAAGGATTGAAAATCAGTTAGGCGTTAACTTCACACAGAATCAGGGGATAAAAACAAGTCAATCCATAACAAAAATTCCAGAGAGGTTTGGTTTGTCTGAGTGCAAAGCAAGGTCAACTCCATGTGTGTGTTTTTCTTTTTTCAACACTGAAAAAAACCGAATCTATTATTTTTCTGGAAAACCTAGAGGCAACAAACTGTTACTCGGTCAACATGTTAAGCACAATATATAGCTCTAGCTTCTACAGGACTTTAGAGTTTATATTCTTTGCAAATGATGAAAGTGTTAAGTGAAAATCTTCAAAGATAACCAAGCTGCAATTGCTTTTTCCAAAAATCCAACATTTCACAAGAGATGTACACATACAGACATAAAATGTAATTGTGTTAGGTAGGTGTTGAGTAATGAAGTAGATAAATGTTAAGTATTTTCAGAAAAACCTTAAGAAATGTTATGATGGATAAGAAAAAAATAAGTTTAGAATGTGAATATTTATAAAATCTATACAAAAGAATGTGTTATAGATATCCGAATGTGACAGTATTAAGCTGTTTAAGAGCAAGTGAAGGTATTAAGCTTTGTTATTGATAAGTTGAGCTCTTATTAGAGTTTAATTTTATCAAGGACGCAGCAATGAAAGGCTTATTACTGCTGGTTGACTGAGACCAAAGAGTGCTGAGTTGTCGTTATTTCTTCAAGATTAAATATGTTTGAAATCGCCAAAAATTAAAGTCTCAATCCAACATGTAGCTTTTAAAGTAACTGAAGCTAACCTGACTTTCCACGGCCTCCGCATTTTAAGGATCAAGAATCAGTTTATTTATATAGTAAATTACAACAGATGTCGTTTCAAAAACATCAATGGAGACGGTCATTTATAAAAACTCGAAAGTGACTAGATAGAATAAAAAATACTAAACATACATAAAAATGGCTCAACTCTATTATCTTCAAAAGACGCTCCAATGAAATATCACATTAAAGATGATGCCTATAGAGCCTTAAACTGAAAAATTTATAATATTAATAATAGTCATTACTAGAAATACTCTGGTTCTCTCTGGGTACTCCTGCTTCGTAACATGGTTCAAAAAACATAACTGTTAGGTTAAATGGATGCTGTAAATTATCCATAGGTTGTTTGTCCCGTTTGTCTCTATGTTTCCCTGGGATTGACTAGCAACCTGTCCAGGGTGAACCCCTACAGTACTTCTCGCTGGAGATAGGCAGCAGCAGACCCCCGTGACTCCACTAGGATAAGCAGGAATGATGATGGATGGGTGGATAGACAAAAAAAACACTAAAATCAAATAAACAAATTAGTGCTCACATTAAGTTTAGTATGCCATACCAAAATAACCACAAAACAGGTTTAGGCTCCTATACTGTAATTAATTGCAGTTTTCTGTGCAGTTTAGAGATAGAAAACACACTTCTTCATGTAATTGGTATCCTAAGGAAACCTATTTAAATTTTTTTTGTGTTTCATGGACAGTGTTTGTGTTTATCGTCGCTGTTATTGTTATTACTATAAAACAAAAAGATTTTTAAGATTTTAATGTTTTAAAATAGGCCCACTCCTGCTACCAAGAACTGAGGAGTTTCTAGGCTCTCTGGCACTTTGCGGACAGCACCCTCCACTGTACGGGCATACTAATTACTTCTGCTTCCAATGCATTTTTCTCTGAAATAGCAGATTTATACAAAATTCGGAAAATTTATTTTAAGTCAAAATAGAATTTTCTTTTGCAAAATTCTCAATATTCCCTTTGCCTGCTGGTTTTTATTCGTTTTTTCAGAACAAATAAAAATAAATAAATAAATTTGATGGACCACAAACATTCAGAACGATAACTAAATGGTAAAAGGCAGCGCGTCTGTGGAGCTGCTGCGCTGCGCTGCTGCGTCTGTCCCTTTAAAAGCTCTCTGTCCTGCAGTTCGGGGAGGATTTGGTGCGCATAGCTGGGAGCGCGAGGTTCCCCTTGGAGCAGCTGAAGAGAACAGGACCTGCCTCTTCTCTTTACGACCCGGAGGACCACAGATTAGTCAGTGTGTTTGTATTTTTGTTGCAGAGGAGGAGCATCCCCACAACCAACTGGGAGATCGTGTGTGGCCAAAGTGATGCTGCTGAGTTTAGTTGTCAGCAGGTTCCTCCTGCGGGGTGATGTTGACGCCGCCACTGATGCTGATGCTGACTCCGCAGCTGACTTTGCTTCCTCTGAGTGTTTTTCGGGGTTATTTTACGCGCTCCAACAATTCCAACTGAGTCTCTCTCAGATAGCAGATCTACTCAGTTTGCTTCAGTTTTTTGTAAAAACCGCTTCAATGACTGGAGGTTTGGTTTGAATCATCAGGAGAGTCCGACGATCCTCAGGATCTGGATTTGAAAAGTCTGGAGATGAACTTTGAAAATTTCCTACTTGTGATTATTTCAAGCGTGACCATTGCTTCAGGTAAATATATTTTTATATATGTTAAAAACACCTTCTCTCTCTCTCTCCCTCTCTCTCTCTCTCTCTCTCTCTCTCTCACTCTCTCTCTGTCTCTCTCTTGCTCTATCTCTTTCTCTCTCTCTCTCTCTCTCTCTCTCTCTCCCACACACAGGAACAGTTCCAGCCCATTTGGCAGACCCACTACAGACTGGGTGACATGTCTTATAGTGTTTTCTGTCTCTCCAGATGGATGAAACAGAAAACACTATAGGCCCAAACAGATCAGAAAAGAAAAGGATGTCAAACGTGCATTCAGTTGTAAAATGCAACCGGTAAACAGCAGAAAACATTCTGAAGCCAGAAATTACAAATAAAAGTGCCAATTTCACTCTGCCTCAGTGAAGATGTGCACAAAATGTCTGAGGCATTGACCAAAAATCCCCCCTGACAGTACGTGGAAACACACTATTAAAACGCAGTTAAAACCTCGTTTTTGGTTGCCTTCCACAAGCAGATTAAACCTTTTAACCATTGCTTTAATAAGAGCTTTAAAATGCAAGGCTTAATCCAAATGTAAAATGATAATAATAGAATAAAATAAGCTGAAAAACACAGTGAGATTGGAGATGCTGTTTTGGTTCGGATTCGCAAATTTTAAATGCTTAAGCTGAAGGTTGATATGCATGAGAGCCAGTTGATGATTGTCTGCATAAAAAGATAACAATACCAAGATTTATACCAAGCTTTTCTTAAAGGAGTTTAAGGGCTATGCACACTTCTGAGCAGCTGGCTGAAAGAACATATATATATATATATATATATATATATATATATATATATATTGCATATGCATACGAGCCAACTTAATTTGGCTCATTAACTTTATTTTAAAACTGAAAAGCAGCAATTTACAAATTTGCACTGGACTATTAGATTGGTTTAAAATGGTAAAAATAAGCAACTGATATACTCCTGCACAATTTGTGTAAAACTCTTGTTTGGTTGGTTGTTTTTTGCTGGTTATTGAGCACTACAATATATTCACCATGGATGGCGAGCAGAATTGGTTTAACTAAGACCTCAACACTTTACTGATCTGTTGTCTCATCGCACACATATTTTGCCGTTTACTAAAGTGAAGCACTATTAAAAAACTATTATTAACATTACCTTGCTCATTTTATCAGGGTTGAATAAAATCGGCTCATTACACTTACTTGATTCCACAAAGAGCACAACTTTTAAATTGTATAACACATTTTGCTCAACCAGCAATTGACTCATAAATTGAGAAGTGGTCTTTTATTTATATTTAGATTAGATTTGTACATTTGAATTAAAATGATGAGTATAGATAACATTTTTTTAATTGGAATAGTCAGATGTCAGTGCTATTGATATGAGAATTTATTTGATAATGATGTTGTTGTGTTTTTTTTTGCTTTATTTAGATCTCAAATTGGTCAGATTACAAGAATTCAGGGCATTTTAGCATCTTAATGTAGGGAAGACAAATTAATGTTGGGTTGCTTGTTTGTCCATTCTATGTACAGAGACATGTACAAACCATATAAAATATCAAATGATTTCAGCTTTGTGAAAAATCATAGTTTGGTAAAATCAGAGGAGAATTAGCAGAGTAACTTGAGGAGAAAGAAAATAAACAGTAATTCAAATACTCACTTGTTGCAACCATGCAGAACACTGTCTATTAAAAATAACAACATTTTAAGTGACTGACTTTCTATCTACTTATGGTTGCTTCCAGCAGGATATAAATCATGTCCAGGGCTGAAGTGAACTCAAAATAGTTTACTAAAACCACATTGCAGTCCCCAACAGAGCATATCTGTGATATGGAAGAGCAAAATGACTCAAAATGACTGAGGACTTTTTCCCCTGAAACCTAAACATTTATAAAACTTATGTCATGAAGAATTACAGAAGTTCCTAATTTGGGTTTTCAGCATGGGTGAACCAAGGTGTATCCAAAAAAGTGGCTTGTGAAAACCTGGTTTTATAGGTGTATCGGCGCTGACCATCTCGTCTTGGGATAAACCTGCATTATCTCTTAACATTAGAGGCACTTTTAACACCCCTGCCTTCTGCCTACCTCCATTAATCTGGAGTGGCAATCTCCTCTCCTATTCACCTCTGTTATTGAGCTCGTTCCCATCAGTAATGTGTGTAATTTGCACAGAGCACTTGAAAGGAGTGGATTTACACCGGCTGTGAGACCTCCGTTAGAAAGCTGATGAAGCTGCGGTGGATAATGTCGAGTGTGACGAAACGGGCTTTGTTTATGTTGGTGTCCTGTCAGTCAATCAGCTCCTCTGCGTGAAGCTTGTCCATGTTTGCTGAAATGTCTTTGTGACTGTCAGGAAAGCAACAAGCATGTGTTGGGTGTAAGTCAACGCAGTGGCTCAGCTTTTTTTCATTCACACACGCCGACGCACACACTCACACACAAACCATGGCTCGGTTAACAGTCTGAAAAAAAGTAACCTAATTGAAATGAAATGTTTTCAGCTTCGGCTGCTGTGAAACTAATCGAAACTGGTGTCTTGGCTCTTTTGTGACTCCCTGTGGTGATTATTACTCACTGAAGCTTTGCTAAACATACGAGCCCCAAAAACATTGCCGTTTTAGACGTTCGACATGTCTCATCTTTGAGTCATGTTACCAGATATTACTCTTGGCCCGGCTGCCGGGACAATGGCCAATGATTTCATTTTGAGATCAGATGATGGACGATGAGGACAGTTAAGTTTAACATCCAGGGGATGATGCCAGAATAAATCAAACTTAGGTTTCTCCTCCTTTTGAAATGAAGTTTGCTGCTTCACAGTAATGCCCCTTTTCTCCCTCTCCGCAGAGATTACTTGGCAATGTCACAAAAAGTCTTTGAAATTTTTTTTTGGGCCTTATCAAATATGTAAATGACCTGAAATAAAAAAAGGCGCCGAGTAATCTCCGCAGACAGGCACCATCCCCGCAGGCGGGCTGCCAGCCTTCTGCTCCTTGTTTCACTTGTGTGTAAAGTTGGAGTTTGAGCTTTTTTCTGTAAGTGGTTGTTTTATTTTTTCTTCTCTCAGATAAAAAAAAAGCTGTGAGCTCAGACAGGTTTAGGTTCTTGTCTCTGTTTTACCCTGATCCTGGCAGTCGCTGAAGGGCAAAGAGATCTGAAACAAAACAAAAAAAAAAAGCTCTCTTCTTGTGGCTGTCATGTTTTCACGTGTAACGGAGAACGATTTAACCCTCATGGGAGGAGACAGGGGTCATTTCTGTAAATATTAAATAATGAAATGCACCCACAATCCCCTGTTCCTACCCTTGATACGTAATGCTACAGCTAGGAGCCAAGGTATGGCCTGAATCAACAGGGTCCTGAAGAAGTGATCTTGATCTCCATCCTAGCTCTTAGCCTTCTTATGCTGAGTGTTCGATGAGGCAGACAGAAAGAGACGCTGCAAGCAAACATGTGGGCGTTTGTCAGAGTTTGCAATTAGGAACAATGCGATAACTTGTCTGTCAGTGTGTAGTGTAACGCTAATGGGCTTTTATTCAGGCAATCTGCCCGTTTTTTCCCTGTAATAGTTTTCATTTCCTGAGTAAATACGGGAATCTTTACAGATAAGACTCAATTATTGCTGACTGAACATTTAATCATCATAACAGATATAATGAGGTATAAGAAGCTAAAAATACATTCACTACAGATTCTTCTAACAAAATTTAAAAGAAAAGAAATGAACTTGCAAATCTTTGGTTTTAAATCCGCACGCAATAATGAACTTGGGTACAAATAAGATTTTAGGTTAGTATTTACAATAATATCTTAAAAAGAAAACATGCAGCAGCTCTCCCCCGCATATAACCGGCGAAAGTTGAAGTTGCAAGCTATGACTCGTACGAGAAAACATTGTTGTGGTTTAAAACTGTAAGGTTTTAAGACCTTTTTTATTACACACCTAAAACTTTATGGCAAGTCTCAAATAGAAAGTCTTTACCCTGAAGTCAATTAAAGACAGTCTGATCAAGGTAAAGTCCCAGGCATCTGTCAAATCAGGCTTACAATGTTGCAATTATATGGAAATTAATAGACCATGTGTTTTTTTGTAAACCTGTATTCATCTCAAATTGTGATTAAACACTTGCAGCTGACTTGAATATTGCACACCTATGTTGCAATTAAACAAGAATTGCTTTCAGAGACAGACAGAAACTTTCTCCCCTGAGTTGAAGTGAAAACACTTTCTGAATCAGACCCCCTTGTTTATAATCCATCAGTCATCTTTAGCTAACAAGCTACAAATGATTCTTAAATGCTCTTGCAAGACCGGATTTAAGGTTGTATGACAAAAATAGCATGCAAGTCAAAGACAGTGTCAATAGTGTAGCCCAGCAAACACTTGCTAACAAAACAAAGTTAGTAAAAGTCTGAAATCTCATGGCAAAAGAAAAGCCTTAATCAACTTCAAATGTCTGAAAAGGTTTTTCCATCCCCGTCTGTGCTACTTTTTGGGAGGTTTTAAATCTTGCACTTTGTTTTTTTGTTCAAAATTCAGAATATATTTACCCAAAATACATTTTTCTTCAGAGCATATTTATCCTGAGCATATTTTTTGGCGAACATCTCATGGACTCACGGACACATATGTGTAAAGTGTGGAAAGAAAGAGATGGTCTGCATATTGAGTAAGTTAAATGAACTGATTTGAAACACTATATAATTAATACATTTTAAACTTTAGATTTGGGGTAAAATATAATTTTTTCCCAATTGTTTGGGTATAAGTTCAATTCAATTACCATATAATTAGCATAAAAGTCCAAGTCAAGTAAAAGGTTTTTCAAATTTTTTTGAAGTTATGTCTAAAATCATAATACTAAAAAACTCAAGGCTGTTTTGAGCCCCTACCTCTGGCTCAGGTTCCCTGAAAGCATCAGATTCAGATTCAGTTTTATGTATGCAGAGAAAGTCATGAACTCAATAAAAAAGGAAAAAATACCCAAATTCATTATTTCAATTTATGAAGTGAAAGGTATTTCAAGTGATAGCTTTTGATATGTGGTATAAGGTGTAAATTATGTTTGTTTATTTCTTTATCCAGCTGCCAATTGGGAATCATCACCCGCTTTAGTTGTCAGTATTTCCTTTCCTCTATTGAATCAATACTAACCTGGATAATTTCATACCAATTGCTTGCAAACTATTAAGATTTGAAATACTACAGGATTCTTACTTTATTTAAGAAAGAATGTAGAGATATATGTAAAAAAGCTGCGTGCTTTAAATGAATGGATGGATGGATGGATGGATGGATGGATGGATGGATGGATGGATGGATGGATGGATGGATGGATTCTCTTTTACAATATTTGTTATGGTTTATTTAGAGTTGTAAAATAAAATTTCAAGTTATAAAATTCTTTGTTCTGTTTTGAATGGATTGCTCATAGAATGAGTACTTAAAAACATGGTCGTACAACATGACAGCTTCTTTCGCATTGGTGGCCTTTATTGATAGCTAACAGCCAGGAAATAGTCATAGAAAGATGTGATAAGCATGCAATAAAGATCTCGAAGGTTAGGAATCAAATCCCAGATGACTGCATTGAGGATATTCTATGTATGGTGTGCCCACTCTGCTTTTACATTATGAGACAACCTAGTGACCTATGAAGTTCCTATAGACCACATTTCAAACCTTCACCAAAATGAAAGTAGTGTTCAATTGAGAATAGACCTCGACTTTGTTCACGTATTTGTTCATAAAGAAATTGGTTATTACCGAGGACTGTGAAGGACTTTTAACATGTAAGTAATCCTTATACCTATTTAGTATGTAACTAGTTAAGTGAATTTTAGATTTAATTAATTCAAAAATACTTGTTTTTCCCCAAAGCGTAATTAAATGTTTATGTAGATCCTATATTATCCAAATCTCTTAAAAGATTTGTTTTAGATGCTGATGGTCGAGGGCTGGGATTATCTCCTGTAGCAGTCTAGAAATTGCGGGTAACATAAAGCCTCTGAATGCAGACTCTCTGTTGTTGGATAACAGTCTAATCAGGAGCTGCTTAGGGTTATCTGTGATAGTCTTCATGAAATTTCTCTTTCTCTCTGTCCTTTTTGCTTCTGCCTGATTATATTTTAACCTGTTTCATCATTTGTAATGTCGCCTCAAATTTAAGTTTTAGTTTTCAACTTTGTTTAAATCTTTTTTTTTCTTCTGCTCTTTAATAATTTGATTTTGCTTTCATGTTGTTGTTGCAAGGCTGTGGAATTTCTAGAATTACATCAAATGAACAAAAAGAAAAATAGACAATATACCAACAAAATGGAAATATTCAAAGATTACTGAAAAATAGTAAATGCTGGTAACTGGTGTCTTAAAATATTTAGAAGCTCAAAAGAAAAAAAAACAAGTCATAATTTTTATTGTGTGAAATTGAAAAGGCTGTTGAGTTTTGTGTTTTTTGTATTTGAGAAACACCTTGCGCTCCAACATGTTCGTTTTCTCTCTGGATAGCCTTGAGAGTGTGGAGAGCAAAGCGTATTCTTATTCATCAAGCTCTCTTGGTTTGTTTGTCAGCTCAAAGTTGGCTGCCAGTCACTCTTAAGGCTCATCATGACTCTGGTTCGCTCCTGGATGTTATCCTGTTCAAAAGCTCTTCACGGACTTGTCCTCGCTGACAGAACGGCACAGAATGAAGGGTTTTTGTTTTGTTTTTTTGTCTGCAGGAGTTTAACAAGGACCTCTTAAATTGAGTTTTCTGCAAGGCTGAAGTTTAATTGATGTCTTTTAACAGCGATGCTCTCAGTTTAGTTATAATACGTTAGTCCCACCCTAGATTCTTTAACGCTCTGCAGAGTTTAGTTGAGGTAAGTAACAACAGCTAAAGGATTAATAAGATGCTACCTTAGAGGCGGGAGCGGAAAAATAATATATATTATTATTTTTCTAAGAAGATATGTGATTTTTAGAGTACATTTTTTGCCAATACAAACCCTTTAAAGCCATGTTCCTTTCAAAAACAATTTTTATTTTAATTACACGAGTTAAGCTGCAATTCTTTAACAAATCAGGAAAAGCTCATCTCCTTGTTAACATTATTCACACTGTAAAGCTTGGTGTTGACTGAGATGATAGCAGTGAGATCTATAGAGATTATTTGACAAAATCTGCTTCTACATTAAGGCAATAATGTTTCCTTTAAAGTGAAGAGGATAACAAACAAGTGGCCTGAAGAGCGGACAGTTCATGGTAATGTAATAGCAAAGACATAAAGCTAATTCAACACCCATGGAAAGACCTCAAAATGCCTTTGTGATTACGCTAAATGCCAAATGTGACTGAGCCTAAGATCTGCAGAGAGGAATGTTCAGATGTTCAAATCTTCTTAAAGTGGATCTATTAAGCCAATATGGTGCCACCTATTGGCAACTGAGTGAAACGATGCAGAGTGCACTTTTGTTACAAAGAAAAGCTATGTAGGTAACATGCACAATAAAGGAAACATAATAATTTAAGATATGTTATTGCTTGAATTTCTTCCATCCATTACATCTCCAGCACTAGACTGCAACATTCCCGAAAAAGTCTTACTAATTCCGACTAGTGTGAAACACATTCTTCTTATACTAAATTTTAAATCCCACTACACCGCATTGAATTGAAAATTAATCACTAACATGTGGACTGATCACCATAAGGATCTATCAGTATGATAATTGCATGGGAAATTTAGGCAGAGCTTGCTACAGAGCACTTTTAAATGTCTGTGTAGGGTGCTGCTTTGTTAGATCTCGCAATATAACAGTGGCCTCAAATAAAGTTTGAAACGTTATCTTTAAATAGTTTTGGGTGAAAACTGGGTACTGCAAAGTTAATTGCATTATTCTTTGTGAACTTGGAACTGTGTCCTCTGCTGCCTTTTGAGCCATTTTTCTCCCTCCCAAATTTCAACACATTAAGGCTGATGGCAAATGAGTCGAAAAATTGTAAAAATGATATGTGCTTTAAATGGCACTTTTTGAGTCCCTGGTTGTTCATCCCTTGTAAATAAAGCAAATATTCACAACAGAATGCACAAATTATTTTTTTTTTCCAAGCAAACAAAGTCAAACTCAAAATTCCCATTTGCCCTCGGAGATTTCTGAGGGCCCCCAATACAGCTCTAATGGGCCGTGGACATGATCCGACTAAACACACACTTTCACACAGATCTCCATCGTCGCCCGTGACATTTATTTTCCCTGTGACTCTTGCAGGGTTGACAGAGTTTCTTTTCTTTTTTTTCTTTTTTTTTTGCTGAAAGGTGCTTTCAAGTGCAGCACCACAATCATGCTGTCATGAACCAAATATTACTGTGAAAATATTCCCTCTCACAAAGAAAACGTGTTTCTGCTGGGCTCACAGGGGTGTGGAGCTCTCACTGATTGCAGGTTTGTCATAGGAGCAGGTTGTTGATTGTCACTTTTGGTCAGCTGAAGCTGTTTGTAATTCCTTATTTTTCCTCCTCTCTGTACAATGCACCTCGTTGTGCCTATAGTAATGACCACTGTGTTTCTAGTAAATACCTATCGAGTCATTAACAATCACAGAATGAGAAAATGTTCCTCATAACTTAGAGTGAATTTTCAATTCACCTACTTAATAATACATTTAGATTTTATTTTTTAACAGGATGCTTATTTCTCCTTTAGCTCATCAGAGATTAGAAATACACAAAAATTAGTCGTGGTAATATATGTGGCTGAAATCAACACTCACTCACACACAATGGTATAGATGCTGTTGGTAGGAGGTACTTTCAATTTTTGGTTGTTGTTTTTTCTTAATAGTTCAGCAGAGGAAAGACAAATCTAAAATTGCTAAAAATTAATATTACATTTATTTTAATGTCTACATTGTTACAACAAATATAACAGCACAGATGAATAGATTTAAGGTATTTAATACCTGTTTACCAAATAAAAACGTTAAACATACGGAACATTAATATATAATTCTCAGTTGATTATTCAGCTGTTTTCATTTCAACATGGGTTGTTCTATTTAATGTATGAAAACACCTTCTGATATTTGAGCAGAGACCATAGCGTTGATATATGGCCATAGATATTTCGTAAATATCTATGGTTGATAAATAAATATCAGCTGATATCTCAACGATCACTAAGGACAATCGGCAGGTTACCAGTCTCTGTGCTCCACTGCAATAATGTCTTAAGCTCTGATTTAGTGAACAATGAGCTCAAACGAGTGCAGGTATCTCTGACATTCTCCTCTGCACTGAGCGACCTCGGCAAAGCTTTTTTGCTAGACTCTTACTTCAGTCTTTGTTGTAAATATCTGGCGGTATAATTAATGGTAATGCAACTTTTCCCAAAGTTTCCCTAATTTCTCATATGTAGTCCTAACTTAACGGTTTGGTACTGAGGCTCTTTAAGAGATTTTTTTGTGGTCTGTGTGCTTTTGCATATGAATCACTAATTTATTAAATGGTATAAATTAGATACAATAGAATGTATATCTGGAAAATGCATCAAAAGTCAGGTTCACTCTGTCTCCCTACTAGTGTATTGTACATGTCTACATGTTTTCGGCATAAATCATTCCTTTAGTTATTGGAATTACGCAATTTCATGTCTTTATTGTTAAAATGTTTTATTGTCATGAACACCTCCTGCAAGAGATATGCACACTATTACATTTGCATTTTTACTCATTTTACTTCAAAAGATGTGTCATGTTGTTTTATTGTGGCAAATATTTCGGATTGCAATGAACATGAAAAGAGCAACTGCCGAGAAAGTACTGAATGACTTAGTGAAAAGAAAAAGAAATGACCTCTAGTACTCCAAATAAATATATAAA
The DNA here is from genome assembly GCA_032876305.1 of Orestias chungarensis. Classification (NCBI taxonomy): domain Eukaryota; kingdom Metazoa; phylum Chordata; class Actinopteri; order Cyprinodontiformes; family Cyprinodontidae; genus Orestias; species Orestias chungarensis. The sequence continues at coordinate 1,796,929 of JAVLVB010000318.1, read as the reverse complement.
ATTTAAAACCGAGCCCTCAGGAGTATCCCTTAGCTATGCTGTCATTGACTCTGCGACAGTAGCCGAAATGTCTCATATGACCCAAACTATGTCTCATAGTGACCCAAATTTTTTATATATACTTTTCTCCCAAATGTGCAGCAAGTACATTTTATATGTCACAATTGCTGTGAAATGACTGTTTGTGTTAGCTGAATGTGACCTATTTGCTCCAGTTACATTTGGAAGTTCTAGAAAAGCTGTATGAATATTTCATCCTGTCCCAGTCCAGTGTGTGCTGTCTGCTGCGGTCTAGCGCACAGTGCACCATTGATTCAACATTATAAAAATTGGAGTGACATGCATAAAGGGAACGTGTTGTGTGTTTGTGAGCATTTGCACACTTTTGCTTGCTGCATTTCAGACATGACTGAGCTGGTGAACAACTTTCTGTTTTAGATATAAAGTATTTTGGGAAAGTTGTTTAAATACACTGAAAGAACTAAGAGAGACTTGTGTTACTTCCTTTTTGGCATAAAACCTCTCGACTTATTACCTGGCTATGATCGACCAGAATGAAGTGTGAATCAGTATGACTTATACTTTGTCATAAAATTTCAATAAGTAATGCAGTTTTGCTTTTTCATGCAGTCTCATCAAAAGCTTATATGTAGTTTATGAATGTTATATAAATTAACTACATCTGCCTTCACGTTCTTTCTCTCCTGCTTAAGAAAATTGTCCAAACTTAATGATTCTCAAGTGTTCTCAAGATTTATATATATATATATATAAATTTTTATATATAGCTTGTTTCCCTCATCCGCATGGAAAAAGGATTTTAGGGTACCAGGGTAAAAATGATGTTTGTGAAAAGTAAAACTCTCATTTTTGTGCATAAGAACGACCTCTATTGTGACCCATACCCTGAAAGCTTCATACATACCAACATGAAAAATTACATTGTTATGGTTGTGATGCAGCTGCTGCTAGACTCCATTACTCCATATGAAGAAATCTTATGTATCTTCTGTGTCACTCCACACAAACAAACTTTATTCTCTAGTTCTTTTTCTCCACTTTTGTTTACTTGTTGTGTTGACGTCTATGTGAGCATGTCCTTAACTAGATGTTAAGAACCACTTGCACGTCGGGGGAATAGAAAATAGCATTTTGGTCCATTGTTGGTGTTTCTATGTGGATAAAACCAGTTTCCGAAAAAGGTCCTTTGTATATGCAAGTATTTTTAAAACCGACAAACTTTTCAGGATAAAAAAAATAATAAAGTGCTTCATGGGTCTGGAAAACCGAGATAACATTTATGTGTATTATGTCTGTTTAAAAGCTACATGGATGGGACTCGACTCGGGTTATGGTGCTACAGCACAACCCAAACTGGACCATGGGCCAACGCACTAAAGCGGCCCTGGTCTGGATTGCCAAGTTGGGCACAAGAGCACCAGTGGGACTGAATTAGTGGGGGCTCGTAGTTTTCGGGGTTCTGGAGCAGTATGGCCTATGCATGCCGCCAACGCCTTCGGCGTTGTCGGCAATTAATTGGGATTATTCGCATACTGTAAAAGCTCCTCACTGCATCCACAATTGAGCTTCATAGCTTTAAACAGCTTGGTTGGCATGGTATAATTTAGTGCCTTAGATCCCCCATATTTATATATTCTGCATCCCTACGTCATGATGCTGCCATTAAAACCATTTCTTCATGAGTTATGTGGGATGCGCAATGTAATTTTCACATCAATTTATTTACTAATTAGGTGAACTTTGAAATCAATGGATAGTATTTATGGCCATCAGTTTTCACATTTGTATTTGTTAAAGTAGATACTGTAATTTTATATTTGCTCTGCCTTCTTTTAGGTTTATCACATTTAATACGAAATACAATTAAAAAAAAAGAACAGTGGAATAGATCGAGAGGTCACATTTTATGTGTTTGCCAACTTTCAATCTCACCACCATGTATGTATAGGAACAGACAGATTGATAAAATAAACTAAATAGAAACTAAAATAATTAATATATTTCTTATAGATGAGAACTAGCTGTCTATTTCACAGGGATAAAATCCACATAAACTAAAGATGATCAAAGAGAGACTTAGGATCCTTTGAGTTTTGAAAGACAATATTAAGCTTCAGAGACTTTCTGTTTCACGGAGAAGCAGCGAAATGTTATATTATAGATAATATGTGCCAAATGTAGCAGAGTCACACCCACGATGCAAAAATCCCATAAGGACATTTTAGTGGATAATCTTTCAGGCTACAGATTTAGACTTCTGTTAAACATAGTGTGTTTTTACACCAGGATGCCCTGAAGGTGCTAGAGAACATTTTAATGGCTTGATTAGTATTCATCTATGGCTCAGACTGCTGTTTCAAGCTGTCCTGCTTTGTGACCCAGGAGTGTCAGCTGCGAGCACTTAGATCGCTCTTTAGATGTTTACCTCGAGTTTCTGCCTCGGTGGTAACCGCTGGTCTGCCTGGATCAAATTTGTCCTTTAAAAAGGCTTAAATCTGCTTAAACCAAAAGTGCACCTTTATTTCAATGATTCTATTTTAAGTATAATTTAATGGCACTATGTGCATCATTAGGTTACTCTCCACTACTCCCCTGTGATGATAATGGGGGATTTTCTTGCAGTCTGGATCATGAACTGACTTTAAAGCCACAGACTGAGGAGCTTAATAAATCACTGGTACAGTGACCATTTTGATTCTTATCTCTTTTTTTTTCAAAAAGAAAAAGTTCGAGAGAGACCATCTGCTCCTAGGAAGTGACCTAAAAGCAGCCATGTTCTGAATTATTAATTTTTTCCGGCTTTAACACAATGTAGGAGACATTTGGTCGCGCTCTAAGAGCTTACCTTAGGTCTCGTAGCAGCGCCTTAAGTTGAGAGCCAAGCAAAAATAGTAATGGATCTCTGGGATGCTGTATACAGGACTTATATTTTTTCCTTTGCATCTTTTGCTCTTTTTTTTGGGTCTTGTTAAATAGTAAGAAGTTCCAGCTTTGCACCAGCTATCATCTCCACATCTGCGGGAGTCCAGACACACAGTTTAGTTATTGCCAAATCTCTTTAGCTCGCTTTATATTCAATCCAGGTTATCTTTAATAAAATATGGGTTGGCTATGCATATTTTGCTGAATGTTGAGCACAAAGAGGATGTATTTATTGAAGATTTTGTGTGATCTTTCTGCAGTGCATTGTGTTTTCAATAGGTTTTCTTTTTTTTTATCAACATCTTAAAATTAACTGTGCATGTGTAAACAAGCTTTAAACATCCAGAAACTGCTTTTTTTTTTTCAATGTATGGGTAAAAATATAACAGACATAATTTGAGTCATTGTTCTTTGATCTGAACAAGAACATAGTGGCTTCTCGAAAGTAAACCTCAGCTTCAGTACCTATAGTTTGACATTCCTGTTTTAACAGCTGTACTTTTAGGATTGAACCATAATTCACCCCTAAACGTTTTTAAACTGTTTGAAATAGCCGACGCATTTTCATATCTGGACAGATTACATCTACCTTTCAATTTTTCTCCAAGGGTCTCGAGCACGGTTTGAAGACAGCGCTCCTCGGATAGTGGAGGATCCCTCAGATTTGATCGTCTCCAAGGGGGAGCCTGCCACCCTAAACTGCAAGGTGGAAGGCCGACCCACCCCCAGCATAGAGTGGTACAAAGATGGAGAGCGTGTGGAGACCGACAAGGATGATCCTCGGTCCCACCGCATGCTCCTTCCGAGCGGCTCCCTCTTCTTTCTGCGTATCGTTCACGGACGCAGGAGCAAACCGGATGAGGGTGTCTACAACTGTGTGGCCCGCAACCAGCTGGGAGAGGCCGTCAGTCGGAACGCCACGTTGGAAGTCGCTGGTAAGGCTGAGTAAAAAATATAAAATCATACAAACATGACTTCCAATGTATCTGTTTTCCGTTATAGCACATGTGGAGCTGTTAGATACCTGTGAAAACATTACAAATGCAGTAATCACTCTGTGAGGTTTCCATCTCTCGCTATTGTGAAGCTTTGACCCACTGATTTTAGAGTGTACACATTTCATTTTAAGAAGTCTTATCAACAGCATTCAAAATGTTGTCTCTAACAGCCATGTTTTACCAGATATTAAATATTTATTGTGTAAATAGAGCCAAAATTGTACTTGACATACCTTCAAACAGGCTAGTATTTTTAAACAAGAGAAAAATATATATATTTTTTTGGTTTTCCAACAGCATATACATGTTTGGTCACGTCTAACATCTCTGGACCATTTAGTACAAGATCCTGCATGTTCTGTGAAAAAGTGAAAGGCTGACAACAATACAGCAGAGCAACTTTGCTGTTGTAGGTTCAGCATTTCGGCTAAAAGTCTCATCAACTTATAGTCAACAAAATACGCAACTTTACTTATACTTTGTATACAAAAGCTTAGCAACCAATCAGCTTTAGTCAAGCAAAATCTTTGCAGGTTCAGGCCACAAGATTTTTTTTTGTGCGCAAATAGATTAATGTAAATAAAAGTTTTTTAGAGTTCAGGTATTCCAGAAGCAGCTACTTTAAAAAACTAACTTGTTTTATATAGTTATACAATATAAGGATAGAAAGATATTGCTTCTTTAAAGCATGATACTTCTTCACAATGTCACCTTTATTAATGGTGGATTAAGCTAAGAGCTTTCTTAATAGCTTCTCTCTGTATGGTAACCTTGGATAATAATATCATAGTATGAAGGTACTCACACAAACATTTGTGGCAAAAATGGAGAGCATACATTGTAAAACTAAACAAATAAAAGCTCTCCTTACTATTGCTAAAACAAATTATTACACATAAATGTATGTTCTATTTAATAATCACAGAATAGCAGTTTGAATTTCGAATTAAGGAATAAAACAGAAAATGCCATCACTGATGAGTTATAATGGGGCAGTCTTCCTAAAGACTGAAAGTGATCTGACAACCGGAACAGCATCAGTTCAGTTTTCCAAAAGTCCAAAAATGATGATAAAGCTGATCTATTGTAGCCTCTGTTGTCTGTAGTGTGTCTGCTGTGGAGCCGGGGCACATGCCATTGTATTTTCTTCCTGCTAATTGTGCCAGTGTGTCTCAGCCCCGGGCTGAACTGCAGCGTTCGTTGGCACGAGGGAATGGATTAGTCAGTGAGTTGATTAGGGGAAGGAGCAAAACAGATTAGCAAGGTCAAATTGTCCTCGTTAAAAACACAAAACAGCAATTTGAGCCCAGTCTTATCTCCCACCATGGTGAGGTTTTACTTACCAGCAAAGAGAGAAGAAATATGTGTGTGTGGGTGCGAGTCTGTGTGTGTGTGTGTTTTATGGTTGGCTGACCTCATCAGCAACTGCTCCTAAAATAAAGTCACGCTCCACGGATATAATGTATATCAGGAGCAACAAACTTATACGGCTCTAGGAGCAGATATATTGCGGATACTGTCATATTGCCTCCTTTGAATTGTCGATGATGAAATTTATCTTTTCTTCCTGCTGCACACTGATATGGGACTGAAAGGGATGATTCACCTGTAGGCACAGAGTGATTAACAGCATTAATAAGTGCCGGTTTTGTTCTAATCTCCGTGTCTGCAGCCATCCAGGGCATATGTGAAGACAGCACACTGGTGGTCTTACTGTCGTACTGGGGTAAATACTGACCCAATTAGCTGAAGCAGGGAGGTTGATTGGGGGAAGGAGTATTATGCCGTGTCAATGACAGGCCGGTTCTATGCTGGTGGTCTTGCAGAAATGTGTGAGGCGAGGGTCAGAGAAAAAACAGGTTGGAGGAGGAAGAGCTTTAAACTCCCACTGAGCAGTAATTAATAGCAACGCATCTGTTCATCAGTTCGAGCTCAGAGGAGGGATCAGAAGATGCTAACCTGCTTTTAACAACATGAGTAATTCCTTCTTGCCTCTGAACGGTGCATAATGTATGAGGCTGCATGACTAAGACTTTTACGCTTCCTCACACTTTGCTGCTCTGTGATTCATTTCTTCTAATTACTTCAGAAACAAGACTTATTCCGCTGAACTGCAGGGTGTTGTTTGCAATTGCAGATTGCTGAGAATTCACGTTGAGTAGATTTCGCTGTGTTTTCCTTTAAGTTTTTTGGCATACTTTTTTAAGGCAAGGGCGGACAGAAATTATATTCTAGAACACCGCAGGGTAGCAAATACATTGTTGTTTATCTTGTCATTGCTGTTGAAGATATTAAATCGAAGGTCTTTCACAGTTGGATAACAGATGTGAAGAAGGGTTTAGCTTTACCAGAAGTAAAGTAATGTCAGTTTCCCCCCGATATCGTGCCTTGCAAAATAATTCATGAATTTCATTTTACTTCACTGTGAAGCTTTGTGACCAACACAGAAGTGAAAATCTATGGACGAGAAGGAAAATATAAAAAAATTTTTTTTTAGAAATTGAAATTTGCAAGCTGTGCTATAGATTTGCATGATGTAGTTACAAATACAGCAATTTTGAAGACCAAGAAACAAGACAGACAGACCAGAGTACAAATTTGTGAAGTGTAAGGCAGGGTTAAATTGAAAAAAAAAGTACCCCAAACTTGGACCATCTAACAAAGCACTTTTCAGTTCCCTTTCAAAACAACTAAAGAATCTATAGTAACTACAGGCTTTCAGTTTAAATTGGCAGGAGCGCTTTGATCAGAAAAATCCTGATCTCCCAGTCACCTGCTAGGTAATTAATCTAATTTTGGCGAAACAATGTCGTACGATAATGTTGAAAATAAGAAACAGAGGAATTGACGTATGCCATAAAGCAGTCAGCACATTTGTCATTGTTTTGTGTGGAAGGATTCCTGCCACCCTCCTGAAATTTGCTTAGTGCCTGACCCCCTCTGGCCATGACCGAGATGTCATTTAATGAGCTATAAGTCGACCTATAATCACAAAAGTTATGAAAATATTTTTTGAAGGTTGAAAAGTTACTTAGTGTTGCTTTGGAAGAAACTCAAAATAATCTGTAGTACTTTCCGCTGTTTGTCACAAATTGTGTAGGGGAGACAGAAGCAATGTGGAACTAAAAGCTCTGTTCAAATAAGGCTTTTGTCCTACATGCAGAAACTGTTTTGTGTGCAGACAATTGATAGGATGCCACCTGTCAATCAAGTGCATTTGTCAGTAACTGACCTACTGTCGGTCACAATTTACCCCGAAGTCAACCGGCCCTTACCTGCAGTAAAGGAAATCCTGTTAACCTCTGACTGCATTTGGTTTATCATTGCGAACATGCTGCAGTTAAACTTTTTTTTAAAATAGTGAATTTAGATAGTGACTACAAATTATTCCATTAAAAAATCCAAATGAAATCTGGAAAATGAAAAAGATGGATCTAGGCCGGTGACTGACCTCGTTACTATCTGAATCAAATAGTGAGCGGGGGGAACTACCACATGTTTGTCTGTACGAACGTAACTGCAAGTAAGTCTCCAATTTTTTATTATGTCTACTTGTTAAATCAAAGATTAATGCATAAGGCTAGATTTTAATTAATAGGTATAGCTTCTTTTTAAAGCATTAACTTCCCAGTCATGCAGTATTCACACACTTTCTTACATATGAGATCTTTTTATTTTATTTGCACAAGCTTGTTTATGTACAATTAAGTAGTTATTTCTGCAAGTGCAAATTGTTGCTTTTTCACCTATAACGTGATTATATATGTCAATTACTTTGTGTTTTGATACGAGCAACCTGACCTACAACTCATTGGAAAACATTTTTGCCTCCTGTCTTTTCATAAATTGTAGCAAAAACACTTCCTCTGCCATTAAAATCATGTTGACAGTAAGCTCTATGTGAGTTACAATACCTGGTTTGCGGAGTTTCAATTACTACCCTGATAAACAACAGCATCAGGCTGTTGGTGTGCTTCAGAGATAGTTGGTGGGAGTTAATGGGAAGATAATTGGAGTTAAATATTGGTTAGAAATGGAAGAATGTTTGTTAAAACTAGTACAGGATCTATTCTACTTCACAGTTTTGTGCTTTTTTGTATTGACTTGAAAAATAAAAACATTTGAAATGCCTTTGTATAGTTGTTGCAGGCCTGGCCTAAACCAATTTGGTGCCCTAGGCGCCCCCTTGAATCGCAATAAAGTACTTGCACTACTGGTGTACATATACTCAAGAAAAACTTAATAGCTTTGTCATGAAAATTCTTTTATTAAATATTTTATTTAACAATTTATACATAAAAATATTTTGAAATAATTAAAGAAAAAACGCCTTAACTCAACATGTAAAATACAATATAAATAGCTTGCAAAACGTATTAAATTAAAATATTCCCAAATAAAATGCGTAAACTAGTGACATTAACTTAAATAGAATATAAATAAAGCACTGTACAAAATGAAGGAGTTAAATTAAACGAAGAAAATAGGAAAATATTATCTTACAAAGACCTCTAGTGATGTTTTTGGTCCTAACTTTAATAGCTTCATAACCACACACCACCTCCCCATTTGACTTGCTACAGCTTTACTCTCCTTTATTTTTTGTTGCAGCAAAATAATCTACTACATGATCATATGTCAGCTGATTTGAGACCACTTTTTATGCTTATGATGACAAGTCCACTGAGACATTCTTGCGTCATAGTAGATCTTATGTTACTTTTATTCAGTTTGAGCTTGGAGAAGTTTTTTTTGAGTGGTAGAGATTCTCAAAGCAATCCACATGGTGGGGTAAACCTCTGCCAGCTTATTCTCATGCAGGAAGGTTCAAAACTCTGTGTTTGTAATATTCATTGATGGCAATCGTCTGAAATTTTGCATTTCCCTTGCAAGTTCTGCACCATCAATGTCCGGCTGGTTGTCATGGGTCAGAACAGTAGTTAGGGTTTGAGACTTGTTCAGCTGGTCTTCTTCTCCTAAGTTGGGGAAATCATGGAGCACACCAAAGGTGTTGTTCACCTCTCATTGGAAATCTCTCATCAAGAGAACAGATGGCAGTATCTACAAACACATTAAAAGTGTGGTTTTCATATTTTACTGTGCATCTTGAATGGGTTCATCTGGAGCCTCATAGGTAAAGTGTGTTTTTGTGGTTCTGCTTAATGCTGCTGCATCAATGCTGGTTTGTGCTCCTGAGGTTGAGGAAACGGGAGGATTTTGCAAGGGCGGGACTCAGTGCATCTTAAGACAGAAGAGGAATATGTGACATCAGTCTAATAATAAAAACATGATTACAAAAATAAAAGTATTATTGTAAAAAATATAATGAATGCATAATGTAGACTGTTGAGTATAATAGACCACGCATGATATACAAATTATTTTAATATTATAAAGGCTAGTAATACTTTTATTGTCATTACAGTGAAATGCTAAATAGCAAAATGCAAAAAGTAGGAATCAGCTAACTGCAGCATAATATACTATAGCATATTGGAATGCTAAGCTATGCTGTAATATTAATAATGTGCACTTTTACAAAGTTTAATATGCTAGGCTTATAACTATGGAAAAGTAAAAATATTTTGATTCACTATTACATGAGATAACTATGTCAATACAATTGACATCATAAAACATAGTTCATAGATCTTCTCGCTGGTCTTCAACACGTACATGCAGAGCAATGTACGCTATCTCACCCTGTGGTTGCAGAATATGCTGGGTTGCAGAATTTGGTGTAACACCGGGATTGAGTTGTTGTGCTGTCAATAAAGTCTAAATAGGTTATACACATTAGAAATAACCAAACAGCCGCCAACATGGGTTTTGTAGCAGCCACACTTATTAGTGTTCGCTTTGTTCACAAAACGGTTTGTTTGAAACTTTAAAATAAGGAGACAAAGGAATAAGATATTATGGCCTATCATCAAATGGCTGCTCTACTTACAGTAAAAAAAGAAAATGCCCTGCAGTGAGTGAGGTACTTCCCCCACCCAGAAGGCTTTTAAGTGCCTGTAACCGAGGAAATGGCAGGTGTTTGCGGCTTTATGTAATAGATTTTTTAACTCATGAAGATTTCATAAAGGTAAAACAACTCCCAGAGTTTTTAAAAGAGAGTTTCATGTTCACCACAGTACATCATCACAATGTGAAATTTGCAAGATGACGGATAACCAGTGGGTAGTGATGGGAAGCAATTATATGCTTTGGGCCATACAAGAAAAAACATAATCCTTGGAACATAAACTAATTTCTGCTCAAAAAGTATGATGATTAAATATTTCTGTCATGTTTATGCTTGCATATTATTATTTAAAAAGATTAATGTGTCACGTTCAGAGATCTGAAAATTACAGCCCATGATGGACCAGACTTGTGGAGGTCCAACAGGATAGGATACTTATGGTTGAAGTTTCCCCCCAAAAATATTGGTAAACTAAAGGTGTAAGACTAAAGTTCTGTTATGAAAGTAAAAACTGCTGATATCCCCTTGGTTTTGTATAACCGGCTTAGTGAAGAATGTCTATTAAACAGCTTTTTTTCTTGTTGTGTTTAATACAATTTTTTTTATTTTTGCTTAAATACCACCAGCTCTCTCAAAGAAATAATTTCCACTTTTGTCTGCCAATGCTTTGGCTCTTCCTTATTTTTATGAATAAATTATCCCCAAGAGGAGCTTTTCAAAAGGCGACGTAAAGCAGTTTTAATATGACTGCACTATAATAAAAAGTCCATGACTAATGTTAGATTTTATCGTGTTCTTTGAAAAAGCATTATTCCAGCCACCTGTAATCTTCATTCCTGAAATTGTTTCAGAATTTTCTTGGAAATAAAGGATGTTTGAAAACAATATTTTATACCTTCATCGGATAAATCTCATTACGAAGATCAACATGATGTAAGACTTTCAGATTATAAAGAACAATCTGAGAAGCTTACATGTCCATTGCTTAATTTGTTTCTTTTTATTCTCGGAGTGGGACATGAAGTATATTTGAAAAGCCGAAATACTAAAACGGGTCGCTTACCTCCCTGAAACCACAGCTGGCCTGATTCCTTTTTACAGATTGTATTACAGTTCAGAAAAAGACTGAAAATCAACTTGTTCAGACATGTTTCTTTTATGTTTCTGCTATGTTTTAAGCTACTATTTCAGATATTCTTCTTGTTTGACCAAATGAAAACTCTTGAGTCTGAAGTAAATCCATAGTAATGATTACCCGAATGACTTTTCTTTATTATTCAGTACAAATCTAAAGGAAATTAAAAGTTAAGTAATACACATAAGGTTTCAAGTTGATTTTCCGTTTCCATAAGGTCTGTTTTTTGCTGCCTTTATTTCCCAGTAGTAGAGTGTATGGCTGTTTTGCAGTGCTCAATGCCAGGAGGAGTCATCATTTTATTTGTTGATTTTTTCTTTTCTTTTTTTTTTTTTAGTCCTTGAAATTCACTGTAAACTGCCAGTAACTGGCTTAGTTGCCCCACTGTTGTGGAACCAGAATACTGAGGCAGTGGGAGCAGAGTAAAAATCAGTTTTCACCTTTTTCCCTTGTTTTCCAATGGGAAGGAAGAGGGGGAAGAAACTGTAGTCGTCCCTGTATCAGAATCATGAATGTGAATATCCCCACGTCTTGTCAGTAGGCAGACAGTCACATGGTGTGGAAGGATAAAAAATAAAGTAGGGCAAATGAAAAATAAAAGTTGCTTTAAAGGCTTCGGAGCCAGATGTTCCTCTTACTCTTGATGAGGGATTATGAAGAGATCTGTGTGAATGATTTTTTGTCTTTTTCTGCTTTGTTCTCACTAAAGAGAATCTGCAGGTTTACATTCTGCTTGTCGAATGGGATTCACCAGTTTGCATCTAAACGATGCAGGGATCATTTCTCAGAAGAAAATCCCTGATACCATAGTTTATTTCTAACAAATCAGTGTTAACTGAGACTGATTCATGAAGGCGGTTTTCCCCCATAGTGGTTTCACATTTCCCATCAGTGCAATCAGACAATATGTGGATTAAATCAATCTCCCTCCTCTGTGGACAATGCCTCCATTAGCTACAACAGTGCAGCATCACAACAATAGGATTAGACCAACCTTCTAACTGGTTTACAACTCATACAATAAAAGAATAACGACAGTAATTGCCCTTTCAGAATATAAAAAAAGTGCACCAATGCTGACCTTTAAATTGTTTTTGCCATAGCCTCTAACCTTTCAGGTTTTATTCAGATACACATTTTCCCAGTATTCAAATTCAACTCATAGGGTTAAAAACAGAATTAGTTCATCTCCCCATTTCACAACCTAAAAATTGTTGGGCTAAATGCAGCTCCACTGTTAAGTACTGCATGTTTATTTACTTACTATTACAGGGTGAAATATTCTGCAAAACTATTCATAAAAACACCCCTTTCCCACATAGCTTCTTATATTTTGTTGCATCACCCACATACAAGGTAACTCTCAATAGAACATAAGGAGGCTTTTAACTGTTTATTTAAGAGAAATATAATAATTAGTTGAAGGTCTGAGGTTTTTAGGTGGCAAGGACATTACCTGGGAACACACTGTACAGGAGCAGATTAAAGGTGAGAATGTTACTGTCATAAAATTCAGGTTGATGGAAGTTCTTGTTTATGATTATTTTTATGCATTTAGCAGACGGTATTATCCAAAGCGACATAAAAAGTAGACAAAATATTACAGTTAGCTTCAATCTGACCATAAGTTATCTAAAGTAAAGTCCCTAATCAAACTCAGTGGTGACAGCAAAGAGATAGAAAGAGACACAGAAAGGGTAATAGAGGGGGTGTAGAGGTGGGTCAAGAGTTTCTTGAAGATAGACAGGAACACTGCTGTTCTTAATGATTGATGAGATGATGAGAGCCAGGAAAGAATCAGAATCAGAATTACTTTGTTTTGCCAAGTATGTTACACATACAAGGAATTTGCCTTAGTGAGAGTAAATCCTGTCAGTTCAATTCAGTGAGGTTTGGAGACTCAGTGGTTGAGGAGTGCTACAGCTCTGGGAAAGAAGCTGTTTGCATGTCAGGTTTTGCTGGTTTTGATAGTCCGAAGCTTTTTACCGGGTGGGAGAGTGTGAAACAGGTGATGTCCAGGAGGTGAGTGGTCAGTTGTGATTTTGCCAGAGCGCTTCCTCACCCTGCTGGTGTAGATCTCCTGAAGCGTTGGCAAGTTACAACCGATTACCCTCTCTGCTGACCTGATGACGCGCTGGAGTTTGGCTCGTTCTTGTGAAGTGGAGGAACCAAACCAGATGGTTATAGATGAGGTGTGGATAGACTCATGATCGCTGTGTAGAACTGGATCATTAGGGTCTAAATGCGTGTAATTCAGGTGTGGGGTCGTTGTGGTGATGGGAGCATCTGGGATGAATAGACAGAGTAAGAAGTGCTGGACAGGTAACAAGAAGTGGAGAGATCGAGGATCTGAAATCAGTCCAGTTGAACCGAAGATTGATCATAGAAGATCCAGCCAGGATGTTTCATAGAAAGAAATCTTCAGAGGAGCTGAATTAGACAAGGGATAAGAAAAAACTAGGAAACAAGACGGAGTTGCAAGTTACCACATAGGCTAAAACTCAGGCAGCCATCTCCTCTTATTCTCTTGTAGATTCTATTGATAACGTGCACCTGCTTCAATTTTCAATTTATCTGTGAATCACTGAACCGCAACGTCTCAGAAGATTGACAGATGAAGAAAATTGTCTTTAACCCTTACCGAACCGTAGTTGGTAATGTTTGGTATTGTTGAACAAAAGCTTTTTATTGCAGATCAATTATGAAAACTCCTACTGTGAGTTTTTATTTAGAAAAGTACTGAGGGGAGAATCTGTTGTATCCTCTTTTGCAAGTTTTTAGGCTTATATCCGGGAAAACATAAAACCTTAACGATCAAAGTGCAAGTAGTTCCTTTTTCAGCACTTCCTTTCACACCAGCCTTTCCTCCAAACCAAAACGTGCAATAAGTCTAAACAGCACCTTTACAGGTCTTAGCCTCAGACTGCATTCTAAAATAATTTTTTGCTTTACACCTAATCTTGTGTCTTGTCCTAACCCTAAGGACTCTCCTTTTACACGCCTCACCCTAACTCCTTCTAATTCACGAGTAAAAAAAAACAAAAAAATTAAAAATGGAGGCACTGTTTACGCAGACAAAAAAACAAACCATTTATGACGTTTTTAGACAATAAAAGACCATATATGACGTTTTTTAGAGACATTCATTTTCGGACTCATTGCACGTTTTGATTTGGAGGATGTGTTAGTTTGTGTGTAACAGTATGACCACATGTGACGGACTCCGCAGACAACTGGATCATGTCCTAGTAAACTGGAAAATAACTAAAAAGAAATTATCCTGTTTACAGCAACTGTTCACTTCTGGCTTGAACTTTGAATACCTTACAGCAAGCTTCAATTAAACATATTTAAAGCAGATAAAAAGGCATTATATTCAGAGTTCTCCAAAACTGTGCTTAAATATTTTTTGAAAATCCACTATAACTTTGTAGCAGACTGTTTGCATTATATTTTATGTCAATCCTGTATTTTAGTATGGTGGCCGAGAAGTGCAATTACAACAAAAGACACTACACAATGACAAATCAAAAAACACAATGACAAAAAAAGACACTACAAATTAACCAAAACGGAAATGGTAGGTACTGTCTGGCAACATAGATCATCGCTCACTGGTCAAAAAATATGCTGACGTTTGAACCGCAAATATGTTACTACCCCCCAGAAAGCAAAAACTAAGCAGCATACAACAATGTTTTGTATAAATCGTGGAAAGCATTTCAAACAAATGCCAAACTTAAGTAGTGATTGTGGGACAAAGGTCCAAGAAACCGATGACACCCACGCAGGTCTTTCTAGGCAGTTAATGGATGTGACGTCTTTTGTCATTGTGTAGTGTCATCTGTTTTTGTAATTGCACTTCTCGCCCACTGTACATTTGCCTTCATAATTGTCTCCATCACCTTTTATGTCACTTAAAAGGTAAAAGTCTTGCATCATTCTAACAAATATACATTAACATCACCTTGTCATGTGATAATTGAGCTTTCCTCTGTTGTTATTGTAAGACCAACAGATGGCCTTTCGGCTGTGCTAAACAGCATATAATAGTAAGAAATATCACTTAGAAATCTAGTGATGAATGTTCTGTGGGAGATTAAATCTCTTAATCTGTATATCCCTGAAATTTTAAAGACACAACAATGAATGGGTGTTCCCAGAATAGAAGCTCACATAAATAAGAACGAGAGTCATTTAGACCTGCTTTGCCATTGTTTGACTCTGGGGAGTGTGAGGAGTTGTCCGTGCAGAGACGAGGTTAAACCTCAGTTGCCCTGAGGTAACTCTGCAGTGGGTCTGAGCCAAGCATGGATGGAGCAAAGTAAGAGGAGATTACTCTGCAAACCCAGTTGCATTATGTCTGTGAAGATACTGCGGACAACAGCCCCTCGGGAAGGCGGCTTATTTTCTCTCTGTTTCTGAGGGGAAGGATCGATTCGGTGGGGAAATCATGATCACACAAAACTTCCCTGGGTAGCCCCTTTCGGGGTGGCAGGATTTAAAGCTGCAGCAGGAGAGGATCACATTTACTTTAACTTGGCTTCAAAGACAATTTTGAGGCTCATGATGTCAGGAATAAACTCTGTTCCCCCAGCATGTGTTTCAGCACTCAAACTTCCCACTTTCAAAGGGCTAGAGCCAAAACACCTATGAATGCAATGCTGAGGAGGTGTGATTAGCTGCATATGAAAATGTGCAGTTTATTCATCAGATTTAGGAGGCTCATTGCCATGGAAAAGTATTTATACCCAAATAACCATTTCTAGAGATTTCATCTTCCATTATCAAGCATCAATATTGGTTACAATGGCTTAATGTAATAAACCATACTGTAAAGCAAAATAACATGACGGGCAAAATTGGCAGGTGTGTTCAGACAAATGCTAAACTAGTGAATGATTGCCTAATGGTTTAACTCTGTAAAAACACATGACTAAATTTGACTGAAACTGAACTTTTAAAAACCAATTGATGTTGACAGACTGCAGGGACCATTCTACCACTATTGTTAAGAATTAAATAAAAGGAAATCATAGATGTGTGTGACCTAGTGTTAAAAACACAAGTAAAAATATAATGAATGGAAATGGAAAATGTGCTCTTCCAGAGTAGGGTTAGCCTCCTACCACCCATATCAACAAAAGCATAATTTTAACCACACCAACGTTTGCAACCGATTATAAGTAGAGAACAAACAGTAGCAGCTGATGTGCAGAAAAAGAGGCCAAAAAAGTAGCAAAGACTACTGAAAAATTTTGGACAAAAGAAGAAGTAGCAAACCTGCAATCTGGAAATCTGCATTGTCACTGAAGATTGAGAATTGCCTGGAACTTTACCCCCTCTAGTGGGACAATTATGATGACCACCCCAGATGAGAAATTACTCTAGGCTATTGGTTGAAATGAACAGCTGGACGGTTTTGTAGCTCTTCATCTAAAGCTCAGTACTCTTCCAGAGGTGTAGCAGCTCGAGGGTTCTTAGCAGTATCTTAGCTTCTCCTACCACTGCACTCTCCTGTACTAGAAGGTCTGATGTATCTTCAGGTATCTGTTGGAGCCACTTCTCCAGTGAGGGGGTCATTTTCCCCAAGTGATCACTATTACAGTTACCACAACGTCTTAGATAAGTCGTTCTCATTTACATTAAAAGGGGATTTTTTTACATTGACCTATCAGCCTCCAGTTTGTAATCTACACAGTTGTCTATTCCACCCATTCTTTTTAGTATAGCTTTATCTCTCCTATGTGTAACATTTAGCAACCGCTGTGTAGTTGTAACTTAAGCAGAAAATACTGCTTCAAAATAAAGTCAGGCAGTAAATGTTCATTTACTCCCTGACTTTCGGATTTGAATTTGTACAACTTTGAAAAGGATGCATTCCTTTTCTTCCACATCACAATTATGAAGTACTTTGCATTATTTTTTCAAATCAAATTTTGTTGAAATATAGTATGAATATTTGTAGTTTTACAATGACAAACTGTGTAGACTATAGATGGATGTCTACAAAGATGTTACAGGTCAAAATTAGACGATCAGCTCTGTGCCTTTGCAACACTCAGACTGACCTGCAATGTGAGGTAGTTTTGTAGTCTGTTTCTCTGTAGCAGATGTTTGCACAGACAATCCCTCAAATTAAACCACGGGCACATACTCATCTATGCTTAGATTTGTAGTTTGACCATGAATAATAATTGACCAACACTGTAGGCTAATAAGAAATGTAATGATGTAAATTTCCATTTTGATGAGGCATTTCACTTTTGTTTATTAAATGCCACAGCTTTTTAAATAAAGAAGGGAAAATTCAATTTTCCCTCTGAATGGGGAAGATATCATTTTCTAATTTATTAATAAAGTTCAGTTAAAATATGCTATCCCTGAAAAAGGCAAGAAGATAAGACAAATACACTGACTGATCTTCTTTCTATAGGCCTGAAAAATAGGTTGCTTTATTCAGTTTGGGAATATTTATTGCTGATTACTGAGGTCTTTTTCCGTGCATCCAAAAATGTTTTGCAGCTTCAGTTCAGTCCTGTAGTGTGTAATGTTTAGTTTAATTTCTATACTGATAATTTTCATACTGCCTGGGTATGCAATTTACCCTACACCACAAATTAAAGTAAATCTTTAATTAACTTCAACTAGTATTAAAAAAATACTATTTTAAGATCAGAAAAAACACATAGTTTATTTAGTCACAGTATGTGGTATTGACAATTTTGTAATTTCTTTAGGAATCCACTTTTAAAAAGTTGTGTATTTTTTGGGCTTAAGAAAGGAAGGCCTTTCATTGTGTTTTGGCTATCAATGTGTTTTAAAGCAGCATCAAGATTCCTTTTATTAAAAGGTCATAGATTCAAAATTTTCCTTTTTTTCCGTTGTATTTCACTTTACAAAACATTGTTCATTGGTATGTAACTGATGATGCATATGATCCCATGTTTTTAGTTCTGTTGAGGGTTTATCATTTTCTGCAAAAGCTATTAGTGTTGTGATAATAAAATACACTCTAAGGTTTAAGCAATAGCTTGTAATGATTTAGCCGTTAGAGTCATAAAATTATGTTTCTACAGCTTACTAAAAGGGTTTTCTGTACCTTGGAAGCCTTAATATTATGTCCTTATGAAAATAAAAATAAAACACAGACTAGACACAATGTTAGTTCCCGGATTATGAACTAAAATTTAAATATCTGTTTATGTATACATATTCCCTTTGTAGTATTTGATAAAATGAGTCTTGTCAAGTTAGAGAGAAACCATTGTCATCATTCAGTCTGTATTATTGAACAAAATACATAGTATTGTTTATTTAAATTGTCTAGTTCCTGGCATGGACCAGGTTTTTAAGCCTGCATTATAGAAATGCCAAATGGGTCAACTTCCATGGTTTGTGGTAAGTGTAAACAATTGAAAACAAGGCCAATGCAACCATAAAGTGGTTGGCTCAGTAAAATAACAGAAAGGCTGTGAATAGTCGTTAAGTTAACTGTGATTGCCAACTTTCTGCATTCTATAGCTAAAGACCTCCAAACATTATTTGGCCTGAACGAATGTTTCATGGATAAGGTTTCCATTGATAAACATGTGCATCCAAGTTTTACATCACTAAGTCCAATGCAAAGTGTTTGATGCAGTGGTGTACAGCATCCCAATGCTGGAATGTGGAGCCACAGAGATTTTGTCTTGAGTGATGGATCATGACATGTTGTGACCTTTATTACACCATAGATCAGTCCAGGTTTGGCTTTTGCTATGAGAGCATTTGTATTCAATTGTAAAGTCTGATGCAAAGGGAATTATGGTGCTGGGTTGTCTTTAGGGAGCTGGCGACTTGGCACCTTAGTACAAGTGAAAAGATATCCAGAGAAAGACATTTTAGATGTTATTAAAATCGTCCCTCTGTTCCAAAGTGACAGCAAACCAGTCCAAAAACTACGGTCTATAAAGCGCAAGTGGGACCAAGTTATTGATTTACAAATCTAAGGTAACTCTTACAAGTTGAGTGATCAAATCAAGATCTAGCTCAAATTTTTTTTTCATCACCTTGTGGTATCTGCAAGTAAACACAATTATATAGAATTTTTCCTACATGTTGGCTAATGAAATAAGTAGCTCGGTCATTTTGCCCATAGGTCAGTCTGTCAACACAACGGTCATACATTTATGGCACGTCTGGACAAACTTGCACATAATGTCAATATAATAACTGGCAGCACATGCATCATTGTCTCCAGGTTTGTGCTTAAAAATCCATCTGAGACACTTCTTTTTTGTATTTAAAACTTTACAGAATGTCGCTGAATATTGTGGTGCTTAGTTAGTCTTACCATATTTTGGATGATGCCACTTGCATACCTTTTCTTTTTGGAGCTATGTGCACACCTCTTTGATAGTGCTGGATGACAGGACCTTTTTACCAACTCCAGAGTCTACTCTAATCTTAGCATGCAGAACAAAGGAAGCTAAAAACCATGGGACATGCTGCATGCTTTTTTAAGCAAAAAGAGGACTTCACTATGAAACTCACTTTCTGTTTGGTGTAAGATATCATCCTTTTAAGTCATTGTGTTAAGGTCCAAATTAGGTCACTAGTTAGTGTCCAAAGTTTATTACAATTTTACCAAGTCAAGTCTTAAGTCGTTAAATTAATGACTTGAGTCCAGACCTCTGGCACTAAGAATGTGTCTCCAAAATGTTCTGTTCTGTGCGTTCGTTTTCCATAACCCACTGTTAAACCTCTTAAATAACCTTTCAAGAAAAGTTGAAACTGGTTTAACTGCAAAAACTTGGACCAATCCCAGAGTAAACCACAAGCCTTAAACAGTTGATGTGATTAGTTCAGTGGTTTTAATGCTAGTTTTGCAGAGGTGGGCTCTTTGAAATTAACAAAGAGAAAAAAACTGTGTGATGCTACAATTATACCCACATTTCAGATTTATTCTAAAGTTAAAATAAAGCGAAAATAATGAGGTGTTTATTTTCAAAATCAAAGTAAAGCATTATCCAGAGGTGTTCAAAGCATCTAGTAAAACCTGCATGTCACTTCTAGCAAACTACCTTCTCTGGAATGATTCATGTTGAACACAAAAAAGGGAACATTTTGTAGAAAGTGAAATTAAAGAGTTTGGTTGAAAAGCCAGAGAATAATTTACGTATGTCAGAATATTAAATGAGGTATTTCCTTTCTAAAGGTTAAAGCTACAAATGTTTGCACCAGTCAAACAGCAGATTGTCACATTTGTATTTGAGTGGGATTCTAGACAGGCTGGTAAAATCTTTCTTTTACCAACACTTAGCTGTTTAAGAGCTGAGTAAGTGAAAGGTCTGACTGTTTTAGGCGGGTTGGAGCTGCTGGAGTTTAACCCTGATTCAGCAAATGCTTTGATCAATTGAGTGAAGGGGTTGTGAAGGGATCAACATTTAGTATTTTGACACCCATTGATTTGTACATTGGTGGAATTGCAGACGGTCTTTTATTTTTGCATCAGTGTGAGATCTCTAAATACTTAATGAACATGTAAAAAGAAGCCACATTGATTGATAAGCCGGAAATAATACACTTTGTTAGAAAGAAAAGAGGAAAAAACCCTGCTGTGGTCTAACAGGAGCAGCCAGCCCACTGTCTGCAAATCTGTCTGTGTTTGAAAGTATAAGCCTGTCTAAAGTGTCTAAAGCATGAGTTTCCATTTGTGCAGGAGGTCTCTTGAGAAGGCTCTGTTCACAGTTCAAGCTGACACTTTCGTGTGTCAATCAAAGTAAAAGATCTGAGGATATCAGAGGTCGCCGTGTCACACCACTCATCCTGTCCTCATCCACGGAGTTACTCAAACTTCAGGGGGATTGGTTTCCACATTCACTGCTGCCTTGAATCAGAGCTGTGCTACAGATTTATAACAGAGCAAATTAAATCAGACTGAATCCTTTCTTCATTGCTGGGCCAATTTTTATTTCCGCTTCTTCAAACATGGGCAAAATTATAAATGCTCTATTATTATTTATTTACTTCGTGTTGGATTAAAAAATGTGAATTATTCAGCCCATCCCAAACAGCAGAGGAGGAAGGAAATGAGGACACGAGATCGGGAAAACATTAAAGATTTTGTTAGGATGGTACAAACAGTCGTGCAATAATGAACTTCCTCAGACTTAAACCACAAGATTGATCAAGGCTGAGAAACAAAACATTGTTTACAAAGGTTACCAGGACAGATCATCGATGCTTTGATGAAGCTGGTCATGTGTTTGCCCTGATAGTTGCCAGGCTGGTTCCCAGTCTGTTATTTTTTTAATTTCAATTTTTTAAATTTTTTTATACATCAGACCAACAGAGCCTTTCAAGTTAATCACGGTTCGTATGTTTTTGTTTTTCAGTCCTGAGAGATGATTTCCGGCAGGCCCCGAGTGACGTGGTGGTGGCGGCTGGAGAGCCCGCAGTGCTGGAGTGTGTTCCTCCTCGGGGTCATCCCGAGCCCTCCGTATTCTGGAAACGCAACACTGCCCGAGTCAGCAGCAAAGATGACCGCATTTCGGTGAGTATAATGTATAAATACTGTCTCCCTTTTATCGATAATGGGATTGTGAATGATACTGAGCCAGTTTGTGTGAAGAGTTTCTATAATCTATGAACAATAATAGAATATAGTGTATAATAATAGAATATCCTAATCATTTTAATAAGTGAGTGCTCTTCTTCAACATCGTTTTTACCTTGCGGAAGATTTTAAAGCAATTGCACTCATACGTGTATTTCATTTTGATGTTATGTGAAAAACCAACACAGAGCAAAGTCATAGCTGTGAAGCGGAAGAAAAATGAGCGTCACTGGAAATAGTAGCATCTTTTTGTATTCAGACGCCTTTTTCCCCTAAATCCTTGGTGTCTAAAGTCACTCCATAGGGACGAGTATGCTGCACGTTTCTCTGCTTCAACACACCTGAATCAAATAAATAGATCATTACCAAGACTCAGCAGAACATGATGAGGAGTAACAGCATCTTAACTATTTGAATCGATTGTGTTAGAGCAGGGACACATTTATAACAGGCAGAAGCATGAGGGCTGGAGATGGACAACACTATCTCGAATTTAATGAATAATTTCCTAAAAATTTCTTCAGAGCTTTAAGTAGAGTTATTAGAGACAACAGAACTGTAAGTAATTCTAACTAGGTATGGATACAGCATTTCTGTGAAAGCCTCAAGGGTTTTTTGGATAACATTAATAAACAAATAAAATCACGAAGAACATGCTAAGAGGGCTATGGTAACTGTAAAGGGAAAAATGCTCTATACAAATGCACACTGTAGTGTGCATTCGACTTTGTATTTAATAAACACAAATATAAAAATATGTTGTGGTTGTAGTTGTGACATGGCTACTTGTGGAAAAGTTCAGGAAGTATCAACATTTTTGTAAGGGTTATGGACTAGCATGAGCTGTTGAGATGTTTTATTTTTTGTAATGAAAGTATTTTATATAAAAATATTTATATTAAAGTTTTTCAGTTTGACTTGCACTATTTCAAGATTAGACACAACTAAACTTCAGATATATATATATAACTATACTTTTTTGCATTTTCATGGAACAATTATTAAGTTCTTTACAACATCGGATTTCCCCTATATTAGTTGTAACAGCACAGAAATCCAAAACACTATTGCTTTGAGTTAAAAGAGAGTTTAAAGAAATGACTAAACGCATTTTGAACCTAAAACAGCAGTTTGCTAAATTTAAAAACAAAATGTCTTACCTTTGGACTTATACATTGTGGCATTCAAAGTGAAGGTGGAAAGTGTTATACAAGAGGGAGAGATACTCATTTAGACTAACAATAGTTTCAAAAGACTATAATTCAGACTAGACATGCTGTTATGCTGTGGACTGGAAAATGTCTGGATCCTGAGTGTCCCTGTCGTCCTGTCTTTTCATGTGTGAAACCAGAAGATGGCTGCGAGATTGTTGAAAGTCAAATAGAAATATGGACGGTGGCTGTCTAAGGAAGGGAAAAAAATTATAATTTAGCCATAGTTCACTGTGTACCGTATTGCAAAACCACAAAGATTCACTGATTGTTTTAATATAAAATTTTCATCATTTATGCCTTTAGATGCGAGGGGGCAAGCTGATGATCTCCCCCACCAGGAAGAGCGATGCTGGCATGTATGTTTGTGTGGGCACCAACATGGTCGGAGAAAGGGACAGTGATCCTGCTGAGCTGGTCGTTTATGGTAAAACTCAACAATACGCATACTTTTTGCAACACATAAATGTTTCAAACAAATGTCAGGATTTTCATTTATAAAGTGGAAAAACCCCATGTCCTTTTGTAAAATGTAAATTCCAACTAAAACAAAAGTGTTTACAATTATCAAGTAAGAGTAACTGGCAACGAGTGTTATTCATAATTCTGAAGAGATTGTGGCTAAGTTTTTTTAATGAATTTGATTTAGTCTAGACTTTGATTAGGCCACTATAATGTCTTTTTTTAAATATGAGGAGTAGTATGTATTGGATCATTAACTTGCTCTATTACCACTTGATTTGAACTCTTTGTAGACTTCGCTCATGAATGTGATCAACTGTAAAACACGCACAGCTAAGGTGGTGTTTGCTCACAAATTAAATTTCAACAATCTGAGGGAAAAAACAAAGAGTTAATCTAGGTTGGATACATCACAGAAGAATCTATTATCAATACCTGGCAATAAGTGTTTTAAATAACTCAGAATAAATTGTGGCTACCTGAGTTGGATTTAGACTAGACTTTGATTAGGCCAATCTAAAGTCTTTATTTAAACATCTGAAACAAAAACTGAGGGGAAAACAAACAGTTAATTTAGGTTGGATACATCTGGGAAGGTTTATCCCTGTTCTATATTTTCTCCAGTCATGGGTAATGACTCTTAATGTTTGCTGCAGACCCAAAAACTAAGAAATAGTTTCGTAACCCCATTGACTTGTAGCACATTTTGATACTCTAATTTATTTCATGTTGTCTAACAGGTGCTGGCTTACTAACCTATTAAGCTTCTATTAATCAAATTAAGAGGGTGAGTGAAATTTTACCAAAAATTCAGTTAATTGTATTTATTCTATGATTTAAAAAAGAGGGATTTATATTTCCACATGGGTACAGGTTATTTTCTAAATACAATAAAATCACTTGAAAATCAGATATGTATTTCATATGGTTATCTTGCAGGGCTTAACCAAGCAATCTGTAAGGGGGGCTGTTAATTTCTGACTGCATTTTAAGCTATTCAGTCATGCATGATGCCTCTTCTGTCCCTCTGCAGAACGTCCCGTTTTGGTGCGGAGACCAGTTAACCAGGTGGTCATGGAGGAGGAGACTGTGGATTTCTTATGTGAGGTCCACGGGGATCCTGCTCCCACTGTGCGTTGGCGGCGAGAGGAAGGGGAACTTCCTCGTGGGAGGTTAGACTAAACGTGATGAGACAGATATTAGAAACAGAGCTCAGTCAAATTAGGGATGTCTAGTACTATGAGACGTACAAACTTTTGATCTTTAATTAGCTTTTTTTGTTGCTAGTTTATGCTTTGGAAAAATTTTAAGAGCATAAATCATTGGAAACAATGAAGCTATAAACAGTTTTACCATTAATTCTGAAATAAAATCTAGATTTAGGTTAAGGATATTATGGCTTATCATTGTGTTTATTAGGCTTTTTTGGTAATGTTTATGTTGAATTAATTTCATCAGCTCAAGTTCAACATGTATGGCTTGTGTTGTGAGCAATGTCATTTAATTTAAATCCTCAGTCGTATTTAGTTTTCTATATGATTAAATTATTGAAAATAGTTATAATTCCATTTGAGCTCATTAAGAGAAATTAAATGGAACTAATTTATTCCGCAATATTGATTGCTGAATTGTGCCGCTGTCTGTTATTAATTTTATACAAGGACTATCTCGATTTTGCATTTTTTTTTTTTACTATTAAGATGTATATTTAAACAAAATGCAATTATTTTAGTCAGATTTCTTTTTTTTTTCTGATTGATGACCTTCAGAAAACCTTTTACTTATTTCCAGAGAGTTTCACCCCCTCCAAAAAAATTAAAAGATGGCTACTGATTGAGTGACAGGGGAAGAATCTTATCTTGTCCCGCCAGCAAATTGCTTTTTGTCACTTTGTGCAGTTTGTATTTGTTGTGTCCACCTTTTTGGCCTTTTCTGTATCTCACTTACTTGGTTCCAAGGTTTGAAATCCACAACGGCAACAACCTCCGTTTGTTCCGTGTGAAGGAGCAGGATGAAGGGATGTATACATGCACATCTGAGAACAGCGTGGGCAAGACGGAGGCTTCAGCCATGCTACAGGTTCACGGTGAGAAACCGCATCATGCATACTGAACAGGGCCACGCAGACATGCACTTGACTATGCTTAAAGAAGCTTTCAATCCAAGGTCTCTGGTGCTTGTGAGGTCACGTGACGACTGTATTAATATAAATCCCGCTCACACTTTTTTTTTTTTCTGATAATTGCTGTGTTTTTATTTGCAACCATCTGTGTGAGTCCAGCGGTTGTGCCAGCAGCTTATGTTAAACCGTATAGATTACGCCGTTTGACAGATGTTTGAAGGATGTGTACTTTCACTCACTGCCAGAGAGCATTCACAGTATTAATAAGACATGACTCCCCCTCTCTCTCCCTGTCTCCTTATCCCCCTCCTCTCTCCACGTTACTTTTTATACCTTTCTCTCCCCCCGCACCCCCACTTGTCATGTGTCTCGGTTTGAATAGTCTGAAATGACTTCATCCACTAATGCCTTTAACACTGCAAATTAAATCTAAACCCGGCAGTTTTCATATAGCCTTCTATCTAGTTGTTTTTTTAACAATTCCATGCTGTAACATAGTTTCTTTCTGTTTTAGTGGTTTTTTAATGGTTTTACCATTTTTCAAATCCTATTTTCCTTCCACTCGGCTCATTCCATAAGATCTAATCCTTACCAAAATATGGCTTTATTAAAAAATAAATGTATATTATCTCCGTTATTTGTAATGGTTTATAAAAGCACCAATCAGTGCCTAAAGGTATAAATAAGTCCCTCCATTAGGTAGTGACACATTGACAGCATGTCTGCTGCTGGAGTAAAGCATAAGGAAGCCCCAGACAGTGTAACACCAGATTATGGACTACTTCTACACACATGTCCAAGTCACTGTGTCAGGATAATTTGACACCAGGCAAATCCTGCCTTCGGTTGTAGATACGTGCGGCACAAAACGTAGCTGAAAGTGTTTTAATCAGAACTCAACTCGTGTCTCAGGCTGAAATAATGATATAGCTTTACTTTGATGTGGTTTTGCTTTAAACTGTGATAGATAAGCATGTGGGCTTCAACATATAACCAATATGAGCTTCTTTCCCTGTGAACTGGTAAAGAATGTATTTTGTTCTCACACTCTTTAAAATTGAACAGAGAAATTAATTTCAAAGCTAACAACTGCCCTGTTGACAGACTCCCTGGTATTGCCTTGGATCAGTGGCCTGTCAGTGTAAAGTTTATGTCTTGGTAAGTTGGCGGGGATACCAAGACAATGTTTGGATGATTGATCGAAGATTTTTCAGTGAGATGGTCAATGCTTTGGAGATTTTTTTATAACCAATATCTGGAATATGTTATCATATTTGTATTTCAAGTTTTTCTGCTTTAATAAAGAGTCTGTTATGGAGGAGACGCTGGAGGACTTGACGGACATGGGTTTTGTGTTCTGCTAAATTTTTAGATTTTTATAAGACGAGGATGTTGTTGAGGTAAGCTCAAATGGAAAATGTTCAGGAAATCGTGCAGAACGTCATTGATTAGGGCCTGAAAGACTGATGGAGTGTTGCATAAACTGAATGGCATGACCAGATACTCAAATTGTCCGAGAGGTGTCTTGAATGCGGTCTTCCACTCATCTGCCTGGCGGAGTTCTGACTAGGTGGTATGCGTTTCTTAAATCCAATTTAGTAAATATTGTGGCTTTGTGGGATGCCTCAAATGCGGCGGTGACCAACCTTGCATGTATTACCTGGGTACAGAAAACAGAGGTTTGAAATATGACTCTGTTTCAGTCTACAAAAAAAATAAAAATCTCTATATTTATATTAACGTCAGTCTCTGTTCATTTCCCTGACAGATTGCAGATATTTGTAATTAGTCTGAGATTTTTCAGAATGGATGTTCCATGAGTTAAAAAATCTAAGAAGTAAAAGACAGCTAGTTTGCTTCAGTACATTCAGCCTTCCTTGTCATCTGTATTCATCTCTATTCTATTGTATTACATATATATATATATATATATATATATATATATATATATATATATATATATATATATATATATATATATATATATATATATATATATATATATATATATATATATATATATATATATATATATATATATATA
>JAVLVB010000318.1:1748629-1764753 GCA_032876305.1 Orestias chungarensis | reverse complement strand
GGCAACCGGTCTATAGTCATTAAGTCCTGTGATGGAGGGTTTCTTGGGAATTGGGATGATGGTGGAGCGTTTCAAGCAGGATGGTACTTCACACAGCTCCAGTGACTCGTTAAAAATCTTTGAAAAAATAGGAGCCAGTTGGTCAGCACAAGCTTTGAGACATGATGGTGATACTCCATCTGGGCCTGGTGCTTTCCTGTTTTTTTGTCTTTTGAAGAGTCTTCTCACGTCCATCTCAGCTATTTGTAATGCAGATTGTGTGTCCATGGTGGAATGTGTGGTGATAGCTGCAGGTGTGATATGAGCTGTTGATATGCAGGGGTGGAGGGTGGGTGTGAATGTGTCCTTCTCAAACCTACAATAGAAAACATTAAGGTCGTCTAAGCATGGAAACTGAATCTATGTTTAAAAAAGTAATAAATAGAAACAAAAAGAAGACAACAATTAAGCTGTTGGCAGCAATATATCAACTGATGCACACCTCCAGGAAAGTGCCACAGCTAAAAAGAGACTCAGCTGTGACTTTAGTGAGAGAAAAGTTCACAGTTTAAGTAATGCAAACTGTAAAGTAGTAGGAGAAGAAAGTAGTAAAGTAAGGAAAAGTGGTCAGTTTGTCCTTCAGCAAGCTAAGGCTAATTCAACTTAACTATAGAGGATAGTTCAGGATAACCTAATCCCATGGAATGAGGTAGTACCAGGTCTGTTTCGTCGGATGAGTGCAATATTGAAATGTTTGTTTTACATTAAAAGCATTATGTTCAGGGGTGATCTTTGCAAACAGGATGGGAGACTGGTCAGAGTTAAGATAAAGACAGGAAGCATCCTGGAAGAAAACATGTTAAAGACTGCAGATGAAAGAGCTTAAAAATCGCTGTTCACAAATTGTGTTTACCCTGTTTTAATGACCTTGAGTTGCTTTTTATAGATAAATGGGAAAACACGTCAGTTTTTGTATGTTTCATGGTGGTCTATTGAAATAAATACTAATGACATACATTGGAAGATTCTGCTTTTCCGAAAACAACAAGCCACTTTTTTGTACTGTAATAGATTCAAATCTGTGTTTAATTGTATAATCTCTCTAATTTAGCCTGTATATCGATTTGGTTAGATGCTGCTGTTTCCCGGTCAGCCACCATCGCAGTCTGGTCGCTACTCTGTTTCGATGAGCGGAGACCTGATCATCACCGACGTCCACCCAGAGGACTCTGGCTTTTATGTCTGCCAGGCCATCAGCGTTGCAGGAAGCGTACTGACGAAGGCTCTACTTGAGGTGGAAGGAGGTAAGTCTTTGATACGCAGGGTTATGTTTTTGAGCCTGGCAGAGTTTTGTTCTTCAACATCAGCTAATAGGGTAAACATATTAATTACACAGAAGGCGCACAAAAATGAGGCTAATAGAGGAAGAGCACAGTTGGAGACCACATGAGGGATGAGCAATGAACTTTCGACTTAATGTTCTTTTTCAGGCAGCTTGTAAACAGCAGATTTGTGCCTTCGTTGGTCCTCTTTATGCAGCCCATTAAACTCTAGCTGCTTAGAATGTTAAGCATTTATTTTTCCTTGAGCATTTTACAGTCGGCAACTACACAGATTTTCAGAGTCTTCTGAATATGTTTGTGGTTCATTTTTCTCCTTTGAATGCCTTTAAGATAGAGATAGTGAAAAACATTAGTGATCAAAGAATTGCCCTCTGACCAATTTGATTTCTTTTTATTTCTTTGTCACACCTAAATGCTTCTTAAAACTCATACTAATGTAAACTTTGGAAAAAGAAAACCATGACCCATTAGTAAAAAATGGTTCTTAAGGATGATAACATGTATCAGAAGTAAAAGCTGTCCAAACCAACTTTTTACTGTTTAAAAATGTAAATCTACCTTTATTTAGCTTATAATCTAAGTATGCTTAAATACATTTAAAAGCAACAGCCAGCACTAATTACTACCAGACCTGAAGAATCAAGAAATCCCTGAAACAGGACCTTACTGAGAGCATCAAGTAGACTAGAATATCTTTAGGAAACAACACAAATTGGTAGATTTTAAAGAAACTCAAGCACATGAGATATAAAGTCACTAACATCTTTTAGATGTTTTTAAAAATATTTTATCCACAGATAGTGAAAGCATGGACCTGTGCTGAACTTTTCCTGGAGTGGTCAGTTTCTCAAAATGTAAATCAGTGTCTTTCGAAAGGAGGTCGAGTCGGAGTGACCCCTCATGTACATTAAACGACTCTCGCCTCAGTTGAGGTCACTGTTTTATATAATGAAGTAACAACCAGTTTTGATTACAAAGTGGCATGAAATTCTTTCCCACTAAAGGTGTAGAAAATCTTGTAGAATCTTGCTGTTTTCTCCAAGGATGAAACAAATAAATGTGTGGGGCAATTACTGTTTCACAAGACACCAAGCTGATTTATAAAGACATTCTTTAGTTTTGTTAATTGCATTTTATATTGATATTAAAATTAGCGTTGAGGAAATAACCTACATTTAGCTAAAAACAAGCTAACTGTAGCTAAAAAAGCTATTTATTATGGAGCTAAAAGAAAAGCAACATTTTAAATATCAAGGGTTAAATACTTTTTTTGATGTCTGAAACTCTCTTCATACTTTCCCATTAAAATGCCAGGTCCTTCGAGTCGTATCCCACCCATCATTCGCCAGGGTCCGGCCAACCAGACCGTGTCTCGGGGGACAATGGCGCAGCTGCATTGTCGTTTAGTCGGAGGGACCTCAGTCAAGATCTCGTGGGAGAAAGATGGAGAGAGGCTGCAGGGAAATAAACCTCGAGTGACCTTGTTGGAGAACGGCACAATGCAAATTGCAGATCTAAAGGTGTGTATGTCTCTGTGTGGTGGCAGCTTTTTCTTTTCTTTTTTCTTCAAAGGGGGTTGAAAGGATTATGTTTAAAAAGCAGCTCACTATTTGACAGAAAGGATAACGTAGCAAACTGGTGATAGAAACTACAAAAAACTCTGAAGAATAATAAGAGTGTCTCTTCTCTGACCTCCTGTCACCTTCTCCCACAGCCCACCCAGTGACTAAATTTTATCTAATTTACATCAGAAACTCCATCTTTCCCGGCAAAATTAAGGTGAGGCAGGGTTTCAAAGACCAGCCCTTCGGATGCTGTGCATTATCTCTCCGGCACAATTATATGCTCATGCCGTGTGTAATTGGAATGTTAATGAAGGTGCTTGTTTATAAATGCTTATGTGTTCTCCTTTGATGGAAGAGGAGTCAGTAACTCCTTTTGTCTTGCAACCCCACCTGGAGGTCAGTGGATGAACGAAGATACGGCGCAAAAGCGGCATCAATTTCATTAAATGACCGGCAGTTGCTGATTAATCATCTAAACTGGCTTTTAATTGGATCTCATGGGTGGACTTTGCTTACTCACTGCCCCCCTCCCACTCTGTTTCCCAGCAGTGGCGATGAGAAAACCTTGAGCATTAAGCTTTGGTCCAATGCACCACTGTTGCAGGGGAAATCTGCCATGCCAATGTGCTCAATGGAACAGAAGAGATGCATTAGTGTGTCGTACAGAGGGGGAGGAACGGAGATGACGAGATGGGACCTAAAAATATTCACCCCGCTCAAGCCCCTACAACCCATTAATATTTTAACAGTAGTCGGAGTCATCTAAAAAAGCTCACCTGCTGCTGCACGCTGAGCTGTCTGTCAGCCAGAGGTCAGCGCTGTGGAGGGTGATCTCATATGGTCCGATGGTGGTTCCAGCAGACTGGCTCCCAGCCAGTACACAGAGATCTCCACGAGAACCAGTCAAGTGTGCAGACACATACAAGTCATAATGTAAACAGGCAGGTTGGTAAGGTTCTGGGCTCTAAAGTCGTAGCAGGAATAGAGGAAGTGAAGGGATTAGGAATTCATTTGTTGTTGTTTTTTAGGTCAGGTAAAAATATTAAGTTTTTTTTTAAAGGGCAAATTCTGCATGATTTTTCTAAGTAAGACTCTTTCAGTAAAAATGTGGAGGAATATTAAAACACCTGTATTCTGTACGCAACAACATCTGAGTTTTTATGCTCCAAAAGACATGCAATTCCTTCTACTCCAGTGCACACAACAGATTATCAATTATAAAAAAATGTATCAGCCTTAGACTGAAATAATAACCCTCTAACATGTCTGTTTGGTGCATCATGTAATAAAAAGTTTGGACCTAGATGGAAAAAAATGTTTTAATTGATTGAGTTGATTTGAGTTGTTTTTTTATGCTACAAATGAGAGGAATTTAACTGGTGCAAAAATTTCTTTAAATGAAACATAGCTAAGTTAGAGTGAGTGTTAACAAAACAAAACCAGCTTAAAATTCAATTTTAATTGGTTGCTCTCCTATCTGTTACAAACATCTGTAAAAAAAATAAAAATATTTCCTCCAAACTTACAGTGTGAAGTGTAAAGTCTTCAATGCCTTTTCAGGTTTTCAGATTTTATCACATTACAACCACAAAGCTCTAACTGTTTTATTAGAAATTGATGTGAATTACTTCATAGCACGTGCCCGACATGTACTCCACAAATCGTGCTTTGATAAATAACTGAAGTCTTATCTTATTGTGGAAATGTGATGTTTTTGAGCTTTAAACCATGTTATACTGATATTCTGTCAAACCTGGAGTTTTGCTTTAAATCATTCTACCATCGAAGCCTTTGTAGGGAACCTGAAGGTGCTACTCTTTTAAACATAGCTGTTTCTTGGAAATACAGTCCCCCACAGAGCAACCCTCCCATTCACCTCACCCACAACTCCACCAGACTGGCGGCAGAAAACTACTGATTAAACTGCGCAAAGATATCCTGAGTTGCCATTTTCCAAAAGCCATATTACATAATGTAAAACATAATGTAACACCTTTAAAAAACTAACTTTAATGCTCATATGACCTGTTCTAAACAACATTAATTAGGGGGATTGTCAGAAAGGGTAGAAAATTCTTAAAGAGACAGAAGTGATGGTCAAACCATCAGATGAAGCTGAGGTGAAGTCAAATGTATCTAAGTTTCTGATATAAATAGCATTTTCTTAACAATTATGAATATCATAGTTATTTGATTGTGCTTTAAAATGGAACCGTGTCCTTGCAAAATACACATATATAATACACAGTAATACACCCAACTTTACAGATAGCTTTAAGACGTTCCTGCATGTCACTCTGACCACTCCATTTCCAAGCTGGAGCTGAAGGAGAGATTGGTGGTGCTAATTAAAAGGTAATCATAAAAGAAAACCTGTTAGATTTGAAAATGTTAGGGGTTTATCTTCCACCAGGAAACAAATCCTACACAAATAATAACAGCCACAAATGAATGGGTATGTTTAAGATATTGTCTTATATTTTAAAGCTTGTAAATACTTCACAATTATGCACGTTCTTTTTAAAATTTCAATGGCATAGATTGAAGTTTTTGGCTGTTATTTGATAATTGTGGTCAAATTTGAGGGGTATAAACACATTTGCAAAGCAAGATATTTACATTCTGAACCACTGGAGTCTGCAATCTGAATTATCGCCCATTGCTGCAATTGCCCTCAGGTCTGCAGATCTTTTTGATGTGTTTCAGTCCATTTCTATGTTGTTTTCACAGGTTGCAGTGCCGCTGCTCACTCCTTCCATCTGTGTTTACTTTGCAATGACTTGTTAGAAACAAACACACAAGCCAACAAAGCTTTATAAAATGGAAATTGTGATTTTTGGTATTGTGAAACAAGTGTCTGTTTAAGGGTGTTTAAAAAAAAAGCTTGTTTTGTTTCTCAAAACTGGCAATGACTGAATGTTACTGTTGATTATAGGAATTGGCATAATTGGTGTGTTTTAGAAGAGCAGGTCCATTTGTTTGACAAAGAATCACTGATTTCTGTAACAGAATACACAGCTTCTAATGATCAACTACAAAATGAATTCAGATAATTAAACTGAAGCGGTTATATTTGTTGAATGGAAAATATGAAATCTTGAATATTTTGATAAAGAACAGTTCAGACAGCCTTTTCTTCAGCAAAAGTCTTTGAGAGTCTTATGTGCAACATTGTTTTTTACAAATTGGGATTTTTTTCCTGTTTTAGTATATAAGATAAAAATCATGCGAAAAGTCTAATAACAAGTCTGATGACACATAACATCAGCATGAATGTAATATAAATTTTGTGCTTTCAATAGCTTATTGTTAGACAGTTTTTGTAGGGTGGTAATATACTATCATTAAAAAAATATGTGTCCACAAGTCAATGTAGTTATTTATTTTTTTTAATCAAGTTAAAGGATTATTACAGGCTCAAACACAGTACATGCAGGCCAAACTGTACCTTTGTAAATTGCGAAGAGATGAAGAACCCTTTAGACCTTAGGAAGCATCTATCTGAATTTTTTGCCATTGTTCTCAAAAATAGATAATAAAGTTAATTTACATTAGTTGTCTTCCTTAAGTGCTTCATGGACCACAAGAATATTAGTGGTGGCCAGGTTTTATTATCGAAACTGTATGTTTGTTTGGGAAACACCAGGTTTTGGTCTATGTTCCAACCAGCATGTTGTTGAATTTAGGTGATGCAGAAGAAATAAAAAATAGTCCTCCATCTTTATTTCATCCCCCTGCTCAGTTTAGCAGCAGACCTATCTGTAAAACGGTCTCTCAACGTGATGCTGCTACCGCCATGGTTGCTTATTGCTATAGCTTAGCTTTAAAGGCCTCATCTTGATTCCTTAAATCATACGTAGGGGTATTTGAGCCAATAGCTACTTTTTAAACTTTTTTTTATGATGTATCTATGATTTGAGTTGATTTTCTTGTAAAGTGCTTTGAGATGACATCTGGTGTAAATAGCCACTATGTAAATGAACTGATTCTTGACTCTTCTTTGTTATCTACAGAATTGTGTTGGGTTTGAAGTGTAGTGTAGAATTTTAGCAGGTTCCTATTTTTTGGTCATCACCCTCTCGGTTCATGTTGATGGCTTCAATCGTGTAGCATCATCTTCCAGTTTATGATAGACCTGAACCTAGGCAGATCATTGCTATTTGAAGAGTGAAAGTTTTAAACAGATGGGTTAAATGTGGATTTTAACAGCTTACTGATCAACAGAATCAAGCATCAGTTTATTTACACAGCGCCACTTTACAACAGATGTCGTTTTAAGGCACTTTAAAATAATATAAATTAAAATCCTAGATACATCTTTTAAAATCGGTTTGAAAGAGTTTTCAATCTAAGGAAACCTAGCAGATTGCATCGAATCATTGACTTGCAGCATTCACTCCTATGGAATCATCAGACTGAAACCATGGCTTGTATCGTTGTTGCCTTTACAGCAGTCCCTTATAGTTAGCATGCATGTAGCTACAGTGGAGAGGAAAAACTACCCTTTAACAGGAAGAGACCTTCAGCTCATTACAAGCAGCCGTCTGCCTTGAACAACTGGGGGTTTGGATACACAGAACACTAAAATACATGCAAACAATACTGAAAAAAGAGAGTTTATAGCAGCAGCTGTAGAATGTCGCTGGCAGCATCTCAGTCCATCTTCTCGTTCAATAAGCTTTATCAGCTACAGGATGCCAGACCAGGTTTAGCTGCTATGGAGAGCATAAAACTAAGAGAAAACAAAAGGTTATTAAGGTTGAAATAATGGTAACTAAAGCAAATTGGACAAAGGAAGAAAGTAGCACAGTGAGAAGTGGTCAGATTGTTTTTAGATCCCCAAAGATGCAGCATTTATCTGTTTGAACGATGAAACACAATCAAACCTTCATGGACATGTACAGAAGTCACACTATTCATAAATGACACGAATTATGTATCCCAGAGATAAAGACATGAGCCTTTGTCCAGTGATAACTCCAGGATTGGCAAAAAAATTGTGAATATGCTTGCTTCAGTTTACAAATGCACTCAGGGAAAAAGAAAAAGAACTGGGAAGCCTAGAGTCTTGAAAGCGTCATCCCAACTGTGAAATATTGGGATTGCAGCATCGTGTTCTTTGGACATTTTCCTGCAGTAGGGACTCTTCATAACATAGACTGAAACATGAGGAAAAACATGAAAATACTAAAGGGACATTGCATAATAGCACAGGGGAAATCAAAACCTAAGTAACAATTGGCCTTCATTAAACATTAACCCATGTAATAGTTATAGTTTCCGTTAAGGAAAAGAAAGTTATTCAGTTGGAGAGTTCAAGCCAATTCTACTAAAAACAAAGAAAGTGTGTGCATACTTCTGAATACAAAACAAAAAAGGAAAGGCTAAAAGACTTTTAGGAAGGCTTTTTCTAGCATTTAGCACAAATTATTCTGATAGACATGTACTGAAGGGCTGCCTTGAACACATAACATAAAAAAGTAAAACTCAGAAATAATATTTTCCTTAAAACCTGTGACTCTCATGAACTTCTTTGTCTGTTTGAAAGGACACTGACTCGGGGATGTACACGTGCGTTGCGTCCAGCCCCACAGGGGAATCGAGCTGGAGTGGGATGCTGACTGTCAGAGGTATCATACCAAAACTCTCCACACTCTGTTACTCTTCACGCCTTCTCACTCTTACACTCCATGGGCGGTCTTTTTGAGAGCACCATCTGCTGTCTTAAAACAAGAGCATTTGCACTGGTTTCTGCCAAATCGTAGATCCAAGCCAGTCCCCTGACTGT
Organism: Orestias chungarensis; assembly: GCA_032876305.1. Classification (NCBI taxonomy): domain Eukaryota; kingdom Metazoa; phylum Chordata; class Actinopteri; order Cyprinodontiformes; family Cyprinodontidae; genus Orestias; species Orestias chungarensis. The sequence goes on along the minus strand of JAVLVB010000318.1, from coordinate 1,756,078 downwards.
GGTCACCTCTTTGTGCAGAGGATGTAACCTCTTCCGGAACCAGAGCTTCTGAGTTCATCCAGCTTCCAGGACCTCCACAAAAACCTGTGGTGACCGAAGTGACCAAAAACACAGTCACCCTTACATGGCAGTCCAATCCACACGAAGGCGGAGATGCAGTCACCTCCTATATTATTGAGGCCTTTAGGTAAGAATTTGAATGCAGAAAATTTACTTTTATTACTGATAAGCAATCTATCCTACATATATATTTGTTTGTAAGTAGTTTGTGATCCGACTTAGGACTTTTTACAATGTTTAATACCTCATCATTATACTTTGTATGAATGAAAATCATATATGCTTTCCATTTGGGAATCAGAAGGAATCTGCTTAGATTTATTACTACAAGTAAATAATAAAAAAGTCAAGATTCTTCACTTTTTCTTATTCTTGGGAAAGTTTTACACTATAAAGAAATGTTTTAAATGGTAAATGCTAAATAATCTATTTCAGACTTTTGCTTTTATTTTTTTGGGTCTTCACACTTGAAAGACTATGGAGTATTATAGCTATAACTTTAACTAACTCTAACATTCATATTCATAAATTTATGTTAAAAAAGCTCTTGTACCTGAAACTCTTATTATGTGAGTGAGAATCTAAAAGCTGTAAGTGTGTGGACACAAATTCAAGATTGTGGGTACCAGTAGAAAAGAGTTAAAATGATGTCACAGAGTGGAGAAATCGGATCGATTGTTCCACAATTACCTAAAAGCCTACAGATTTATTTATATATATATATATATATATATATATATATATATATATATATATATATATATATATATATATATATATATATATATATATACAAAAAAGCAAAAACATTGAAAATAAAAACACTTTTAAAAACAAAACCTGCAGGAGGCTATACAGTGGATTTGTATTAAAAATCCTTGCTTGAATCCTCACTGAATGGACCTAATCCAGAAATGGATGAACAAGGTTAGGCAATGTGAGTTTTAGGAGCTAAAAATGCGGCTGCACTGTTCAAAACTTTGTTCCGCAACCAACAAACCTATTGTGTGTTATAATCCGATCACATCACACACAAAAATCCCTTCCCTCTCTTTGTACTTTCATTCATGGCTTCTCAAGCATCTCTTCCATAGCATTGCACACATCCTGGTACTGGCTTTGTCCCTGGACGCGTTCGATCTGATCGTATGTTGTGCAGCGGTCGTCCAAATTCAGCCCCTGGTGCAAGACAGGACAATAACACCAGCTTTAAAAGATAAAGATCACTTTTTTTTTCACTTTGTGGACATCTTCATCTCGCAAACAGCGTTTTTGTCAAGAAAACTATGAATTATATGTATATTTTTTCTTTTTTAGTTTAAGTAAAAACTTTGAGTACTTTTGCAAAGAAGTTTTTATTTTTTTACCTGATATATGTTCTCCTCCTCTTGTTTCATTTTTTTGATCTTCAGCTGACTTTGTTTCTTTGACTGTGTGGTGGCAAAAACAAAATAGTGAGCAATGTTAACCTATGTTAAACATAAGAATAAAAGGATAATAATTATATTAAAAAACATTATTTTGAGAAATATGTAACTGACTGAACTTAGAGGAATGATAATAACAATAAACTAATTTAATATGACTTCCTGACCTCGAACAGAAGAGAGGCGGAAGGGATCACCACACACAACAGCAGCAAGACTCCTTCAGCAGTCAGGATCTTGTTTTTGGTGCTCTCGCTGAGGTTTATCGTATTCTCCATCGGCCCTGACCACGCAGAGACAGGTAAGACCATGGCTTAGAGATCCATCCGCTTTTCGTTTTTGTTGCACACACACTCAATGAGAGAGGCTTGCCTTAAGACTTTTATGCATCTGTTCTTTTAGGAATGAAGAAAACTGTGTGGTGTGTTGGGTCAGAAGGTTGTTCCATGTATCACATGTGGTTATAACTCGTTTTCCAGAATCTACCACCTGCATTCAGTAAGATAAATGTGCTACTTCCTCCTGTGTGTGGCACACCAGACATTTGCTTTATTGCTGTTTGTTAGTGGTGGTATGTAAAACCAGTCTCACGATGTACAGATAGGCCTCACAACAACACGAAGAAATTGTGGCACTTGCACAAATCTTGGATAGACTAAGGTTAACAGGATTTGAGAGTTGCTGGGTGTAAGCAGTGCTTAGTGCTCACTTGACTCCCTCCCCCCAACCCACCACCAACATATACTCACTGTAAACCTGCAGGTAGGTGCCATGTGTAAAAACGTTACTGTCGTTAAGGAAGCACTGGTACATCCCGATGTCGCTCTGGACGACCATCATCAGCTTCAGGAGGCCGCACCGTCTGCCGTTTGACTCGGTGTGGTATTGAAGCACGCGTTCAGACAGCATCACCGCGCTGATTTTGGAGTGGGCTGACCGATACTTCATCCAGGTGAGGATTTTACTGCCATGTCTGTAGCAACATTCCAGTTCAGCCACGTCGGAGATCCTCACCCTCAAAAAGGGTCTGTCTGGCTCCAACACAACCTCCTCAGTAGAAGCGAGGCTGCCTATAGAGGAAAAATAAAAAGAACCTTGCCATGATGATTGTCCGGTAGATTTTTGCATTTAATTATTTTGGCGTGTTTCAGTTTCTACCATTTGCTGAAGTTAATACCATTATACCAACAAAGACGAGAAGAAATGGGCTTTAAAACCGTTTTAAATGCATCCATCTATATAATAATGGAAATGTACAAACTGATTGACACATTGACTTTTATGTTAACATTTGTTCTATACACTCCATTTACACTTCCTTAAACAACTGATTGTTTAGACGCCTAAATAAACATACATAAAAACAACTAATTCAACGACGAGGGTTTTGTTACATAAAGCTGATGGATCCACTTTTTATTAAACTGAACAATAATATATCAATGATCCCATAAGATAATAATTGGATCGAAAACAATTTTTATGCGGCAGTTTCTTCTCTGCTTGGCCCGTAATCTACAACTACTACTACTAGTGGTAGTACTATTCACATGTGTGATGTGGGTCATTTATACCAGAATTATTAATCGGTTCAAAAATAACAGTGTGAAGTAGAATCTTTAAATTCAATTATTTTGTAAAGAAGCCAGGCCATCAAACAGGTGGTTTTCATGTGTAAGGACGAAGGCAGCAAAGGTAATGCGTACTGATTGTTGTGCATTTCTAGGTGAAACCCAGAGTAACACTGGGTTTTGAAGACATTATCCCACAGCAAACTGTATTTCAAATTACAAGCTGACTAAAGAGGAGAACATATAAAGCAACACAGTTAGTTGGGCAGCTTAGCTAAAGTTATCTCAAGTGCTTTACAATTGAAAAACATGGAAAACCACAGTGACATGGATGGTTATGTATAGGCTTAGGTGAAAGAAAGGGTACAGTTACCTGGAAGTGCCCGATGTCACACTGGAAAATATGCCACCAACAAAAAACATTGGCTACAGAAAATATGATTTAGGAAATAACACATCACAGAGAGAAATAATGCAACACAACGCATAGTACTTCACATTCAAAAAGCCTTCAGCAAGAACTAATGTTAGGCAAAAATGTGTTTCAGAGGAATTAAGGCATTAAAAGTTTTTGCCTAAAATATTAACATTTAAACAAAATTTTAGAAGCTGTGTCATACGTTTAAACACACATGAATATGGAAGAAATACTAAGAAAATGACAACAAAATACTGTTTATACTGACGTGTAAATCTAGTTTGGCTTAAAATTAGATCATCCAAAAATATTTCCTATTTCTTCTGGGAAATAAAGATGACTTCCAAGTAGACAATACATTTATAAGCCAATCGTTTAGGTTTATTGTGAATTTAGCCAAACAGCAGGGCCATCTGTTCTGGGAGGAAGTGTGGTTCACTGAAGCAAAACAGAAAATAACTAAATATATTCATATCATAAAGAATTAGGACCTAAATACATGTCACCTTTCTCTAAAATCAAGAGCATAAAATAGAAGAATTAAGAGGTGTGTTGTAGATGAACCTTACATTAAAAAAGCCAAACATTTCTATCCAATCAAAACTGCAATTATTCAAGTCTTGGTAAGTATACGTCATGTGACTCACCCAACAAACTGCAGAGCACCAAGAACACAAATACTCCCATGTTTTCAAAGGTTTGGACAAGTAATGAAATAATTGTGATTAAAAAAATACCCTTCAAGTGTTCCGTAGCCTCGTTTCGCTAATAAAACATCTGCTCTGTTCGGGCTTTGTGAGGATTCACGCTTGGATGAGTTTCCTTCCACATTTGCATGAAAACACTTGGCCTGAACCCATCAACACATATATGTCTGGTATAAAGTAATGAAAATGTGGTTAAAAAGTTATTCCACTCTCGGTCCTATGCTTTTCTGAAGCGAAATGATATAAAGTGATCCTTTTTTTTTATTCAAGGTCCAACACATACTTTCAACATATACATTCTTCAAATACTTTAACTTCAGCATATCTCTTAAGGTGCTACCACCTTAAGAGGGTACAATGTTAAGGGAGGGTGGCTTAAAATCCGTATCTTTCCATGTCAGCCTCATATTGTGTTTCAAATAACTGCAGAGGGGAATCAGTTGTGTGTTTGGAATATCTTAAGGTTGATTAAAATAGTTTAAGAACTCAAATCTGACTTTTTTTAGTAAAACCACAAAACTTGAAATGCTGTATATGAGGGATTAAGAGCATTTGTCGTTCAAGCAGCTTTTCTGTTAACACAATTTTAAGCAACCAAAGAAATCACCTTTTATTTTTAAATATTTCAAATTGATTTATATCCGAACATATTAAGGAAAGAAATCATGCGTTATTATTTATTTTTTTACCCCAGTTTATTTAAAAAAAAGATCTTAAAAAAAAACAAAAAAAAACAAAAAAAAACAAAACAAGAATACACAAACGTACCACAAATTTTCCTTAGGTGTACATCTTTTAAGAGCGTCTTACAGCATAAAAATCAATTCCAAATACACAAAATAGTTCTCGCATATCCATTTTTTATATATATTTATATATATGAAGATCAACAAGTTGGAAGAAGGAGCAGTGTCTTTGCTAAACAGGGTTTCGGGCTAACTGACAGGCCACAAGGATTTAATGGTGACGAAAACAAAACGGGAGGAAGTTTAAGGCTAAAATGTGTTTGGCATACTTATAAAGAGTTGCCAACAATCTTCCAATTAATATTCTAAGATGATATCTTGCTGCTTTTCAACCTTTAATCTGTTGTCTTTTACTTACAAAGCCCTTTAAGAAGCAAATAAATCAATGGTCAGAAGAAGGCACTACGCTATAAAAACACTTTATACATGCTAGTTAGAATATATGAGGGGAAAAACATGAACGGAATAGAGACACAGGGAGAAATGTCTAATAGTTGCCAGCCAATAAAACCTGAAGGCATCACAAGTGCTTTTACACTCAGATTCCAACCAGTGACTTGAATTTCATATGGAAGTCAAACAGCCCAACATCAAACATTCAAATGTTAACATGATCTGTCCGCTTTAGATTATTTGCATGGTCGGTCAATTCATTGATGGACAAGTTGCAAACATTGCTCCTTGCTATACAGTAACAGGAAATGCATAGCACATCATTAGAAGAGCTCCTTTAAAAAGGCAATGAAACAAAAATAGCCTCCACAACACCTCTATAAGCACATTAAATGAAATGCATAATTCTTGATAAAACTATGCTGTTGGTAAATATGCAATGAAGACAGACAGGCGTGTGCCTTCAAACACCTTTTTTTTGTGGCAATACGGATAAAAGACTTATGACTGGTTCTTGTGGCACTCATGTGACTAAATGCTGTAAATATTTATATTCTGAGGTTCAGTAGGTTCGGAAGGTAGGATCCGTTGTGACAGCAATCAGAATGCATAACAGGAAGTGATCATGATTACAGTGCAGCACTGAAATGAGACCAGGGTTTTCTCCTGAAAGTGTCAAGTTTTTTATATCGTCTACTTTCAACATCGTGTTGTTCTTGCTTTCCTTCTATGCCGGTCCCATGCAAACAGTCTAGTACAGCATGTGCTTGGTCTCTTGTGACCACATTTTTCTTACACCCAGGCACCTGAACGGCTCCTAAGTGGAAGGCTTGTTGGTTAACGTCAATGTGGCATAAGCAGGGTATCAGACACAATTCTGCTGCAATTTGATCAAAAAGATTGAATACTAACATTTACCAGTACATTCATTTAATAGATCAATAACTGTATTTTATTTGATTGAAAAACACTTTTTTCACTCTTAAATGTGCTTTTTTGTATATATAATATATATCTTTGGTCCTTTGTGCACAGCCCTATTCATGCCACTACTTAGGAATTACACTAAAACAACTAGGATTACAATCAAATGCTGATTAAAATACAGAGCCGGAAAGCTTTTGCTGGTTGGGATTCACTATACATCTGTCTAATTCCATATAATGCAAATCTTAATCCCAATTGAAGCCTGTTTTGGATCAGAAGTTGCAAACACTCTCGAGGGAAGATTGATGCTGCAGAAACGTTGCAAAACATGAACAAGTTTGAAGTTCTGGGTGCTTTTCAGGTGCGCATGTGTGTTCGTACTCCATTACCCCAAATCCAAATCTCAGGTTATCTCCACATTCTTCAAATAACCTTCTAGTTCAAGCTATTAAAAGCAGAACATAAAAAAACAACAACTCCAAACCGGCACCTGTGATGTGTAATAGATTTCCCAGAATTCCTTTCTTCAACCTTGTCCAACGTTTGCTCGCCCCTCCAGCCCCAGTTGTAATAGTATCGCTGAGATGAAGCAACTTGCTGCGCTTAAAAAAAAAAAACTCTTCAGAGGAATAAATAAAAGCAGAACATCCGAACACGTTTCCATGATGAACAGCATGATTGCCTATAATGCCGCTATTAATAAACGTTGCTCAGAGAACAACAGAGAACAACCTAAGTATGCATGTTCTTGATTAAAAACTTTGTAACACACACACATACACACATTCTTGCATGTGTCTTTCCACTGAAGCAGGCTGTGCCAACATACAGCCCAACTGATCAAAAACCCAGACTGAAGCGGAGGTTAAATAAGACATTTTGCAGTTACAGTGTGCATTTAACTCGTCTTTATCAGAAAAAGTGCATGTTTGTCGTATTTTTGGCATAGACTAGAAATAACACATACCGGCAGCAGTTGTTTGGTACACCATGTAACGCAACATCAGCCTTCATGGGTTATTCTTTTTCCTTTACATTGTTATTCCAGCACACATGTCTCCGGTGTGTGTACGTGTGTTACAGCAGAAAGAAAAGACTAGTTTTTTTTTATTAGGCAGCACATCTCTCACACCAAAATATTGCTTCATTACTTTTGGCATCTCTCAGCAAAAACAACCTCTTACTCAAAAGCAGGATATC
>JAVLVB010000318.1:1706209-1748529 GCA_032876305.1 Orestias chungarensis | reverse complement strand
GCAATGAATTAACCAAGCTCAGAGCTGACATTCGGGAACTCTCTGAGGAACTGAGATCCAAAAACGATCAGCTAAATTTCCTGATGGATGTGGCCCATCACAGTTGATGTATATAGCATCACTGAAAGCAGCTTTCCAAGACACTGTGACTTGAGATCCAGCTACCTCGTCCCGGCCACCTTCCTGCTCCACACCTAAATGTCCACCACTTTGGTCTGTGGTAGACTGCCGCACAAGGAAGTCTGACCTGGTATTGCTTTGAGGTTCTGTCGACGCCTGTTACGGACGAGGAGATGATTGCACTTCAACCCAGTTGTGGCTCTTTGGCATCTAGGACTGCTGGGCTTACAACTTACTCACAACAGCGTCAAGCCAGATGTTTACTTTTATGTTTACTTCTATTTTCAGTTAAGAGATCGAATTAAGGGGTTAGAGTTCATGTTGAAAGGGGGAGGGGTGGGGGAGGTGTGCTTGGGGGGTCGTGGCAGTATTAATTGTGTTTTCAGGCGTGAGTGTGAGAAAGATGTGTGTTTGTTTTCTGTTTAACTATTTACACTTTTTGTGTGATGGCTTATTTTTAAAACGTTTTTATCCCTGTAAAGCACTTTGTGATACTCTAACGCAGGAAAATCGCTTTATAAATAAAATTTGATTTGATTTGACTTTGCACTCACAGTTTTTAGATTCACACTCACATAAAAACCAAAGGTTTTGGGTAAAACACCTAAATACGAATACAAATGCTAGAGTTGCGCAGACATCTTTTTGACAGCTATCTTACTCCATGAAGTAAGTCCTAAAGTCTTTGCCACAAAGATTGATGCATTTTAACACTCTACTCTTTTAGAATAGAATGCCTTTTATTGTCATTATACGCTATTGTACAATGAGATTTGAGGACCACTTCTTATAGTGCCGTGCAAAAGAATATCTCAAAAAACTATTAAAAAAAATAAACTATGAGAATGATCTGTAGAAAAATAAACTATGTATTGGAATATGAAGTATATACAGAAAATAACACTATCTAGATACAGTGGTGGTGATATTGCACTTGTAAATAAATATAAAATATTGCGCAGATATTGCTATGATGGCATTTGCACAAAGATGAGGGTATGGCGCAGTTAGAGTCCAGTTGAGGTGGTGACTGCTTTGGCAAAGAAGCTGTTTTTGAGTCGGTTTGTCCTCGCCTTGGTGCAACTGTAGCGCCTGCCAGAGGGCAGCAGGTCAAACAGACATCCAAATATTAGAAGTGACCAGATATTAGACTTTTAAACCCATTCATTTACAAGCAAAAGCAGAGTTTGACCTTTAAGAATAGCTTTAGGTTTGACAGACTGATCGGCTCAATGGAAAATAAAAGTTCTTAAAGATTTAAGCAATTAGACTTAATTGCTTAACTAAGTTCAAAAGCTTTAATACTCTTACAATCTTATACTCAATCCAGAAGTCTACGGTCGCCCAGTCAAAAGCTCAAAAACTAAACAAAAGAAGTCAAGTCTCTTTTAAAACCCCACTTTTTAGTTCTAGTTCAACAGAATATATATATATATATATTTTTTAGTGAGTTAACTGGGGTCGCAGGTTGGTTTGAATGTTCTTTCCTTCTCTCGAGGTCCTCCAACTTCCTCACCAGAACTTTAGAATGAGGTTTCCTTCATTGTTGACCATTAGAATTTGAAAAATTAGTCGTCCCAGCCTGAGGGAAAACAGTTCTGTTAAGTTATGTCGGGAAAAGGAAGCGAAACACTCACTGCCCCAGTGTTTAGCCACCATGTCCTGGGGAAAGCCAAAGCAGCTCTAACAACCAACCAGGGGCTGCGGAAAGGCAAAGAGCGAATGAAGGAGCTGACAATTACTGTGGCAGTCCGAATGGCAGCTCTGTCCCGTTCTGAGGCATGTACGAGGGTATGCATGCCGTGCCAGGGAGTTCATTCATTATAGTGGCAAGACAGAAAATACGAAGTCCTGACACACACATACAATACTGTTAATGATAGATTTATCCACTATTACATGCTCTATTTCAGGGAAACTTGTTTGTAAATGTTTATCTTTGTAGGGTCACACATGTACTTTTTAGTGCATCCTTTAAAACCATCTTACTTCTTAGTCAAAACTTTTGTGTTGTCTCTCAACAAATCTGCATATTCAACGGCGAGCTCAGAAGGCAAGTTGTTGTTTTTTTTATTCTGTAAAAATGTGAGTAATACTGGTACACTAGAAGGAATTTGTGTGAATTTAAAAAATAAACAGTTTTATTCATTAAAATATATTATTTTGCCAAATATTAAAGGTTTACAAGTCCACAGGAGACATTTGATACAACAAACCTATTATTTTGTTAAACTTACAGATGTTGAGGTTTGCCTTCCACAGCTTTGAGGATGTATTTGCTTTTCCACAAACCCATGGCTATATGATTTATGTACTTCATTTAAAACAAAGGAAGCTATAAACTAACTACTCAAGTTGTGGCATACCAAAGAAATCACTACGGATTCCACCTATTTGTTTATATAGATCCTTAATCTTAGTCATCTCCAGATTACAATCACTTGTAATCTGACATATATGTAAAGCCTACAGGTAACAGCAGTCCTTATCATACAAAGAGTTATATCTGCCAGAAATGTGGCATGAGTGAGTATGAAGGCCTGCTTTGGGCGCTGTAATATTGCAATGTAAACATTGCATAATTATTGTGTAGTTTGTACATTTAACTTTCATTCCATGGCTGCTCCTTTCAGAGGTTGTATGTTGTTTATCTAAAAAATACAAATAAAAAGCATTTTTAAACTTTGCCCCCAAAAAATATGTTGGATCATAATATGCAATTGTTAGTAACTTCTTGAAATCTGATTGTTTTGTAACTGTAGGGAGTTACATACGGATGCAAAAACGTACGCTTGGTTAGGTAGGTAGGTAGGTAGGTAGGTAGGTAGGTAGGTAGGTAGGTAGGTAGGTAGGTAGGTAGGTAGGTAGGTAGGTAGGTAGGTAGGTAGGTAGGTAGGTAGGTAGGTAGGTAGGTAGGTAGGTAGGTAGGTAGGTATTTTCTCCAATCTATTTTAAATTAAAAAATACTTACTACTAAGAATAAAAAAGTTTAAAATATATTTTCAGGCTATTACACTATTTAAATTATTGTCACCAAAAAAACAGGGTAATAGGATTTTTGGATTGTCAAATTTCAAAACGAAGCATGACAACTCTGATCTCGTAAATCCACCATCTTGGTGTTCAGTAACCTCCAAGCTACAAGAAGTCGGTACATTTTCATCAGAAAGCATCCACTGGTGCCACTTAAAAGCCAATTTCTGACTTGCAGCTGGACACTTTAAATTGCGAAACTGCTCCTCTAGAGAACATATGGTGAGAGAAAATGTCCCTGTTGATGAGGAGGGGAAGAAAACCCTGTGTTCTGCTTATTGTAATTACCTCACTATTTCCCTCTCCACAGAGTTGAGAAAAATGTGAAACAGTACCATGCTGTTTGATAGTACCTGTATTTTTCCACAGCACCAAACTCCTACTTCTTTGCCTGGCTCCTTCATGAGCCAATCTGCTGCAATAAAGGGAGGGAATAAAACTTAGTCTGCACACAGAGACCTGCTGTGTGCTTTTTAGATCAAAAAGATCGGAAAGATTTTAAACAGCCGCCAATGAACTCTTTTATTCATTCCCCTGCTCATTCAGTGGAAATCATAAAATAATTTGCAGGAATTAGGCCTAAATATGTTTGCTCACAGTTTTACTGAGAAATGATGAAGAAATCTGTATGCTGAAAAACAAAAAAACAGTTTGCTGATTGATTCTGTGTACAGGTTATAGCAATAATGCTTGACTCACCTTTTAATTGAATATTTATTGTAATCTACATGCGGGTACAGGTTGTAGATTAATTAAAACCATTAATCCATAATTTCAAAATATTTTTTATATATTCATCTGGGGTTAAATTAAGACAAGGACTGGCCAGACAAACATGATCTTGCTTATACTGAATTAACTAATCACGTTTGAAAATAACGAGAGTTGTGAATAACATGTTAATGATAATTGTTTTAATAGCCGAACAAAAGTAGGCTATTAAAAGTAGGCACACACAAATGACAGCTTTCCCCTAAATTACGAAACCTAACTCTAAAATATAGAATCTCTAAAACTGAATCCCGGAAAATCTAAAATGGTTAATTGCAGAAGAGAAATGAAAATAGCATTTTATGCATTCTATTATCTTTGATCCTTTCTCTATTGTTAAACGAAAGGTTTTCTGGAGGTCTCTTCTATGCACTCTGATCCAGAGTTCTTTCTAGGGATATTATATTAAATTTCATTTAGTTAGTGAATTTAGCGCATACAAGTACACTCTTGTTGTTGAAGAGTGTACTATCTAAAGGGAGGCAGATAAAAAGATATTGGCACACACTTTTTTATTTTTTATTTTATTTATTTTAAACTAGCCCCATATGTACACAAATATTAACTCAATATTAGTATAAATATAAGTATATTTGTCTATATGTAGTTATATTGTTCAGGTATTTTATCGGTGTTTCGCTACTATTAATACACAACCTGGGGTTTTTGTGTGTGTGTGTGTTTTTTTCCTCATAGAGCTCCTATTTTTGCACAATATTATATGTTCTATGTTCTATAAAATATTTCACTAACTGATTTGGCTTTATGTTTCTCAGCTTCTCAATTTTTCTTCCTAAATCTTTTAATAATTTTCTGATACAACGATCTTGATTCAACAGAGAAAAAAAATCCTTTCAGACATGTTTGTAAAGGAAATCTTTACTCAAACTAATTCAAACCGTTGCCTTAACTTATTGCTTTGAGCTGTCTCATCCTCATGAGATTTGAGTGGGTTATTTTAATTTTTTTATCTCTGTCTAGATGTCTACCATGACCAAATTGTACAGGATGTGAGCCTCAGATCTCTCCTTCTGTCACAGACTTTTCCAAATGTATCCCTGTATACTATCATCACTGAAATCACTCAACTAAGGATTGTGTTCAAACCCGTGAAGATAAATCAAGATAAAACGATGAATTAAAGAATCTGAAAAACCAAGATTATTGGCTTGGTCGGTTTGATTATCTGTGTTCTTTTGGGTAGAAAACCTCCTACTGATTAGGATCGGAGGGTTTCTCATTAGTAGTCCAGTCACATGCAGATTCCCTTATTTTCTTTGTCTCAGTAGCAGCGTTTATACATTTTACCTTTAATCACAAAGAGATATTGTTTTGTTTTTTTATTCAAAATTTTTTTTATATTCTTGTTGTCTTTTCTCATTTTCCTGTTTTGCAGCCAGTCAGTGGGCAGCACTTGGCAAACTGTTGCAGATCACGTGAAACATGAGAGGCACACGGTTGTTGGCCTTTTCCCAAACACGGTTTACCTGTTCATAGTCCGAGCCGTCAACTCTTACGCCCTCAGTGACCCCAGTCCAATCTCTGAGCCGGTCCGGACGCAGGGTGAGTTAGAATCAGCAGAGGTATTGGGATGTAAAAATAATGACAGCGTGGTTGATTCTTTTGGTTTTGTTTCATTTTTTTTATTTGGTGGAAGTATGTCCTACACAACTAAACTAACACAAAAATCACATCAACATACTGTGATAAGTTTGCGTACCCACAAACTGACACCTTGTTAGAGCAACTATTGATACAATTTTAGTGTTTAGTTTGCTTCGGTACTCACTTTACATGAAATAAAGTAGATCTCAGGACACAAATGAAATCCAGCTAACATAGTAGGAGTTTATTTGCTCAAATGCAAGATTTAATTAAGGGATAATTAAATTAATTAAGTTTACAATAAGGTCGAAAAAGTTTTTTAAAATTTTTTTTTTTTATGTTCTTTATAGACAGATTAGCCTTAAACTTTTTAAACCGCTGGTAGGTGTAGGTTTAAAGCTGTGTTTTTTGTTTACCAACATGCTTCTATCCACTGGACGTCTCATTACAGTTTTCCATTTAATTCCTCGAAGATAATTTAGATTAGGGTGAAGGAAGGGAGCTCTTTCAATGTAAGCACTGTGATCTAATCACGGAAAAGAAATCTTTTAAATGGCAGTAGAAAATGCTAAATGCAGGTCAACAAATAACAACAATTTGAAAACTATAATACAAATCAAAGCTGTTAACTAATTATATCCATAAATGTAAATGTGTATTACACTGTAATGTTTTAAATAATGCTTAAACCAATATCCTTTGTACATTTTACACTTTTTAGGAAATGCCTGTCACATTTTCTATCACGAACAAACTTCCTAATTGAAGTAAATAACCAAGTGTATAAATTATTGTGGGCCTCACTGTATATATATATAAATTATAGCACTATGAGGACATACATCAATGACTGGAAGAAAACAAAAAACATCTGCCTGAAACTGATAACAAATACTAGAAGGAAACTGGAGTGGGAGGCTGCCAAAGGGCCAACAGTAACAATAAAAAAGTGGGATTTCTGGCAACTGCCAGCTGTGTTCTACTTTTGACAAAAAACTTTAGTTTTCACCATATGTCTTGTGTAAGAAGCAGGGATGCTAGACAGAGGAAAGTCTGACAGCAATCTTACAGAGATTTTTTTTCATGTGTTATTATGGTCTGATGAAACTGTAGGATTGAAACTGTAGGACACAAATAGCAAGTTAAAAAAAAAGTCCTATAAACACATAAAAAAACAGTGAATGAAATATAGATAAAGAGAAACATTTTAGCTTTCGATTGCTCTGTTCAAAGTCCAGAACAAAACTTTGACAGGAGCCCTGTGGAGTAACCTGCAAAAGATGGCAGACAAAAATTGTTGAGGAAATGTGTGGGATGCTAATGGAAACATAACTGTAACAAAGCTTATTGCTGAAATTGAAAGCAGGTCTTCAGTCAAGCATTGTCTTATGCACATTTATTGCAAAAAATTGCTCCTTTATAAAAAAAGAAAAATTAGTTGAAGTGTGCAGGATGCAATGATCTCAAATATATTTCATTTCCTATACAGTGCACTTTCAAGAATCCCTTATTTAATAAATCCTGTGCAGTACACTACGCCATTTTCTTAGTCTCTGCCTCATTTTGCATAGTTAAAGAAAAAGTAAAGATAGTGGATATAGAGAAGAGATAATGTGCTGCGCTCTTTTAAGAAACTGTTTTTCATGTACAGTCTCATAACTAATTGCTTTCTCAGCGTGATGCTTTTCCGCCCTGAGCAATGAATATCGAGTTCATCCTTTTTTTGCTGAATGACTGCTGCTCAGCTGTGCTTTGCTTAGCTTGTTTTTGTCTTGATCATATTTGTTTCTGGTGTCAGATGGGAGTCCAACAGAGCAGGGTGTGGACCACAGGCAGGTTCAAAGAGAGCTGGGGGAAGTTTCCGTCTACCTGCAGAAGCCTATGGTTCTTTCTCCCAACAGTGCCAGGATTTCTTGGACTGTGAGTTTGCTTCATGGCTGGAAATGTTACAATAATCAAAGCGATGAAGACTCGCTAATCCTCATTCATTAGCATCAAAAGCTGCCTCAAAAATTGCATGAAATAAACAGAATCCCCGAAAGCCTAAAACACAGCAGACACTTGATGTGCTTGTTTGTTTTTCTTGCCAACTTTTTTCAGGTTGCCCGTCAATCCCGGTATATCCAGGGTTACCGCATATTCTACCGGATTATCGGGGGCTCCTGGTTTGTCCGAGATGTGGAAGCGACATCCGATTACAGTGCCGTCTTAACAGATCTTCAGAGCAAGAAGGAATATGAAGTTAAGATACGCCCTTACTTTAATGAGCTGCAGGGTCATGACAGTCTCATGGTTCTTTTGCGGACTCCTGAGGAGGGTACGAGACTTTCAGTCATCAAGTTAAAATCTTTTGTACTGATACTGCAAAAAATAACATTAGTTATTTCTGCAAATGTGTTGGAAATCCTGCCGACTTTTGCAACAAATCTAGTTAAATATGTTATTTTCTTTCTAGTTTTAAGTGGCCCTCCACAGGCAGTGTCAGTCGTGCAGCTCACAAATACCTCCAGTATCAGTGTCTCCTGGGATCCACCGACTCATAATGTTCAGATTGACATCATCCTAGAGTACAAGGTGAGTAAACAAGTGGCCTTTGTTTTCAATACCCTATTGCTGTTTCTTTTCTTGCCTCTAACTCTACACAATAAAAATATTCAAACCCCTTCAACTTTTCCGTAGTATATAGCATGAAAAACATGCTATGGAATATGTAACTGTGGAGTTAAATTAAAAGGATACATGATTTACAAAATGTTTACAAGTTAAGAGTAAAGTGACTCTATTGGAGCTGCTGAGATCCACAATTCAGGTTTGGGACACTGTTACCAGCTATAATAATAGTAACAAGAAAAAAAGCATATAAGAAGTCCCATTAAGATGTTGCCAGACATTTGGCTGTGATACATGTGTGAGAAAGCACTCTTTTCAAATGGTCGTGCAAGATGAGAGGCAGAAAACTAACAAGACACATCACTCTGAACACACCATCCCTACAGGGAAACATTGTAGTTGTCTCATCAGCCGGTTTATATAAATGGAGCTGAATAAGTTTTAATACTGAGAAAATAAAAATCTTGGAGTGCAAAAGATTGAACGCTATTGTGGAGATTAACCTTCTAGCACAGAAAACCTAAACATACAAATTAATAGTTAAGCTCAGGAGACTTTGACTAGAGTCATTGAGTCAGTTGATGTCTTTTAACTTTCAGTAGGGATGCAACTAAATGTTGCAGGACCTCAAGAGGTTGAGTTTCAGAAATGTTTGGATGGGTGTACTGGAACTGTAATTTTGTTCATGCATATGTACCAACATATGATGCGAATGACAATAAATGAATAAATAAGTAAATCTTATTCTTATACTATGATATCCACGCCAAGCTTTTTTGGATGCTGAAGACTATTCTTAGATGGACACAAAGCACCTGCATAGTGTAGTATAAAATTATGTAATTTGCCTATCTGATATAAACTTCAAAAAAGTGTTTTAGCTTTTACATTACATAATGTTATTGGAGTTGTACATATGTACAGCATATTTGCATGTGTTAGTCCTTGGAATACACACAATTCACATCACCTTTCTATGTTGCATCAACAAATGTGTAGAAAGACCTTGTTAGAGTGTTGAATACTTTTAGCTTTCATGTAAACGGTACATGCATAAGAGTGTGGGGGTATCACGCTAAAAAACTCAAACAAAATGGAACAAGTTGATCTTTTTCCTCTTTGGCGTTTGTATTTCTTTTTTTACGTAGAGATTACTCAGACGTGTGCAGAGCTGTGGTTGAGGTGGTTGTGAAAAACACTGATTCATAATTAACAATTAGTAATTACTCTTTTGCTGCTCATGTGCTGCCAGTTCTTGTTGTGTCATGAGATTATCTCCTAAACACTGACTGTTCCTGTCATCTGTTTGTTGTGTGGAAAAGAAAGAAAAAACAGGGTCCTGATTATCTGTCTATTAGCATTAGCACAACGCTGATTACTTATCACAAAGCTGCTATTCCAGAAAAAAAAAAAAAGAAAAGTTGAAGTCTATAATTCTGCCTCGTACTTCTATCTGCAGATATAAATGGAAGCAAACGGGAGGCAGTTATTTGAAATGTTTATCAGTTGAAGTCTGAGATCAGGCAAAATCCTGTTAGGGTTTTTTAATTTCTAAAGAAACGTGCTGTATTTTTGATTCAAAGGCTCTAATATAAAAAGCATTAAATTCTTAACGGATAGCTTGTTATTGTAGCACAGATGTTCATTATAACCTTCAGTGACTTCATCACAGAGCTTTACAAAAGGTTAATTAATGAAAGAATTGCTCCCTGAATATCAATGTAGATAGAAATGCAGATTATCGAATCTGAATTACGGTTGCAAGCCCGCAGAGAAAATTTTTCACGAAAAAATTAGGAATTGATTATTTTACTGAAGCAGGATGAAAGGCCTTCAGATTCCTTTATATTTAAATTTCCAATTAGATTAGAGAATTTGCCGTTTGAATTGGACCTATAATCACCAGCTACAGTTAAAATTGCTCTCATTCAGTAAGAGATTTTATGTTTTGATTCTAGGTTTTTTAAAATAACTTCTTTTTTTTTTAAAAGCTTGATAAAAAAATAAGCATAAATGAAAACCTCTTGAGGTCTAAGTTAGTATTTAGCTGCTCTGAGTAGCCAGCGATGACGTTGCAATCCCACAAATCACCATTTATGTCAACAACCCACTCACCAACGTATACATGTTCAACTTTTGTCTCTTAAAACCTTAATAAAACAAATACACAATTTATTCTTTGGTTATCTGCAATAGATAAAATCAAAGTGTCAAATAATCCTGAAGTTGTTCACAGTTTCCCAGATCGTTTCATTTGAGATATGATCCCCTTCTAGGATTATTCCCTGAATAATGCTCACATATTCATATTTTGTTTAATTTTGTGACCATATCTTGGTAGGTCTGCAGATTTGTCATACTCTTTTCAGTTTGAGGTGACGTTAAAAAAAAAACTTTTACAGGTACAAGAGTAATTAAAATTCATTGTATCTGATTAAATGGGTCTTGTCCTTTTAAAAACAAACTTGATAACACCAAGAAAGAACTATGAATTTATTTTAACTAGAATTCCACATTTCCCGCATAAAAATATAACATTTCCCATTATCCACCATCCTTTTTAAACTATTGTTCTTCTCTTTATCCATTTGTGAACGCATGAAAAGCTCAGGATAAAAAATTATAGCCTTTTATTCAACCCAATCAGAGCCCCCTTATCTCATTTCAAGGATCAAACATTAACTTTGGATAATCTTTGCCTTTTCTTAGGTCTGGTGTTTGTCCAGCAACACAGAGAGTCAGATAAACCGAACCGTGGACGGGTCCGTCTTCTCCATCTTGCTGACGGGTCTGATGCCTGACGTCCAGTATACGGTGGTGGTGGCTCCTGTCACCAGTTTGGGTGTGGGCGCTCTGAGTCTGCCTGTCAGCCTGCTTCTCAGTAAGTCACTCAAACAGTTACAGCCACTACTCTCGGTGAAATATTGCAGGATGCACTCCCAGTGGGCTGAGTTTACCGAGGGTGAAATCTGTCCTCCGGCGGTTAGGAATGGGTTAAGAACAAGGTGTTGTGTGAAAAATCACTCCTTTGTAGTGATATGTGAAAGATGGTGGTCAGCAATTCAAACTGAGAAGAATAGATGTAATTACTGTAAAACCAAAACAGTAACTTCTTGTTCATTTTGTATTATCTCCTGTTTTATTTTGTGTGTTGACAAATTACGCAAAGTAATTTATATCTGGGGAGGTTGGAGGTGTTTTTTATTTATTTTTATTATGCAGGATATGGAAAAGTCTAAAATCTTAGATTTTAAGAAGAAGAAAAGTTGTTGAAAAAGTCAGTTAAATCCACGATTGCTAGTTTTACCATCACATGTTACAGTGGTTTGTGTCATTTAAAGTTTTGGGAATTACAAGCATAACATTAAGTTCCTTTATAAATATTCCCAACAAGGTTTTGGAAAATAGTATCTGCTCCAAAATGTTTGCAAGAAAATGGCCTGGTCTTGCCACACTTTCATACTAAGACCAAAGGATTATTTATATATGATACCATAGCAATTTTATTTATAAAGCATTTTATACACCAACAGGACTAAAGTGCTTATTATAGTGTTATTATTGTTTATTTTTTGGTAAACCTAGAACACAAGTAGAACTTCATCTGATTGATATAGTTAGGTTCATCCTGACATTTGTTTTCTTCCTTTTGCGTATTGATTTCTGCTTAATGAATGTAAATATATTTTTTAAATATATCTCTATGAAACAAAAGTTAAAAAATCTTATCTAACATATGGTTTCATGGGAAAAATAAAATATAAAACATGAAGAGTGATTTTTTTTTGTATTAAATCCAAGAAACAGTCAGATTGTCACATATCAAAGTCATGGTTTAATTTTCCGTAACACCTCTTTTAAATTATAAATGTTCTCACAGTCCTGAGACATTTTTTATTATATTACTTTAATTTTTATGCTCAAGTTTTCCCAAGAAGCTTAATGTATCAGGTAGTGAGTAAAACCTGCCGTGAAGTCTGCAGTGTAATATTTAGAAAAAGAACAATTGTTTAAGAGGGATGTGAGCAATTTGCATTCTGCTATAAAACTGTGTTTTTGTTCTCCACCTTTCCACCCAGCTGTCACTTAGCTGTCTATTTGTCTGTCTGTCAGTTACAGTATCCAGTGTGTGTTAGGAGAGAGTAGGGATTGTGTGGAAGCATGCAGAGAACTGACTGTGTGGTTTTGTAAGCGTGATCAAAATTTTTAAATATTTGTTTTGTTAGGAAATGCGCAGATGTGCAGATGTGTGAACATCTTCCAGTACTAAAAACGTATAAAACAAATAAAAAATGAAATGGGGAGTATCCATTAGGCAAAGATTCAAAACCCTTGAAATAAAATGTATTGTTTTGGCAGAACTACCAGCACAACAATTGATAGACCAAAAAAAAAAAAAAAACTATTTTCTCATTACTATTTATGCTTCATTTGATGTTTTACTTAAAGCTATTCAGAGTGAGTAGAAAGCCTATTTCATAATTCATAACTTAATGTTTCCATAGATATAAATATATATTACCTGTCAATTCTGTTAGCCACAGGCCACTAGATAGGACAGTAGGAGACAAGTTTACGCTCCCATCTCCCCAACATGGATAGGCAGATGTTAAGGAAGTTAAAAAGATGTTTACTGTTAGAGAACTGAAGCACAGAGTTGTATTTGAGGTCACCATAACAATCATTAGATGTAGTCTTTATAAAGAAAAGAACACAAAAAAAAGTATTATCTCCTACCATCACAAATATAAACATGGAGTTTTTAAAATCTGACTTTATGTCAAATATGACTTGGGTTGATCTTTCTAGCTACAAGCAAATATGTAGATAAATCCCTCATGCCAACTGTTAAGTGTGGAGGATTATGCAAGCTTCGGTTTCTTTTCCAAACCGACTACGAATCAATTATTTAGTACATAAAATCATGAGCTCTGGATACACGTCATTATTGAATCTTTTAACAGGACATTGCAGAAATTGTTACAAATACTTATCAGTAGATACAAGGAATATATTTTGCTGATAATGTGTTATCAGGGATCCCCTGCGATTTACTTGAAGTATTTTTACCAATAGACGGTTCATTAGTGCATTCAACTGTTATTCTGAAGGGTTTGGCAAGCATTCAAATAAACCTATAAATCCTTCACTTGTTCTGCTGCAGCATTGTATACCTAGTCTGAAATAACGCCATAAGTTGCTAATAAATGTAAAAAATAGATCTCTTGATTTTCAGAGGGCAATAACCATCCCCAAATTGAAGGATACATTGTCCAACTTTAAGTGTAAGACCAAACCACTACAATAAAAGTTGAATTTGTTTTAAGGCTTGTTATACCTCTTCATCAGGGGTGTGAGTAGTTGTGGAGGTTGCTGTAAGCGTACATAAAGACAACCTATCTGAAAGGGTCATTCATTTAAATCTGAAAAGAGTGTCTATAACAGTATTTTACTGCAATATAGAATTAAAAGTACATCTAGATCATTCAATTTAACACAGATAGATTTACAGTTATGATCTCCTTAACGGTTGCATAGGTTCAGCCTTAATGCTGCAAAGCAGTGATAGTGCTGATAGTAATCCTACATAGGATCTCCATAAAGCAATACATTTTCTGAACACTCTAAAGCTGTTTTGTTCATTTTAGTTTATAATTGAATGGATTATTGAATTACATTAAATACTGCTTTGTCCTGGCAGTGTATTTTTGTATATGAAACAGAAAAGTAAACCAAACCTTTGAGAGTATTTGAGACAAGAAATTACTTACTGTTATTATACCAAGGACCCCCCTCAGCACAGAAAAACATTTTTTGTGATTGATCTCTGGTTTCGAGCTTCTCTTCAATCTTTACTAGTTTTAGAAAATCCCTGAGCTTCTAACAGCCATAGTATGATGGAGTGTTACAGCAATTTCAGGCTCTATTTTGTTTAAATTAATTGGATTTCAGCAGACTGGGTGTGGTTAGTCACAGAAACAATCACAGAAAATATTTTCAGTTAGAGCTGGACATATTCTGTAGTTGTCCCCTTCCAGATTAACGAGGACTCTTTTCACAAAACGATGTTGCAACTGAATTTTCTAAATACCCGTATGTCTCAACATTTTAAATTTAACATTCAGGCAGATTGTAAATTAGAAACGACTATTTTCCGATTTAAATTATAGAAAATCAAACCAAATCAAAGCTTAAATTCAGCATCTCGGGACAATGAAAGTAGAAACAATAACAAAAGGTCTTTGCCAAAAAAGCTGGCTAGTAATAACTCTGACAAAGAGATAATATCAAACGCATCTACTCATAAATTAACTATAATACAAGAATCAAGAATCAGTTTATTTATATAGCACCAATTTACAACATTTGTCGTCTCAAGGTACTTAACAGAAAATCAATTAAAATAAAAGATACATCATAACAAATTAATTTGAAAAAGTTTCCAATCTAAGGATCCCCAGCAGATTGCATCTAGTCATTGACTTGCAGCATTCACTCCTCTGGAATCAGCAGACCAAAACAATGGCTTGTGTTGTTGTTACTTTACAACAATCCCTCATACTGAGCATCTATGTAGCGACAGTGGAGAGGAAAAACTCCCCTTTAACAGGAAAAAACCTCCAGCAGAACCAGGCTCAGTACAAGCAGCCATCTGCCATGACCGACTGGGGGTTTGAAAAGACAAAAAACTAAAATAGATGCAGAGGATACTGAAATAAAAGAATTTATAGCAGCAGTTGTAGAGTGTCACTGGAAGCATCTCAGCCCATGTTCTTATCCAAGAATCTGTCTCAGCTAACAGAACGCCAGACCAGGTGTGGTTACTATGGAGAGAAGAACACTAAGAGAAAACAAAAGGTTAACAAGGTTGAAATAACGCTAACTACGCAGATTGGACAAAGGAAGAGAGTAGCAGAGGTAGAAGTGGTCCTCCAGCAGTCTAAGCCTATAGCAGCATAACTAAATAAAAACTTAAATAACTTACCCCTATAGAGTGAGACATGAAGAAGGTAGAGCAAAGAAGAACCGTCTGTCAAGACTGAGTTTCTCCCCAGCCGGATTAGGCTGTGTTCTCTACCTCTTCCTAACTATAAACTTTACCAAACAGGAAGGTTTTAAGCCTAGATTTGAAACTAAATACACACCATATTGATACAGCAAAAGAAGCCCCAACCAACCATTCGGTGGACAGAAAGAAAAAAACATATTTCAAGAAGCCTGACATTTCTGTTTTAAATATATATTTATATATATTTTTTAATCTAATGTAAAACTAACATTTTTCATTTCTTTTTACCTGAAATGACCTCCAGATACTGGAGCTTATCGTATGTATCCTATGAGCCAAGCAGACTCTGCGCCCACTGTCTGCAAAAGGATAACAATTCATAGTGCAGCATATTGCTTTACTAAATCCTTATGACAGTTTTATTTTTTATTTTTCCTACAATTTTAGGGATTTGGTTCGGTCTCTCAAAGTCCTTTATTTCCACATCAATGCAATCGGAATTTGTGATTATATTAGGATTTAAATCTCTCAGTCCTTCAGATGTATAAATACAAAAATTCTGATTTTTGGGTTTAAGCCCCTCAAAAAAAAAATTTGTAAGGGAGGTGGGTGTACAGATAGATAGATATATAGATGGATGGATGAATGGATGGATACATATTTTAGACTGGTCAGACAGGGAATAAAAGAAAAACAAATATTTTTCACACTTATTTCTCAAAAAAATGCCCAAAACAATTTCCAGTCTGTCCAAGAAACCTGTTTAAACAAAGAACCCGAAATCCTACCTGTAAAGTTTTTAAAAACAATTCTTGTCTTGTGTTTTTGTTTTTCAGCCCAACCAATGGAGGTGAAGAAAGCCAGCGAGCTCAGCATAGCGGAGCAGATCGCTGCTGTCATTCGTCAGCCGGCCTTCATTGCAGGGCTGGGCGTGGCTGCCTGGCTGGTGCTGATGGGCTTCAGTGGGTGGCTGTACTGCCGGCACCGCAGGAGGAAGCAGCTGGGACATTACACCACATCCTTTGCATATACACCAGCAGGTGAGGAGCTGGTCTGTGTGAAGTCCAGTTTTGGTAAACTTTTACTTCACATGACCAATAAAATTTTGCTGACATGCCTCAGGGCCTTAATTTGCTCAAGGCTGTCTTATCCAACTAACGGGTGAAAGAGTGGAGAAAAGCGATTCAGCTTTTGCTGAGCAAACCTTCACATCATGTTTATTTTTTTGTTTTGTTTGTTACCAGTGACAGTGACAAACTTCCTAATTCACCTCTGGGGGGATATCTTCAATAGTGATGAATGCTTTCAATTTCAGTTGTTGTTTTGCAAAACAAATCCTGCGCTTTAATCTCATACACAGTTCATTTAAGTGTATTTATCTAAGCTCGCTAGTCTGCGCAACTGAAGGCAGCGGAGAACAAAACACAGCAGTACAGATTTAGATTAAAGCCTTAGGGGTGTATGAGTGAAAACATAATTTGTTCATTTCCTAAGGCATACAAAGAAGCACATGTAGTATGATTTCATGCAAGTGTAATATTATAGCGATTTTGATTACGTTTTGATTGTGTCGGTGTGCATGGCTTTGACTGTAGCGGTTGCATTTTGTTGCAAGCGTATTTTCATGTATATAAATCTGTTGTGTGTATGTTGTGTGTATATCTTTGTGTATTTAGGTCAGACGAGTATTAATGCAAAATTAATTCAAACCTGCTTTTATTTGAATGTATTGTGGAGAATAATGATTCAGGGCTAAACGTATTTGTTCTCTTTAGAGTCTTTAATAGAAAAAAAGAGATGTCTTAAGGCAAAAGCTTTCTCTTCTCTGCTGTCAAACATGATTTGTACCTTCGTTTTTTTATTTTTGCAGTTGGCTTTGGTCAAAGTGAAGGATCTGGAATCATCAATGGAGGGTAAACTCTTCTTTAAGGTTTGATTCACATGATAAGAACCACTCTGGGTTTAATAGAAACACCACTAATACACTCTCACCTCTGCCTCCCTCAAGGCCTGGCTTGTTGGGTTCAAATATGGGCAATTACCCCTGGCTTGCAGACTCCTGGCCCACTCCAAACCTAACTTACAGCAAGGACTTAGTCAGATGCTGCTCTGGAAAACTGGACTCAGAACGATATTATAATTGTAGGAACACTTGAAGGTTGAAATATGTGGTAAAAAAAAATTACCTGTTAGATTACAGAGTAAATGTTTGTTGCTGAAAATGTTACTCTGCTTTTCTGATGTCCAGCCGTTGGAATCATAAACTACCCCAGTCAGACAGAAAAGCGCAGCACAGGGTCCAATGAGAGTCCCATTTACAGCACCATAAACACAGCGGCCGAGGACAACCTGCTGTCTTATTACGACACCTACTCCAGCGTGTCATACAACCAGGGCCCGGACCCGTACAGCAGCAACGCAGTTCTGTCAAATGCCGGGATTATGGGTCTGGAGCAGCACCTGGACCGGTGGACTATCCAATCTGGTCAGTCTGGATCCGAGTATGCCAAACTCCAGTATACCACGAAAAGCAATGGTACGAGTTTTACCCATCACAAATTCTTTATTTTGTCAAACTTAAAAGTTTGAGTTGATTAAATATGTTGTTATTAGAGTAAGTATTTAAAACTTTGCCCATTCAACCCTATTTTGAAAGCATAACTGAGAATTTTTAGCCTTCTGTACTTAGCAGAAGGGGTTTTAATCAGCAACACTGGAGAGTTTTTAAACAAAAAAACCCAGCTTGCCACGACACACAATTTCAATCAGGTGGAAATTTGAGACTTTAATTTGTCCTGTTATCTTTAAACCTTTTGAACTAAAATGTAAACTTGTTTGTGCGTAACAAAGTTGTTGTCCTACTTCATGAAACAACCTGAACTTAAGAGGCTAAACTAGTCCCAGATGATGTACTTGTTGTTGTTTTCCTTTTGGCTCCTCCGTTGCAGAGCCTGCCTCCTCAACTCGACAGATGCATGTGCACGACCTTGACAAGATAATAAAATATTGTCTAGGTCAAAGTTCCCTTCGTGATGACATTTTTTTAATGGTATTTGGGAAGAAACAAGATTTGAAGCCTCAAAAACTCCTGCCTTGTACTAGCAGCAAGAAATCCTTTTGATATGGAGTGATATATAATTCAACATAACATTATCTTAAGCATGACCAAAGCAGTTCTGGCCAAACAAGTTTCTATAAAAATATTAATAAAAATTTTGAGTTTCGTCAAATCCACAGTTAATTTCAAAATCATCAAAGTTCAACTTTTCTTTTTTCTTTTTTTTTTATACATTTTTTTTAATCAATAGTCCACTCGGCTATTCTGCCACTCATACATTTTCCCTAGCCATCTGCTGCTTTCACCACACATGTTCTGTCTATTCTCTGAAACCTTGAGATGTCAGGCAGGGAGTAAAAGTTGACAAAAGAGACACGCTAGGGTTGCTAAAGCTATCAACAGCATTCAAAAAGGGAAAATACAGCAAAGACCCATCACATGACCTGAGACATGAATCATCCTTCTGATAAATTCAAATTTTTAGCTTACAGCTCTGGGAGAGACCTTGTGTCTGACAAAATACACAGTTTTAAAAAATCAACATGCTCCAATTACTATTTCTTGTTTATTTTATTTTTTTACAGTAGAATTTTTGGATTATTTTCAAGAGAAATTAGGTTTGCTAAATTGGGAAAAAATGTTTTAAAATGCCTACTTGCTTTAGTTTTTGCATATTCATTTCTCCACCTGAACATAAGGATAAAATTCGGGACAATAATTTCACTTGACACTTAAGGCAAACCATGGGGAAATAAATAATAGATTGAAATAAAAGTTACTACTATCAAAAACATGTGAAATCATTGAGAGCTTCGAAGAAAATACATAAATTAACAGGTGAGTGATTTATTTACTTTCTATTTTTTTTAGACAAGCTGGCTCCACAAGCATCTGCTGGGTCCTTGTCTAAGTCAACTCCACTCACCTGGGTGGATGTTTTGTCGCTGCCTCTTCCTTCCAGCAAGGACAGTGGTTGTTCCAAATCAGACAAGGAAGAGTCACAGCACAGGTACGATTCATCACAACATTATTCTCAAGAGTGTTTGTCCTCCAGCAACATGCAGCTCTTGAATTCTTCTCGTAATTCAGTCTTTTTATTATTAGTGAGAAGGCCTGTGGCCACACTTTTCTGACAGATGGAGTTAAGGCAGCTGGGCATCAAAGCTGCCCTATAATGGTGCCAAGGCTGTCAAGCGAAGCTTAAGTGAAGTTTGGTGGACTGGGGAGTTTACAAATTAACACTTGTGTGTCTATAGGCAGCGAGCCGATTGGGCTTCGAGGCAGCAAAGTGGAGCGTCTAGTATAACTAATTCTGACACATTAGATTGCGGACATAACGGGGTGGGGATCAGAAAGGCTGTTCTGACTGCGCCGAGTCTTTATAAAATGACATTAGCCTCCATCTGACAGACTGAATTAGTACTTTCCATTTTCAATGACACGTCCGTCATTAAATAGCCCCCACGGCGCTAAGATGACAACAGAAATCATGGAGGTGGAACTTGTCTTATTGTTATTCTAAGTGCTTCATTTTTTTTTTAGAACTTTGAGCGATATGTCTTTAATTTTTCCTTACTTGTTGTTTGACCTCTTTAAATGCCTCTTTTGTGCCATTTATTAGTTTATGTTGAGTTTTGTCTAAATATTTTTGCAACGTTTAATATAAAGGTATGTGCTAAAAGTTAATTTTGAGCAGATTTCTGAGGGAAAACATGTGTTTTCTTCAGTTCAGTTACGACTTTGGAAAATAGAGACCAAAATCTGATTCTATGTGAATCAGGATTCATCAGAACTTCTCTGCACCCACAGAATGGAAAATAACACAAATAAAAGCAACATGGCTGATTCTGAAGGTCGAGCTGCTTATATACTTTGCTTACATGTATTATTATACTTTCCATGTAAGGTCAAACTCAGCTTCTCTGCTATGGCTCAGCCTGAGTATACTGTTTAAATTACATCTGGGCTGCTAAGGCTTGTAAGAGTCTATATATCACTGTGAAATCAGCAGGAATCTGCTCTATTAATCATTTGTAAAAAAAAAAAAAGTTTTGTATTTAAAATATTTACAGATTTTAGACGAGTTTCTGAATATATTATTATAGTTGGTTAACTGGAATATTCATGTGTAGCTTTTACAATTTCTAGTCAGAAAAAATGTATGCTGTGTTGTCACTCGCATTGATGTCACATTAATTTATCTCTTTTAAAGGCATCCTTTATCATTTTTACAGCCTCCCATCTACAGTTTTGTAGATGGGAGTTTGATGTACATAGATGTAGTTTTGTAATGAATATGTTAAACTTGGAAAAAATGCAAAAAAGCGAGCAGATGGCAGCCAAGAACGCAGCTGAAAGTTACAATACAGTGATGAGACATTATGTATGGAACGCCAAGCATGGTAGTTGTTGCACAATCCTTAGGGTCTTTTTTGCTGTCTTTTAATTAATATCTATAGTATGTATAGACAATCTACATATTTATAATCCTGACAGGTTTGGTATTAAAGAAAATGGTGACACATTTAACCTTGTTGAATTATTATTTTTTTATTCCCAAAGTTGTATGTTTTATTTTTTTACTGCACTCTAAAAAAGAACAAGGCAGATGAATAATCTAAAGCATAAAAATAATAAAATAAATATCCATGGCCGTGTTTCTTGTTTTGGAACATCTCACTGAGCATGTATCACGCATGTAGAATTAGATGCAACATGACTGTTTCCCTGAAAGGCATCTCCTTACTATGCCCTTACTCACCCCACAACCTTTAGCCTCGAGGAGGAAGATGACGACTGGTGTCCTCCGCTCCCGGCCAGAACCTACCTGATGGACACTTTCAGGGAGGAGGTCTCCAGCATGCCCTCCAAACCAGAGGAACTGCTGTCATCCCCTCAGAGCGACACCCCAAAGCCCGACCACAGTCCACGCGTTCAGCATTTCGACCTGTTGGTCCGCAACAACGTAATCTCCCAGGTGTCCCAGTCCAACCCTGATTTATTTACCAACACCAAGGTCCCACAAACCTGTGATTTATACAATACAAGCCAGTGGGTGGATGATTTCAGTGGAGAAAGCCTCAGCAAAGGTCAGTTTGAATTACTCTGAATTCCTCACATTTTGAAATTAGACTCATGCGACTGTGGGGGGTCACAAAGGATCTAGTTTTGGTTGTTACTCAGCAGAAAGCATTCGTACAAGGAAATCACATTGCATTTATTCATAGCTTTTTGCTTCTGTGTAACTTGCCTAAGGATGACGTCAGCTTTTTCTCTTGTCAGGACAATCTCCTGCTGCAGCCACAGTGTCGAGCGCCGCAGCTCCGGCACAAAAAGGCAGAAGTAAGAAGAGAGCGCCTAAGGATGGACAAAACCGGAGACAGAGGCATGGAGACGCAGCAGGTACACCCTGAAGTTACACTTGTAATTTATGCTTACGTATTGGTTACTACTCTACTAAGGCCCTCAACCACTACTAAACTACAAATTGTGCTTTTAAAGTTAATTTACAAATGTTTTATTGTATTTAAGGTGGAAACAATCTACAAAACAGATGGGCAAATTTATTGTCTGTATGGATTGTTCCGGTCCTTTAGATATCTAAGTTTCGCACATTTACTATCTGAATAAATAGTAGTTGCCTTGTTGAAAACCTTTTAAATTATAGCGGTCCAAAAAATGGCTGTTACTTATTAAAATAATCTGCTACAGCATGGCTAACCAGGGTGTTGTAAAGCCGCTCTAATTGTCCCCCCACCTCCCTCTCAAGTTTTAAAAGCGAGTATGTCACAGTACTTAAATCTGCTCATCTAACTTGCAGCAAGAAAGTGAATAACCACATTTCCTAAAATGTAAAACTATTCCTTTTAAGATAAAATTATCTTTGTGCGTGTTTTTTAATCATCACTGATGAATCACACGCAGACCTACCCCCTCTGCCGACCCCTCCCGCCTCACACGGATCCCTGCAGCTGTTTGTGGACCTTTTGAGTCGCAGACAAACAGACAGCGAAACAAGGGAGGGAAGCGATTTGCCCACTCTTCCGAAGAGAGGAGACAATTTCTCAC
The DNA here is from genome assembly GCA_032876305.1 of Orestias chungarensis. NCBI lineage: Eukaryota > Metazoa > Chordata > Actinopteri > Cyprinodontiformes > Cyprinodontidae > Orestias > Orestias chungarensis. The sequence goes on along the minus strand of JAVLVB010000318.1, from coordinate 1,726,255 downwards.
CCCAGAGGGGAGGGGGGGACTTGCAAAGTGGTTATCACAATGTATGAAAAAACATTTTCAGCAAGACAAATCAAAGCTTTATATAGCGGCTCCAGCATCAACTCATATAGGTTTGATTTGATAATGTCGCCAAGCTCCTGATAAATCGTCTCTTTCTTTCTGTTGCAAGGTTTAGTTTTCAGTCATTTATGGTTCAACTCTTTAAATCTTACTGATCTGTTTTCCATCAGCAGATGAGAATGTAATCCCATATGGACAGCCAAACCTCCTTTCCAAGGTCCAGACGTCGGGCTACGGGTCCCTCGGGGGACGGGCGTTTCCTTTGCCCTCCACTGCTGCTCAGACAAGAGATGAGGTATGTCTAAATTGACCGGTGGGAGCTGCTCAAGTGTTGTTTTACTGTCAACTCAACAAGAGACTCTGGAGGAAACAGGCTTCCTCAGAGCCGTTTTTACTAGAGCCTGTGCTCCAGAATACATCTTCTGTGCCTCAGTGAGCCACACTGCCTGGGTAACGGTTTGCATTTAGAGTTTCAAATAAATATTTATAAATAAATGTAAAAGGTATTTTTTATAGAATGTTTTTTATCAATATTTATCCTCCAACACGGCTTTATTTATTTCCAATAGTCGTTTATCTAGCATCCTGACCACTTAGCCAAAATGCGAATCTGGTGTAAAAGTTTACATTTTAAGTAATGGCTCTCAAAAATGTACACATTCCTGTTGAAATGTCAGATTTTTGTGAAGTAAAAACAAAAATGGTATATTATTTAGAAACTATTCTTCCTTTAATTTACTTATATAGCCTTAAAAAACTAATCCTATATTTGTGTGTGTGTCCTAAAAAGAACGCTTTATTGAACAACCTACTGATTTAATCTCAACAGTTCGACGTTTTTGTTTTTACGTTTTTTTTAAGGTTCTCCATTGTGTCAGATATAGGGACATCTCTTGTCCACTATCATTTTCTGCGAATGTAGTCCCAGATCCTGGAACAAAATTTTTGTGCTCATTTGTCCATCTTCTTCAATACAAAAACCCATGTCCTTTTGGAAAAACGGTAACCCCAGATCACAATGCTGCCCCCATGTTTTAGTGTAGTTATGCTGTCATTTCATTGACAGCTAGTGTTGTTTTTGTGTCGGCATGATGTTTAGGAATTGTGATCTAAACGTTCACTTTGTTTTCATCAGATATTATCCCAAAAGATTTTAGCTAAAACTTTCAGTTCATAGTCCAGACAAATGGAGAGTTATAGGCACTTTTTGTCATATTTAAAACACAACTAATTTTAACCAAAACTCTTCACAGCCTTCAGTCTTATTATCAGAATCTGGACAACCGTCCTTCCAGACTATTTGTTCTGTCTTTTCGTCCATTTTGGAGAAACTTTTTTAATCTCACTTTGTGGCCCTTTGTCACATAATTGTATTACCATCTTTGCTACACTGTGCTGTACATACAGTACAGGGGTTGGACAATGCAGCTGAAACACCTGTCATTTTAGTGTTGGAGGTTTCATGGGTAAATTGGACCAGCCTGGTGGCCAATCTTCATTAATTGCACATTGCATCATTAAGAGCAGAATGTGAAGGTCCAATTAGCAGGGTAAGAGCCCAGTTTTGCTCAAAATATTGCAATCCACACAACATTATGTGTGACATACTAGAGTTCAAAAGAGCACAATTTGTTGGTGCACGTCTTGCTGGCGCAACTGTGACCAAGACCAAGCAAGTCTTTGTGATGTATCAAGAGCCATGGTATCCAGAGTAATGTCAGCATGCCACCAAGAAGGGCGAACCACATGCAAAAGGATTAACTGTGGGCGCAAGAAGAAGCTGTCTGAAAGGGATGTTAGAGTGCTAACCTGGATTGTGTCCAAAAAACATAAAACCCCAGCTGTCCAAATCCCGGTGGAATTAAATGTGCACTGTTGTGTTCAACTTAATGTGCAAGTCAAGATCAATCAATAAAGCGACAGAGACGGAGGATTTCAAATGCGGTGCAAAGCATTTTTTTCATTATTCAGATCTGAACGGAGACGGAAACAGAGGACACTCACCCGAGCCTATCGCTTCTATGCCCCAATCACGTCGAAAAGCTTTTCTCAGAAACTGCTGGCTACATACCTTCCCCCTCACCTATTGGATGCCTGGGTGTGAGGACAAGGTCGATGCCATGGACACCAAAGCAAAAAAATCCCCGGAACGACTTATCATCTACACTGTAATCTGTAGTAGTTGACTTTTGCTTGTTACCCAAATATGTAATGAAGCATTGACCCGCTTATAAAGTACATTCTTGTAAATTAATTGACATTAATGATTTAATGTAATTTAAAAGCATATACCCATCATCATATATCTGTTATTTCGCACTAAGGTGTCTTTCTCCTGGACTTATTTACATTCCACATCTGATCCAAGTTCCTTTGAAGGCGGTTTTAATTAAAAAAGGTTTGTCATTCAAACATCAAACCCAACCATAAATGTCTAGACTAGGAGTAATCTTAGGCTATTCTGTTCAAGGGCTTAGTGTTGTTTCAACTTGGAGAAAAACAGGTGCATAACATCAGTTGATACTAGTTGCACACACAAGCTGCATAACACACACAAGGCATACTGGATAATTAATGTAGTATTATTGCAGTCAAAATTAGATATGCCTTTTTCCCACAATTCACTATCAGTCTAAAATGATGCTTATAGCAACACAAGTAAATATAAACTTGAATAATCCCAACATTGTCTCAACTCTCCTGTTTCCGGCAAAACTGTACGTTAGGAACTCCACAGGGTCAATATACATGGCAGGGCTGCTATAGCCAAACTTTCGGTCACTCTTTCAAGGACTGTGGACAATGTGAAACATGTTTTGTACTCTGTTGAGTCCAACTTTACTGTTTTACCCATTTCCGATAGGGTTACGCTGTGGAGAAGCTCCAAAAAAGGGTACCACCCAGACTGTTACATGCCCAGAGTGAAGCAAGGGGGTGGATCATTGATGGTTTGGGCTGCATATCTTGCCATTCCCGATGCTTGTGCTAGATGGGCGCGTCATTAGGAATGGTTCAAACATTGTATCCTGAATGCGGTGCCATGTATCAGGATCACAATGCACCGATACTCACAGCAAGACTAGTGAAACATTGGTTTGATGAACATGAAAGTAGAGTTGAACATTTGCCATAGCCTGTCGTTTTCTTCCACCAGCATCACAGCGTGACCTGCTACAGCAACACTGTTTACAATTTTCCAAAAACAGATGTTCAGCTAATTGAGGCTGTAGAAATATTCCCTAATTATTTAATTTTTTTACTTCTCTCAAAGATGAGCAGATTTATTAACATGTTTTTTAAACCTAATATAAATTTACCCGTATGAACCTTTTAAACCTCTTAAACATGTTTGTGTTTTCCTCTTTATTATCTACCTAATTTTCCTCTTCAGACTTTATCCACAGCCTTGCACACCTGATGCAAGCAATCATAAAACATTAAAATTTTAGAAGCAAATCTTTAGTTTCTTTATTCATTAGAAATAGGTCTGACTTTTCAATTTATTTCACATAAGAAACAAAATAAGAAGATGGGAAACATCATATATTAGCTTTGGTATTTTACCAGTTAACAGAATGCTTGGATTGATCCCTTAAGGTTTTCTGTATGTAATCTGTATGCAAACGTCTCTGTTAATTCAAACTTCACACACTTTTTTCATTTCTCTCTGTCCTGTGTTTTCTCCGCAGAATCTCATATAGACAGCTGCCAATTACATGATGTGATATTCTCCTCTTTTCCTTCCCAACTTCCTGTCTTTGCGAAACATCATGTGTTGCCATGGCATCCCGTGAAAAGCTGAAGACAAAGGGAAAAGCGTCAAAGGCTTGCCATCTGCGTTTGCACAAGCTATTCATATTCTCTTTTTATTTTACTTTTATTCCCTTTTTTTTCTTCCTGTGTGTGATTTCTTTCACCCCCTCCTGTGTATAATGACATCCTCAGTGTAATTTTTTTTCCAAAAAAAATTAAACAATTATGTGATACGATATATTGATAAAAATGGGTCTCTGGGGGAAATATGGTATTTTTAGGCTTAAAGGAAAAAAATGTAAGTATTGCATTGTTGTACAGCAGATTATTGAATGTATCTCTTGTTTACTGACCATGAAACTATGATGCTGTGTTTTTGATTAACGATGTGGGGGATGGGACACATGAAGCTAGATTTCATTATGTGGGTGTGTGTCAGTGTTTTTAATTTCACCTTCCCTGTGTGGCTGTTTAACTGTGTTAGATCACCAGTGTGTTAATTTTTAAATCTCAAAAAATAAAAGGCTTTGTTACATAAAGGTTCATTTGCTAGTGTGAAATCTACAAACTGTGACAGAAGAATAACAGTTGTGTTTCTAGCAGCGGGCCTCAGCGGATGACAACGCCAGCCTGTATTTTCCGGTCAGCTGGTGCGCTGCCTCGGCTCGAAATGAAGTGCTTCCATGAAACTTGGAGCAAAAACATGAATCAGAACTTGCATTGTTATACTCCTAAAGTTTATTTTTTCAATTTTAAAAGAGATCTGATTGTTTTTCTCAATTAGGGAAAGATCTTACTATTGTACCAATGAGCAGCATTCCTAACTACAGCAGCAAAAAAAAAACAAAAAAAAAAACAAGGAGGCACTTTTAGTACAAATGTATTTTGCATTTGTAGATTAAGCAGAGATTCACTGGTAAAAACTCAGCATCTTTGAGGCTTAAATCATTTTAGACAGTGATCAATCCAAAAGACAACTCACAAAATGCCTTGTTCAATTGTGTTCAGATTTTCAAGGAAAACAGAGTTGGTATATTGTTTCAAACTAGATGATATTTTATCTTTCATTTTTTAAATGTTTCTTGAGTGAATGGGGATTTATTTAGTATGTAGCTTCACTAAATACAAAGTGGAATGTTTCCAATGTTTATTTCTCTTTATTTTAATGATTATGGCTTTCAGCTCCCGGAAATGTTACGGTTAATGATGTTAAGAGCAAGAGGAGTTACCAATTATCATGACCTGCAAAATAATGTAAAGCTTCCTGATTGGACAGTTGACAGACAGTGGCTCCCTCAACAAGCGGCGTAAGTGACATAAGGGCATGATTGTTCACAGACTGATATATCCAGAAACATATCAAAAAATAAAAGTTTGGCAAAACAAAATGTTGCATACAAATAACACCAATAAACACAGTTCATTCACGTTCTGGGGGTGATTCCAAAAAATGTTATGTTACATAAAATGTCAAATGAACACATCATATGTGGTGGTTATGATGGAAAAAAAAATGTTTTCATTTCTAAAAGGAAACTTTATAGGATATATGGAGTTTGGTGGAAGACTATAAAACAAAAACTATAAGAGAAACAAATTGCATGTTTACATATTTATATAAACCTCATTAACATGCTATCAAATGTTTTAACTTAGGTTTGTTTTGTCTCCTCTGGATGGTTAATTTGTCCTGATTATTGATTATATATTAGCGTTTGTGTAAATACAGTTAGTCACGGGTAAGCTCAAAAATATTTCCACCTTATCTGTGGGAGAAACATTCAAATAGAAAACTGTGGCTTATAACCTGTTTGTTGATAGTGATCTTACGCGTAGATGTGATCCGTGTAATGGAAACATAAACAAAAAACTCTTACTTTCAGACGACTAAGAATATTAATGCAGCATGTGATCAGACTGTGAGTAATAACAAAACGTATGTACTCAATAGCAAGGTAATGTTATAGTGCATAAATCCTATTACAAACATGGTTGCACACCGAGAAGTTTAATTATGCAGAAACAAGAGCCATTGATATATGAATATTCTATTTTCTATGAAGGAAGAAGACTGACTAAAGGATTTTATGTGTATGAAAACACCATGGATTTCACCTTTGATCTGCAAACCCAGTCTGTAAGCAGAGACCTCCAGACATTGAAGGAATCTTGTTGCATACAGTAGGAAAGGCCTGCTGTCTCCAATAAGTCTATGTTCTGCACTTTCCCAGGTTGGAAGAGAAGGAAGCGCCTTCCTCAGAAATCAACTATGCAGCATTTGTACCTGACACCTGTTTGTGATTTGATCTGGCTTTTCTACACCGCATTTCTAAGCCTCTTTTTAATCTACATAATTTCTTATATATTTTTTTATTTATATTTCTCTTTTTAAGCACAAACCTCAATTTAATTCATTGGGATCTAACTTTCCAAATCAACAGAAGGTAATGTATAATCATGAAGTGGAATATAAAGGGCAAATGTGCAAATGTTTTGCAGCTGTACTGTAACTGTGTTATGTCCTTAATTGGAGATTTCATGCATAGCAAAACACGTCTGTAAGCAGAGGATGTCTTTCAACTATCCATATCTTAAACGGAAAGTAGCTCACGCTCAGTCAGACGTTATGTACACCATCAGTACACTTCAAGTAGGTTTTAGGATTCTCTATTGGATTTAAGGTCTAGTTACCCCTGCCTCTTGCCCATTGTAAGCTGGAGATAGGCGCCAGCAGACCCCCGTGACCCAACAATGATAAGCGGATGGATGAATTTTAAATGTATTAGTTAATACAAATGCCCACAATGCTGTTTATCCACGTGTTTGCATTTATCTATCAATCAGAATCCTTTTAAATGAACTGGAATTTGTTTTAATTTGAGAAAAAAGGTATTGATCAAAGAGAGAAACGAACACCTCTGAAATAGCCTGTAGCTTAGAGCCCACAAGTTTAACTGTTTGTTCCAAATAAACAAAGTCGTATGTAACCATAGCAAATCTCATCTAAGGTGTGATGAAAGCTGTCAAGAAATACCTTTCTCTGTGACTCTGTGATTCAGAGACCTTGTATCACCAGCTAAGAAAAAGGAATAAGATCACATTTTTACACCAGCGCCAAATGACCCTGAAGTCTGAATAAACTCCTAGTATTTTGTATCATGTTCCGAGAAAAATGCTCCGTCTGATACAAGATACTGTGCATGAGCTGATGCCTTCCTCAGATTGCAGCATTGGGAGGCTGAACGTGGCCTAATGAGAGCGGGAAGCCTCTTTCTTAGTGTACAGCCCCTGAAACGTGACAGCGCTGGGATATGAAAGGCTTTTCTCCTATGTCAGCTCTGTCATCCGCTTGATGAACCTTCTATGTGCAGATCTTATTAGTTGAAGAACTAGCTGCAATATTGCAGTGGGGAGGCGTTCACATGCTAAAAACTTGCTGGACGCCGTGATGATGATGGCAATCCAATGCAAATTGAACAGGTTACATGATCAAGAAAGGGTTGCGCAACCTTGAGCTTTTCACAACCATGAGCTGGACTGGGGTTGTGTTGTTAACATTTATGGGCAATCTGCAAACATGCACAACTAAGTGGATGGAGATATTAGACACTTTTCATCAGAAATTTACTTAAAAGACATTACATTTTTTATCCATTTAATTATTTCATTTTATGAAGGGATTTAAAAACCATTTAATGTATCCAACCAGTTTCTTGAACATATAATGTTGTAGAAGTTAATGACACACCTAACTGTGTTTGACAAAAACTAAACTAAAACAGATTAAAGTGACCTGAATAAATTCACATTTCGTTCTTAATCTATTATTTTTTTATTACATAAGTGATAAAATCAATCCAAACCCAACTATCCCTGTGTGTGAAATCATAGATTATATGCATAAACAGACTACCTAATACAACCTGCCTGAAAAACCAGAGTAGGCTCAAACATGTACAAAAAAAAAAAAGCAATACAGCATTCCCCAAGCTAAATAAACAAGGTGAGAGGACAAACAAGGTCACTGGTTATCACTCTTGCTTATTATCTGCTCCGTCATCAACTTCTCTATATCATAACATAAATGAATTCTGTACAGTTAAAAAAGTGTTTGGTATATTGTCGGGTTACTGCAACGTTAATGTTATATTATATAATGAGAAGAACATCGTACTTACAATCAATAATATAAATATTGTAAAAATGTTATACTATACTGTGCAAACAACGTGATATATCATTTTTTGTTTAGCCTTAGTTGGAGCCTAGACAAAGGAAAACACTTTTCTAAAAATAAAAAATAGAAGCACAAAAAAGTCTACACAGGAAAGAAGCAGAATTACAAACAAAATGAAGATGGGCACTTCTATCATATTTGTGGTAATAAAACTATATAAATGGGAGAGAACGTTCAACTGAGTTAAGCTTTGAAAATTAAATGAAAAGCACCACCTAGCGGTAAGATATTGGCACGACCGTCCTGGCACTCTTTTCATTTAATTTAATTCTTTGTTGCACATGAAAAAACTAAGTAAAAATCTATTCATTGTAATGCTACCGCTTCACAGCTTTACCCTTAAAACTGCAGCTCAATAAATGTAGTTTGAAATATTTTCTCAATTTCAACTTAGAAAAATTTCGAAACATTAGATAAGTACAAAAAATCAATCTGCCTCCAGTTTTACAAAGTAAAAGCTGTTTAAATCCCACCAAGAGTCCATGGAGTCCACCTTAGAGGTTTCAGCTTCATCAAGACTGATGTGAACACCAAACAGACCAGAGATGAGGAGACTGTGGAGAAATGTGAAGCAATATCTTAAGACAAATTTATCTTTAGCAAGATAAATAATGATTAATTAGGGAAACAGCCAATAGACATGTAATAACTTTAAAGGAACTGCAAGAAATCCACAAATACATACTTTAAAAATTTTTATAACAAAAGGCACTACAGACATGTGCAAAAACGATGATAGCTGTATTTTCTGAAATTTAAAAAGCTATCCCACTGAACAGTAATATCCTTAATGCACTTTGAATACTTTTGCATCCTACTGTAAATTTTTCTGTTTTTCATTAGACACATTTGTGCATTAGTGTGATAATGCAAACATGTAGACAAATGAAGAAACACACCAAATGATATTTTCTGTTGTTTATTTTTTGTTACAAAAAGAATAAACAGTAAACAAGGCTACAAAACTTCTCCGCTCAGCTTCACTTATAACACCAAGTTAACCACATGCATGCTGGTCCTTGAATTTGTTTTGTTTCACTGTATTCATTTTTCATAAGCATATGTTTCTTTTATAAACGTGTGAGCAATTTTTCCTATGTGATTGAATACATTCAAGGATGACTGAGTGCCGATCAAAACGCTGCAGCTTGAAAAAACAGGATTTAATGCATTACAAATAGCAGCAGTTTGTCTTTCACTTTTCATTAGAGTTGGGAAAAAATTAAAAGGACACAGCAGCAAGTGCACTTCTTCTAATATGAAATGTCTGAGAGAAGAAATTATTGATTGATTTTATGTAAATTGAACAGTTTCAATTATTATTCAATTATTTGCAAATGTGTTTAAAAAAATGACTGAACCTTTATTACAATTTTGTCTTTACCAGCAGTGCTGCTGCTAAGCCTGTTGAGTGTACTGCGGGAGGCTGTGTTCTGTTCTGAATGAAAAGCCTGCCGTCATCAGTATTACTGAGGTGCTTTTAACAGTTTTGTATTTTCAGCAAATTCCCTCTTAAATACAAAACTCATCCCCCGTGATTGGTTGCGGCACAGCACGCTCCATTGTCTCACCAGGCCGTTTGTTCGCTCGGTTTCCTGCACCCAAACAAAACTTTCCTGCCATTCTGGGCAATATTGGACTGCTCTGTGCTTTGACAGCCTGGAATATTGGATTCCCTCATTATTTCTGAGCAAAGGGAAAATATACAGGTATGCAATCAAGTTGTTCAAATCTGCATGCTCGTCCATTGTTTTTTTATTTTTTAGTGTTTGGGTTTTATTTTTATTTTTAAATCAGAATTCCGAAATGGGATTTCCTCTTGGAAAAATGGCGTGGATGGTCCTCTTTGCATAAAATATTCTAAGAAGATGTTATGTTTCATGGATGCCTCACTGAATCCAGCAACAGGAATGTGTTTGGCTCATTTTACCTCCTGTTTGGCATTCCTGAAAACCCCGGTGATGTATTCAGAGTCAAACACGCTTACCATCACAGGACCATTCAGTCTGATGGTGTCAAAGATTAATGAGGTTTTAGATCAAACTTGCTGCTTCTTAAAGGCTAATGTTTCTGTTCCTACATACATCTGCTCCTGGTTTCTTCCATATTTTGAGCCGCGCTTCTGTCTGCCTCACCAACTGCTTTCTGTAATTGGTGAAGCAACACCAGCCAGATGTATCTAAGTCCTGACCCGTCCTCTGTCCTCTCTCTATCAGTATATCTTGGCAGGATGTACAGCTTCATGGGAGGCGGTTTGTTCTGTGCCGGGGTTGGGAACATACTCCTCATCGTTTCTACAGCAACGGACTACTGGATGCAGTACCGCCACTCCAGTAACTACATGCACCAGGGCCTGTGGCGGTACTGTGTGCCTGGGAAATGCATGACACACACTGACAGCATTGGTAAGCTGATCGTCGTGTATTAGTGTCTGACAGTGCTGCGTCACGCATCTTGTTTTTCATTTTTAAAAAGTCCCAGAGTGGAAAAAGAAGCTATAAACTGGTCAAAGGCATATTAAGTATTAGAAGGAAAAGGGTTTTAGTTTTGGATAAATGTTCCAGCGTAATTAAAGCAACACTAAAGAACTTTCAGTTTATGTCGATTTTGGCGGCCCAGTGTGGACAAAGGCCTAAGAAGACTTCATTTCCCATGAGGACCAGCGCATAGCGTCCTAATATCCTGATCTACAGCTGGGTTCAAGTACATTTCTGTCTCCAGTGACTGTGTGAAGGCTGAATGGCGATAAGGTAATGAGTCTAATTGTAGCGAAACAATGTCTCATGGCGAAGTTGAAAATAAGAAAGGGGGGAACGGGGGGGGGCATATTTGTAGTTGTTGTGTGTGGCAGGGTTCCTGCCACCCTCCTTAAAGTTTTTTAGTGCCAGTAAGCGATACAGACTCCCTCGGGCCACGACAGACGTGTCATTCAACGAACTGTAAGTCGACGTATAATCACACAAGTTATGAAAATATTTCAGAAAGGTTGAAGTCGCTTTGTGTTGCTTTAAAACGTTAGACAAATTTAAAAAAACATGGAGAAGAAACAAGGAAAACTTAGTTTGTATTTTAAATTTGAAAGGATAAATTTTATGATAATGACAATTAATATTTCAAAAGATTAAAAAAATCTTCACCAACCTTTTCATATACAGGTGAAAAGATTGTTACATATTTACAATAATAATTTTGATCATTTTTACACGCCTACAAAATCCTCCACCGAAAGACGAGCCCACAATCATCATATTGTGAAACGAATATGAACTAAATTATAAAATTGTTTTTAAAAACAACCCTGAAAAATATATTAAAAAGAAAAAGAAAAAGGAAAAAAATTAAGCCCAGTATATGACCAGTTTGAAAGTTATGCTGATTAAACCTGCTGCGGTGATCGGACCTCTTTATGTCTTTCTCCACTGTCTATGTGTCGGAACCACCATGTTGTTTATACACAATGTGAAACAATTACACAATCTATAACCTTTTACAAGCCCATTTACCCACTCATATATTTTTTATCAGTTTATTATGCAGATAATGAGCCTAATGTCATTAATCAGTTTTAGATTTTATTTTAATTCCAATTAAACAAATACATCATAAATATTTTCCCTCTACATCAGTTGAGCCTTTGATGATTGTTGTGGCTACTTGCATTTTTCCGAGCAGGATCTTCCTGTTATTTAGCTAAAATAATATTAATAGTAAAAATCCATCCACCAACCGAGTCGTTTAGTATAAAAAACACACATCTCTCATCCCACAGCGTACTGGGACGCCACTCGGGCCTTTATGATTCTCTCTCTGCTGGCGTGTTTCATTGGTATCGTGATTGGGATCATGGCCTTCATCCACTATTCCTCCTTCGACGGGTTCGACAAGACATTTGCAGCCGGGATCCTCTTCTTCATCTCCTGTACGTGTTTACTCTCTAGCAACCACCTGCTAGTTTATCCCTCCCTCACAATTCGCTGGACTGACGCCGATGTTTCCTGGAAATTTCTCAGGCTTTTTCGTGCTGCTAGCGATGGCGGTCTACACCGGAGTGACGGTGAACTACTATGGGAAACGCTATGGCAGCTGGCGATTCTCCTGGTCCTACATTATGGGCTGGGTGGCAGTGGTGCTGACCTTCTTCTCAGGTACAAAACCTAAACGCTTTTTCTTATTTAATATTTCAATGTCTTCTAATCTAACTTTCCTTTCAGGTATCTTCTACATGTGTGCCTACCGGATGCACGAATGCCCAAGAAACTCCAACTCACGCTGAGATTGTACGGAGCACAAACGATGAATCAGCGTGAATCTTAACAGTGAAAAAGAGGCAAAATAAATGAGGGGAAAAAAATGCTCATTTGTTTTATTTTTAATGTCTGTGCTGATTTAAAATTGCATTTCAGGAACACTGGACGAAACGTTTGCAACAATCCAACCACTATAAAACATCTGTTTAACATAAATTGTATTTCACTACATAAAAACTCTTCAATCTGCTCTTTTTTTTCTTTTTTTCTTTTCATTTTTGAACGAATCAGTCTAAAACTGACTTGACCAAACTATTGCCTTTCTTAAAATAACAGAACAGGGAGATAATTAGCTATGGGTCCGGCAACACCGATGCGTCGGCGCAGGTATCAAGCCCACAGACCAAAACCCGTATCTGTGCGCGCATTAATTCCAGCAAGTCACGTGACCGATACAGCAACTGTTTCAAAATGAACCTGAGGCGCCAAATTGTGTTTATAAGGAAGCAAATCTGTCAACGGGATACAGTCCGGATCTTTTTCGGTACAGCTTCAACTATGGAGCCTCAAGGCAAACGACAGATTTCCGCAGTGTGGAACCGTTTTGATCTTACATCGGAAAAAAATCATTCTGTTCTTTCTTCCGGTTCTTTTCAGCTTCTACTTGATCTATCTGAATACAAATTCAGCTGAAATTGACTCTTAGTCGAAAAAGCCTAACAGACTAAATTTCAAAACGTTGGAAAAACTTATTTTTTTTCCATAAAAAATTTGTGAAGAAAGACCCCAGTCCACAGGCATCCTCATTTCAAACACATTCACTTAACTTTTCACTTTATGGTTCATGTTCACATTATTTATTGACTGTATCTAAGAATATCACATATTTTCAATTTAACTTAAGATATTAAATAGTACAATATATAATATAGATGAACATAAAATGACTTAAATGTTATATTTTACACTGGTTCATCAAATCAGTCTATCTACGTTGCCTGTAGAGATTTTTACTGTCCAGCAGGTGTCAGTAGTATTCAGTCACACAGTATCGACACAGTATCAATACAGTTTTGCTGTGTCGAAACGCTTCATGACGCCTCATCTACCATCACTAGACATAATCAGCTCTGTAAAGACTCATGTCACTAGATATTTTTCATTGTGTTTTGTTTAAGCGCAGCCTTTCATTTGTTAGATCACATCATTACTTTAAATCTCCAGATTAGATTTGAATTTCTCCCTCCAATGTCATTCCAAATAAATCTGCAGGTGGTGGTGTTCCTTCAGGAGCCATCTTGGAAACACTTATTTACATCATAAACACCTCCTTTTGAGTTGGATGTCTGATAAATATTTAATTTTAATATATAAAGAAAAAGATCTACATCAATGAATACTGATGACCATCCAGCAATACAGGTGAATTGTTAAATAATTACCTTTTAACAGCTAAATATGTCGGATTTTGTCTTTCAAGTCCTCCAGCTCATTTCTGAAATCTTAATCCGTGTTAGAGCCATTTAATATTAAATGAGAAGTTTATTTTAAATGTTGATATGCAGATGAGCTTCAAGCTGAAAATCTTTCTTCTGCTAGTCCCTACTGCTTTGATACTCAGATATATTTGTACTTTTTTTTTTAAATTGAATTCTAGTAAAATTATATAAAGACGTCAGTTTAAATGTGGCAACAAAACCCCCAAAACTTTATTTTTTAAGAGATACTGAAAAATAGTATATAGAGAACATGAGGCAGTAATATGAATCAAACATTAAATAACTTATTTTTGTTCAACAAACCACCGTGCAGAAACAACTACAACATCATCTCAGAGTGACCTACAGAAACCCTTTGAGATCAACCATTAACATTTAATTTTACTTTAGTTCAGAGTTTTGAAAGAAAAAAAACAAAAAAAACAAACAGGAAAAGCTCTCCGAAACACAGCAGTTTTTTGTTTAACATAGAACATGCTTTGAGAATATGAATAAGGCCATTTGTGAAATCAAGCATAAAACATTTTTACACCTGTTAAGCCTCTACTGTAGTTTAGTCGACCTCCTCGATTGTGGGGCCAGAGGCAGCTCCTCCCGCTCCAGTAGCGCCACCAGCTTCCGGCATTCCTCCTGGCATTCCTCCAGGCATTCCTCCTGCACTCTGGTATAGTTTGGTCATAATTGGGTTGCACAACTTTTCAAGCTCCTTCTGCTGGTGCTCAAACTCCTCTTTCTCTGCCGTCTAAAGACAAGCATAAAAAAAACGATTGTTAAATCAAAAGTTATTGGATATTTGTAATATCAATTTAACTGATGGGACTTAGCATGTACAGAACATAACTATATTCATTGGTTGCCATGTCAACAGACGGAGATATTGACAGCCAAAGTCAATCTTTGCTGGTTTGGCTTATTGCATAGGAACACAATCGGATTTAGATGATTGCTTTTACAATATAAAACAGGATTAGTTATAAAAACATGAAAGAACATATCGACATGGGAATATAGCGGTTTTAGAATGCAGCACTTGCAATGAAGTAATTTAAGTGAAACACGTTGGGGATCAATATTAATAATTTAAAAAAAACCACACAAAAAAAAAACGAATAAAGTTGTGAAAATATGGAGAAACACATTAGAGCTGTAAAAACGAGACGTCAATTGAATACTGATCCAGTAAGTGCGGTTTATGCAGCATATTAATGCCTTTTAATATAAATAAAATTTGAAACATTAGATGGATTTAGTTTAGTTTTTTTTTTTTGGCTCAGCCCACCCTAATTCCCAGTATAACAAAAACTATTTAAAAGAAAATGCAGTATCAGAGTAAAACTGGCCCTAGTTAGAGTCCTACCTGGTTCCTGTCGAGCCAACTGATGACCTCGTTGCATTTGTCCAGGACCTTCTTCCTGTCCTCATCACTGATCTTGTCCTTCAGCTTGTCGTCCTCGACAGTTGACTTCACGTTGAAAGCGTAAGACTCCAAACCGTTCTTGGCTGCCACCTTTTCTCGCTGCACGTCGTCCTCTGCTCTGTACTTCTCTGCTTCCTGCACCATGCGCTCGATGTCCTCTTTACTCAAGCGGCCTGTGAAGTAAAAAGAAAAACAAGAGGTTTTGTTAAAGGATCTAATAAAAACAATACAATTTTAAAAACAGAAATATGAGACTGGTGGTCATATTTTGAAGACATTTATATCTGTTTTAGTACCTTTGTCATTTGTGATGGTAATTTTGTTCTCCTTCCCGGTGCTCTTATCGACCGCAGATACGTTCATGATGCCGTTAGCGTCGATGTCGAATGTTACCTCGATCTGAGGAACCCCTCGAGGAGCTGGCGGCATTCCAGTCAGCTCAAATTTCCCCAGCAGGTTGTTGTCTTTGGTCATTGCTCTTTCACCCTCATATACCTAGGAAAACAAGCAAGGTCAACCCAGTGGAAATGGTTTTAACTCTTTCAGGATGAAAGTAAACGGATGGCGGCCTCACCTGGATGAGAACTCCAGGCTGGTTGTCGGCGTAAGTGGTGAAGGTCTGGGTCTGCTTCGTTGGGATGGTCGTGTTCCTCTTGATCAGCACGGTCATGACACCACCGGCGGTCTCGATGCCCAGAGATAACGGGGTGACGTCCAGCAGCAGCAGGTCCTGCACGTTCTCAGACTTGTCGCCACACAAGATGGCTGCCTGGACAGCTGCAAAACCAACAGGTAAGTTTAGACTTTCCAGCTCAGTTTTGTTTTATGTTTTGTTCAATGGTCCATGTAAAACATACTGGCTCCATAAGCCACTGCCTCGTCGGGGTTGATGCTCTTGTTGAGTTCCTTCCCGTTAAAGAAGTCCTGAAGGAGCTTCTGGATCTTTGGAATACGAGTTGATCCTCCCACCAGGACGATTTCGTGGATCTGAGCCTTGTCCATCTTGGCATCTCGGAGAGCCTTCTCCACAGGCTCCAGTGTTCCTCGAAACAGATCTGCGTTCAGCTCCTCGAAACGCGCTCTGGTGATGGAGGTGTAGAAGTCGACGCCCTCGTACAGGGAGTCGATCTCAATGCTGGCCTGAGTGCTGGATGACAGGGTGCGCTTGGCTCGCTCGCAGGCTGTGCGCAGACGACGCACCGCCCTCTTGTTGTCGCTGATGTCCTTCTTGTACTTGCGTTTGAACTCCGAGATAAAGTGGTTGACCATGCGGTTATCAAAGTCCTCGCCGCCCAAGTGCGTGTCGCCCGCAGTGGCCTTCACTTCGAAGATGCCGTCCTCGATGGTCAGAATGGAGACGTCAAAAGTGCCGCCACCGAGATCAAAGATGAGAACATTTTTCTCTGACCCAACCTGAAATCGAACGAGACAACACAAATTGTTCGTTACGTTACACAAAACTGAGAACGCTGTAGGATAACTGCAAAATTATGAGTAAAGACTAAATATAAATGCAATCCAATAAACCCTGATTTTTATTTAAGACCTTTAACAAAAAAAAAAAAGGTAAAAAAAGTCTTTTAAGTAGAAGATTCTAGTTTTGATTGTTTTTAAATTCATTTCTAAACTATGTAAGATATAAAAAGCACTTCAGAGTAATTTTTGCTGGATTCAAAAATAATAAAACCACTAAAGATATAAAAAGCACTTTAGTGGTTTTATTATTTTTGAATCCAGCAAACATTACTCTGAATTATTGGAATTGTAAAGAAATGCTTAAAAGTATTTTACCTTTTTGTCAAGACCATAAGCAATGGCAGCAGCTGTAGGCTCATTAATGATACGCAGAACGTTCAGTCCAGAAATGGTCCCAGCATCCTTGGTAGCCTGGCGCTGAGAGTCGTTAAAGTAGGCAGGTACTGTGACCACAGCATTTGTTACAGTCTAAACAAAGAAAAGTAGAAAATTTGCAAATTCTGCAGAGATATTTTTGAAACAGGATGTCATTTGTTGAAGTTTTAAATTAGGAAGAAGATACTAAATGTGAAAGACTTGCACATTTAGATAGTTAGATATAGGTAAATCTAAATGTCATAGTCAGTTCATCCCTTTTTCCTATGTGGTTGTAAAGCTTTATGTACTCAAGATTAAAATCTATTCTTCAAAAATACAAATAATAAAACATGTGTGCACTAGAGTACCTTGCCAAGGTATGCCTCAGCAATCTCCTTCATCTTCAGCAGCACCATGGAGGAGATCTCCTCTGGGTAGAAGGTCTTTGCCTCCCCCTTGTACTCCACTTTCACTTTGGGCCGCGAGTTATCGTTAATGACTGTAAAGGGCCAGTATTTCATGTCTGACTGGACAACGGCGTCATCAAAACGACGGCCGATGAGCCTCTTTGCATCTGAGGAGACAGCAGATATGCGGTCAGTAGGCTTTTGTTTCTAATCAGGTGACTATTCTTATTTCTTTTGTAAAGCAGAAAAAGCCATACCAAAGACGGTGTTGTTGGGGTTGAGGGCCACCTGGTTCTTGGCTGCATCTCCAATCAGCCTCTCTGTGTCCGTAAAGGCTACATAACTGGGCGTGGTCCTGTTTCCCTGGTCATTGGCGATGATCTCAACTTTCCCGTGTTGGAACACGCCTACACAAGAGTAGGTAGTGCCCAGGTCAATGCCTACTGCCGGTCCTTTAGACATGGTCTCTGAACGAAGAGGGATGATTATTTATACACAGACAGTAAAAGGACCAATCACCACATCGCAGATGCCCTAAGATATCCTTAATCCAAGTGGAAAGCTGTGATCAAGCGTATGAAGTAGCAAAGCTATTAACAGACTCTGACCACATCCTTGATGAGGGACGGGGGACATAATCCAGAGCACCTGTTAAAAATCTCTTAGGCTATCACAGCCTTTATTATGACAACCAACAATATGGTGGCTTCATTTCTTCTAGAACCAGAGTTCACCATATCCTGACAGCCAGAGCTGCTTTTCTACAAACATTTTAACAATAATAAATAAACTACTTGATTTATAGGATGTAAACATCATGTGAGAATTTCCAAAATAAGTGAGCTGCAACTTCTTGGAACAACCTCCATGTTATCTATTGCTACAGCAGATCATCAGCACATGATCAAAATGCTGAATATTATTACGTAATAAATATGTTTAGGAGTTAATCGTGATTATTAAAGAAGTTTGTCATTCTGATACTGGCTATTAAAAGTCTGCTGGTTTAACACCACTGCCTAAAAACTTAATAGACCAGACAACCACATGGTAGCAAAGTCTTGAAATAATCCTATATAAAAAGGAGCATAATTTATAAAATGTCAGGCTAGAAATGGATTATCTGTAAAATGTACTTCAGATGTTCTGCAATCACAATAGTTTAGTTAAGTGTTAAGTTCAGTATTATTATTATTATTTTTGCATGTAAAGAAAGATTTATTTTCTATGGCTTAAAAAAGTTTCAACATGTTGAAACATGTTTTTGGGGGTTTAATAGCAAATTAGATTCCTTGCTATGCTTTATTGTAAAAAAAAAAAAAAAAAAAAAAAAAAAAAGCTAAGCAGTTTATGGTAAAACCAAAGCAAACTGTAGGCATAAAATCAAATTTAATCAGATTCAACATTTAAAGCAAATTTAATTTAAAATTACTTGCTTTTTTGCTAGTCGTTTCAGATCTTTCATCTAATTGAGAAATCAGACATGCAACATGACGATAGAGAAACTAATCAGTGGCTTTATGAAACAAGCAGAAATGTTGGACAGACCAAATGCTTATGCTACGATTTTATCACTTAAAACCTTATGTTGATCCAGTTTGATGTTAACAACATCTGTGTTTTAATTTATAAATGTGTTTAAATGGCTGTTAAATTGGATTCGGTTTGAATGCAAGAGCCTCTTGCTAGCCTAAAAATTTGCATGCTGCAGCATCCCAGAGCAGTAGTGAGTCGGGGGTGTGTCTCTTTAAAAACAGTGTTGGTCACGTTCTGGAAGTTTCTTTTTACCTTAAATGCGACATATCTGTTCAAATAAGTTGAAACAGGATGGTCTGGAAGTATGGATAAAAAGTCTACAACCTCTGGAGTCAACCGTTACGCTAATAACGAACAAAAAATGCAAGGAGCATCTTTTCCGACATTATGGCCAAATAAAAAATTATTTTAAAAAGCATTTGAATAAGCTAAAAAGTTTAACTGAACTACTTTAAGTTGATAACGACCGTTTTTTCGAAAACCCCAGAAATGTACAGCAGATTTTTTTTTACTTCAAACTACTTAAATTAACACATACATATTCAAATAAGAGCACAAAATCACGTTACTTACCTTCGCTGAATCAACAGACTTGATACCTCTCGGATTACAGCGGTTGTAATTGATAAACTTGATGAAACTCTCGGCTCTTTTTAGCTTGGATGAGAAAAACTCTGGTCCTGCTGGTTGCCTTGGTGATCCACTTGCTCCTAGCCCCCGCTCGTTTCTGGGACTAGGAAGCCGCGCCTCCTCATAACGGCACGTGGAACTCTCTCGAACACAGGAGGAGCCAGGCAAGCCAATCACAGGCCGTCCTTTACTGTGGCTAGAAAACAAATCGACCAATCAGAAGGGGCCGCAACATCAGTTGCTATCTGAAAAACTGGAGAAAACTGTTCAGAGTAATGGAGCCTTCTAGTAAATACTAGTAACCTCAGGAAGGGAAAGATCTAGTTGGAGACACGGATTTCTAGTTTATTCCTAACTGTGGGGTTTGAGAATTGCTGGATATGTTTTAATTCATTGTAGTATCACTATATATATATATATATATATA
>JAVLVB010000318.1:1593609-1706109 GCA_032876305.1 Orestias chungarensis | reverse complement strand
ATATATATATATATATATATATATATATACATATATACATATGTATATATATATACATAAGACTTGCCTGTCCTTGTTTTATGTTATACAGTATGTTTAAATAGTTTTCCAAGGCATGTTTGTGTCTATTACTGCTGTTAGAAGAATCAGGTCAATGGCCATTGTCAGGAAAAACAGATTTTTCCTGATAAATAATATAACAAAAATATGTATTATTATATATCAAGAATGATTTGTATCCTGAAGGACATTTCACATTCAGCATGTGACCTCTTTTAACTGCAGGATTTTAGAAGTCACATAAACTGTGAGGAGGTCCATGTCAGCAAACAATTATTGGATCAACAAACATAAATTGTTTACTGTACATATAGCCTACAGCTTTATGCCCAAAGGCTAATCGACAGAAAAAGGTGATTTTAAAGATCACAAAGATTTTTTTATAAATTCAGAGATATATAATTATGAAGTTGAGTTGGTCAAACATTGAGAATCAGCAAATATGTCGGGTGGGAAAACAAAATTTAAGAATTGTTACATATATCTAACGAGCTTTCCATAAACAAAACATGGAGTAATAAATAAAAAAATTGAGTGATTAAATAGATAAAGACACATAAATAAATATAGGATAAAATCAGAATCATTTTATGTTCAAATTATGATTTAATTCATGAAAAAAAGAAAACTTTCCCAAACCGAAATGAGCAAGAATCAAGAATCAGTTTATTTATATAGCGCCAATTTACAACAGATGTCGTCTCAATGCCCTTTACAAGAAAATCAATTAAAATCATCCCTCATACTAAGCATGCATGTAGCGACAGTGGAGAGGAAAAACTCCCCTTTAAAAGGAAGAAACCACCAGCAGATCCTGGCTCAGCACAAGCAGCCATCTGCCACGACCGACTGGGGGTTTGAAGAGACAGAAAACTAAAATAGATGCAGAGGAAACTGAAAAAAATAATCAACTTTTGTAGAAAAATGACTTGCTCTCTAAAGCAGAAGCCTGGTTAAGATTAGGTCAAAATATTTCAATTGAACTTACTTAAAAATTTGTTATTTAGCCCGCTTACAGAAGAAAATATTGCAGTACTTTACAGTATTGTAAAGATTTACATTAACATTACTCTTACACATATCTAACATCAGAGACTTATCACACACACATTTCTAAGCAATAAATGCTATACGCTTTAGAGAAATAGCTGAAGTTCAATCTGTTTAAATGCAGAGCATCTGTGTACAACAATTTTTCTCAGTTCTCAGTTGGATTTAGGTCTGGAACATTTCAGATTAATGAGATCCATTTGTTCACCTTTAAAGTCAGATTGTAGATGTTAGAGGCAGTAGATGTGAGGAGCACAAAACAGGCAATTACCGACTTTAATAGTGACAGTTAACTGTCTGTTTAAAATATATATTTTTTTATAAATTAAATCCTTATTTACACAGAAAGTACATTTAAAACGTTTGACAAAGCAACTCATATAAGCACAAATTCTCAGGTTATACAAAAAGAAAACATTGGGGTCACAGATGATCAAATTTTAGGCCTCTTCTCAGGATTGGCTTACCTTCACAATGGCGTCAATGTGCTGGATATAATGTTTTATAATTGAGAGCCTCTTCTATGTTACTGGTTAAACTGACGTCTTGGAAAGATCTTTTTCATGACTCACAGTACAGCAAGTTCTACTTACACTCAATAGTTGTTTAAATCCCTATGGTATAATAAAAGCAAAACTTAAAAGCTTTTACTTCCAGAAAACATGAAATAGAAACAATAAGGAAAAAATTAATCTTGTCATTTAAAATATAAATAGCATATTTTACACTGTAAGACGGTTCATTCTGCATATGTGTAGACAAAACGCACATTTAACTACTAGACTATACCACTAGACTACTGAAATGAGAGGAGATCTTTACTTTTTTCCCCCATACATTGTTGTTTTTGACCAATTAGATATCCAAACAACACAACTGTGTTCTCACAATTTCTGAGAAGCAACAAAGGCATCGTTGTCAAATTAATATAGCACGTAAACTGTGTTTGGTTGCAAAATATTAACATTTTTTTGAGTTATAATCCCCTGGGGCTCCCGTATGAATGTGCATTGAACTGACCTTTCAGTCAATGGAGTAGGCATAACACTACCCTGACCAGCATTCTTGCTTCATTGTTATCCTCCATACTTGTTGTTGTCTAATGTTTCTCCTGTTTTTCTTTCGTATAAGAGGGTCAAATTTATGGACACATGAGACGCATGTTATGTTTATTTTTTATAAAATTTGTAAGGTTGTGCTAAAACAAAATCCATTATGTTGGGTATACTGTAGCAAGATGCTTACATGGAAAAGCTTCCCCTGCTATAAAATTATATTACCCTATAATACTGTTAGACTAAAAAAAAAAAGCACAATTTTTTTCTCTGACAGCATATTGTATATTATTTTTAAAACCTAATTATTGTAGATCAAAATGAACAACAAAAAAAAGTTACTCAACCATCCAAACACAGAGAGTTGGAGATTTTTTGGGCTGTACAACTAAAAAAGTCATAGCCATCACAAATACCAATAAAATAAAGTAAGAGTCAAGAATACTAATGAAAGAGACCCGCTTTCGTTCACACCACACGTTTGCATGTAGAAAACAATTGATGAAGAAAGCTGTAAGAAGACCTGTTTGCAACAAGGAGTAGTGGAGAAAATGTTCTGTTCAGATGAGGCCATGAATGTAGGTCTTTGATAAAGCACAATGACTAGTGAAAAACAAACATTTTGTCCTTGCTTTGAAACATGGTGGTGGTAGTAACATTCTGGGGGAGAGCTTTTTTTTTTTTTAAGAAGGTAAAGCTCATTATAGTTGATGGAAAAAAGAATAGCATGAAAGGATCAGGATTAATTCTGTTTTTAATACTATTAATCAGAATATTGAAACTCTGTACTAAACACACAGCAGAGATACAACACAATGGTTTATAATAGCATATATTCTTGTATGAGAATGGCCCATTCAAATTCCAGATGGCTGTTGTAGATTTTGTTTAGGGGTACCAGTATTAACAGGACGAAAACAAATGTAGGTCCATATTATTTTTTTTTGCGTGATTTTTGGCCGTTGATTAAACAAAACAAACACAAAAAAACAAAAGACAGACGGCTTATAGAAAATACTTACTGGATTTATTTTACCACATATCTAGTCTATGATTAGCCTACAGATTACATTAAACTGTCAGCTGTTTCAGCAGGTATAACACTATCCCTAAAAACATAGAAGGTAAATGTATGATGTGCAGCTTTTAAAAGCCATTAAGCTAACTGTATTCTAATACTTACTGATCAATATGCTCACTATTGGCTAATAAGTGTGCAGGTCCATTATGAAAAATTTTTATTTTATTTTTCTTTACATGTCTCTTGATACTTGATTACAGATTATTTTGCCTTGAACACTGGTATTATACCTAATTTATTTATTAATTGTGTTTAAGAAATTTTAAGTCTTTTTTTAAGCACAGAGCAATGCAAAACCAAGATATAACTGCGTTATTATAAATCTATATCCATACATTTTAGCCATATCTTTAAAACCCAGTGTGTTTGTTGTAAGATGACAAACAGACGGGTGCAGGCATCTTGAACGGAAGAAAACTTGACCCTTGACTACAGGTCCTGACCTACATGGTATGAACGCTGTCCTCTGTCCCTTTCTCCCTGGGGTGAATGCATTCAGCACTTCAAACGCCACGTTTTGTGTCAGCGCAAACACAGATGGCATTGCTAGGAGACAAATGCTGTTTATCAATTATAACAGAGAGACTAAAACTACCATTTTACATCAGATACGCCTTGAGTAATGTATCGGGCGCCCTTTTCAGGCGGTGTTCTCGTGATTGTATTATTGTAGCGTCCCTTCAGGGACTCCTGCTTCCTTTTTGGGTCAGGATGCTCCACAAAAGTGTTTGGATACCTTTCACTTAGGCGTGTCATTTGTTCCCTGAATGTACAAAACAGCAGGGACATCTTTCTATTTAAAGTTCACAGCCTGAGGCCATAACAAAAAACAAAAAACAAAAAAAATATCCATTAACAATACAAAAACAATGAGACTTGTCTTTTGAAAGATAAAAACCTGCCATCTGATGACAGATGCAGATAATTGACATATCTAATATATAAAATTAGATTTAGACCATGTAGGATGTTATGATGGATAATTTGCAGTTTGAGTGATGTTAATACATATCTGGGGTGTTTGTGATTAATGCCTAAAGTTGTTTAATGGTTTAGTTAGAGAAGAGTTTTTTTTCTGGCAGCAGCTAGGATTTTAACGCTGCAACATTGACAATGATTCAATTTATTTTCTCTGTTAGCGAGTATAATCGTATGAATTGTGGTTCTCTAATATGGCTGCACACTGTGAAATCATTAATCATCATTAATTTACTCACATCCTTGCGAAAAATAGACTGTTAATCATTTCTTACCATATTACTTTAAACCTTTTTTTGACCGCATCATTTCTTTCAAATAATTGTTAACTATGTTAAGTCTGAGGAAACGTTAATACGTTGAGCACAGAACTGTCTCACTTATCCCAGATGTCTATTAGTTTTTAAAATATCATTGACAAGACAAAATGTAGTTTCTACAACTGAATGTCCAGGTTAAACTTTTAATTCAAGAAATAACATTGTTGACGCAAGTAAAAGCGTAGAGAGGCATTTTTACGTATGTCCATTTTTATGAAAAATGAAATAGGAAGCCCAGGTCAGGTTACTCCATTGTACTGGTGCTCACACCCATGCGGAGCCAGAGCTATAAATGAACGGATCTGGTTAACGAGGAGAGCAGAGCAAAAGATGAAGATAAAGATGTGAGTCTGGTGATATTTCTTCTTCCTCTGCAGGTTTTTAAAAATGATTATTATTATAAAATTCTCAGATACTTTTATTCTAAGGATTTTAATTCTAAGAGAAATGGTACTTTTTTTGTGTAATTTCTTTAAACCTTTTTGAGATACAAGACTTGAAATGTTACTAAATTTGATTGATATCACTGAATTTATTTCAACAAACAACTTTTCTGCCAAGTAAAAGGCCTCAGTACCCATTATTGTTGCTGCTTTTCCACAGATCCATACTAAACTCACTGATGCTTGTCATCCTCGTGTGGCAGCTCGGCCTGTTTCTGCAGGCAGATGCCCAGATTCCAGATGCCTGCATCCTAAGCAATACATTTCGAAGTCCAGGTTTGACTTCTTTCCTTAGATGTAATTTATAAATATTTTTTTCTTAACCGTCATTGACTTAAACCACATCCTTTCTCTGTTTCATTTCTATTTTTCGCAGAAAACTCTGACATAAATGTCACCTGTGGAACCCAGCACATGGACCTGAGCATTTACCTTTGTCCTGTTTATAATGCTCTGTACAACGAGTCCCTAATGGTCCTCAATAATCAGTTCAACAATCTTGCGTGCTTTGGAAAAGCCAACTGGAATGTCACTCCACCTGTGTTAACATTTAGATTCCCTATAAATGAAACTTCCATCTCAAGCTGCGGTAACAGCTTTCAGGTATTTAATTCTCTTCACATTCCAGTATGGTTAGAATTTAATAGTGGTGAATAGTAGTAGTGAATTTGAGAAGAAAAGATTAAAATAGTTTTGGAAGTTTCAGTTTATGTTTTCTTTACTGACCCTAATATTAACAGATTACCAGTCAGGTTGGAACCGGAGAATTTTCAGACTTCTCTCAAGTCCAGTTTGTGAACATATCTGGGAAGGTCATGTCTGTGGACCCTACTGTAAACATGATCACCTACCGACCGCAGATCCATTACATATTCTCCTGCAAATACCCAATGCAGTACCTGATCAACAACACCCAGCTCAGCGTGTGAGTATGCAAAGAGACACCCATATATGATATATCAGGGGCAGCGTCGGGACACATCTGGCCTTTTGATGACATTCAGTAAAAACACTGCAGCTTTTTTTTTTTTGAAAAAAATGTTTTTATGGTTGACTGCTGAAGCACACCGTCAATTTTCAGTAATGAAAATGAATGTAATGTAACCTAAAGAATGTAAGAACTGCTCCGACAAATTTTATTTCTCTGAACCTTTCATTTGACATTGTCTTTGCAGTGGGGGTGGGGGTGGGGGCAACTGAGAAAGGCAAACTAGAAGTTACACAGAAACCTTTTAATCTTTACCAAGAAACACAGAAGAAATCACTTAGCAAAAGAGACGCATGGAAAATCACAAACACAGAGTATTAAAAAGTATTTTTCAGTGAAATATTACAGTTTTGTAGCACAATCACATACCTATGTTGCTTTGAGTTGTCATTATAAAACGTAAAAAAAATGAATTGATGTGATTTGGCTTAGCATCATAGCGGTATTTCAAGCCTGCTTCTCCATGCTTTCCATTAACGATGTTTATAACGTTCTTAGGAATCGTGAATGTTGTTGAAACAGGAACCACATTATATAAAGTTTTTTTTTTTTTAAATGGCAACTCAAGATATTATCATGCAGCTCTCCAGGCGTTTGCTAATTTTTGCTGCTGCTAGCCCAGTGGAGCTGTTTGAGGGAGGCACGGCACAGAGGTGTTCTGATTCGGGGTAGGAGCTTGGCGTTATGGCTAAATAGACGATGCATCGCAGGAGAAAATATATTTGCACCCTTGAATAGCTGTAACATGCAATTTTCAGGACAAAATAAAAAACATGCATCATTCACCCCATCTAATACCTTTGATTATTTATTTTTGTATTTGACAACATGACATTACTTTTTGCATGAAGCATTTCTGATGTAAATTTCAAAAATTGCCAATTTATATGCGTTTGATTCTTAATTGTAACACAACTGTAGTAGTTTTTGACATATAAACATGTATGTGGGCCAAAAATAGATTTTAATCATAATGCTCTCCTCTGGCTTCTCTCAACCAGCTGAATTGCAATGTACAGCAATAAGTATAGGGCAGGGAGAGCACTACCTTAATATATGAATTCTAGGCATCTTATGAAAATCTCCTTAAACCAACTTATTTTTTGTATCTTTGTTGCAACCAGCTCATTTATAACCACATGTATTTTGTTTTCTATTAATGCAGATCAGGAGTTAATGTTGCCATACGAGACAACAACGGTAGTTTCATCAGCACTCTGAGTATGGAGCTCTACAGAGTAAGAACTAGTCTCATCTAGAATTCTTTTTTCTTTCTTTTTTTTTTTTAAGCATCAATTTGTAATTATTTGAATAACTTGATATGGCCATTTCTCCCCCCGCCCGCCAAAAAAAGGACCCAGGATACCAGAATTTGCTAACAATTCCACCAACAGGATTGAACCTTAAAACCAAGATTTATGTTTCAGTAAAAGCAACCAACCTGACAGAAAAGTATTTAATCCTAAATAATTTACTCAAAGCCAGCCACATCCATGTATGGATGGAAAAAACTAATGAAACTGTACCTCTCCTACTTAAAGGTTCAACTTGCTGCTAGACAGATGCTACACCACCACAAGTCCTTTTCCCATGCAAACAACCTATTATGACCTCTTTGTTGGGTGAGTTGGATACATGTTACCACATCAAGAGACCTTTTATATTTTTTCACACTCAATCCCCCTTGGAACAGTTTGTTCTTCCCCTGCTTTAACAAACCACCCGTATCCTGTTGCACCCAAGGTGTACTCGCGATGCACAGACCAAAGTGGACGTAAACGGGGTTTCGCAGAAGGCTCAGTTTTCCTTTGAGGCCTTCAGATTTGTAGAGCACAAAAACCTGACGGTTTCCACTTTCTACCTGCACTGCGTCACCAGACTCTGCGAGACATCCAAGTGCAGCTCTTTACTGCCTGTGAGCCAACAAAACCTTAACACCAATTTAAAGTTTATGTGCACCTTTGCAGAACTATTTGACTGACATCAGTTTGATTTTGATTTTCCTCTATTTTATTTACAACAGAACTGTGCTGCTCAAGGTCGCAGAAGGAGAGAAACTGTGGATGTGCCAGCAAACGCCACAATCACCTCTCAACAAATACGTGTTGCCCAACAGAATACTGGTGCGTGTTTAACTACATTTATCCAATATTATATGAAACAAAATCAAAAAAAGAAGAGAATATAACGCTGTGAAATTTATAAATTCAATTTTGAGTAGGCCTTACCAACCAAATTTAACTTTCCCAGAACTTTTATGGAACGTGCTTTAAACTAACCAGATGTTCTGCAAATGTTTGCAAATGACTTGTGACTAGTGTCTGGAAAATACCACGTACGTTTGGTAGTCATCTCCAGAAAACTTTCATTAATGTACTTAGTAAATTTTTGGAAATCACTTTGTAAGATGCAGAAAGTTGCATTAGGAAACCTATGAGTTCTGGGAAAGTATTCACCGCATTATGTTCTCCTACCTTATTACAATAAGTTTTATTGACTGAGAAACAACAACATTTTACTTAAAAAGCGATCTTAAAACCATTGTAAAGGCTACAAAATAGATTTTCTTAATGTTTTTAATTTTTCTTTTCTTTACAATTCACAGAACACTCAGTGGTTTAAGGATTTGATTTGCATATTTGATCTGTAGGGAATATAGTACTTCACAATAAATTATTATTATTATTTTTAAAATATTTAGACTATACCAATATTCCTAGAACTAAACTAAACATCCCATTTTCCCAGGTTTGATTTAAACATGTCAACATATTTGGATGAGATTAAATGACTGGAGTGTTAATATCTGATTATGGTCCCTTTGTTCTTTTTTTTTTTGTGTAGATGGCATCACGTCGGCTTTCCAAAGTAAGAACTTGCTATATCTGGTGTTTGTGTTTTAGCGTTTGCACAAACCAAATATCTTACTGTATCCCTTTCTCTAACAGCTTCATCGACTGAAGGCATTGCATCTGCTTCATCTCCATTGCTGTTCTTGTTGCTGCTTGCTTTGTTCTCCGCATAAGATGATTAATTTGCTCCATGGAACAATGTTATCTGACGAAGAGTGAAAACAAATCCATCATCATCCTCATCATCATCATCTGCAAAGCATGTGGCGATTTTACTTCATCGGGTAGTCAATGATAACAGTAACACATTTTATTGTTAATAAGACAATAAGGGCTCAGCTGGTGTAAAATAACAGTGCATTGTAATTATAGCTTGGTCGTAATCATTATATAGGTCTCATGGTTATGTATTCAATAAGAGGAGACAGTTTTTAAATCTATGTTTTATATACATATATATCTTTTTTTTTTTTGCTGGGAATTACAAGAAGACTCGTAAAATGTAAAATCATTTTGACTGAACAAACCTGTTTAGATAAGATGATGGTGTTAGCCCTTTCTTTGCTTCTTCCGGTTTGTCAAGTCAAATATGTAGATCAGAAGAATTGATAAGCAAGCAAAAAATGTTGTACTTGTAGTTTTTGCTTTTGCTCTGAATAAGCATAAATAAACCTGCTTCAAAGCAAAAATAACTGTAACACTGAAAAGCTCTCCAAAGATACAACACTTTCACATAAATTTGTAGTGGACGATTTTAAAGGGGATCTTCATGGCCTATTTTTAACAGTAGACTGTCACAAATACACATTGCGTTGGTAAAATAATGCCTTTTGATAAACATCAAATTGAATATAGTTGCAAAAACTGTCAGCTGAAAACAAAAAGTGATCTACAACGACATTTGAAAGAGTCCATCAATGACTTTATATCTAAAAATGTTTCAATCTGGAAAGTCAGTACTTGGATTTTGATCTGATCACCTTCAGTCAAAATTAAGAGCCAAGCCAGCTCGTTATGTCACTTTAGAGAACATGAAGAAAGCCAAATGTGAGTTAGAGAAACACGTAGTTTAATGGTATCAATTGACAGGTTGTGGTTGTATGGGGTATAGATTGAAGACATCATCAGATAGCAGAGCCGTCTCATTTCATACATAGAGGAAAAATACATTTCTAAAAGGAAATATATATAATCAGCAACTCTAAGGAGTGCCATTACAAGTTTTAAAAATCACAAAATACCTCATCCAATGTATTTTCATTGTATCATACTTACGTATTGTTGGGCCGAAGCTATGAGATCTAAAACTTTGCAGCCAAACATGAAGGTGCTAAAGTATACCATAATGCTCTTCTCATTTTAAAAGTCACTAAAAACTCAATTTTTATCCTTCATTTGGCTAAAATGTTTGTTTTCTATTCATATTACACTCCAACTTTATAACATAAAGAATTTTAAGAAATGTTTGGTTTTTCTGCATCATATAGTTGAACCTTAGTAATACAGTTACTGATACTTTCACTTTAACACAATAACAACCATATTAATATCAATACACAAACATATTTCCTATGGCAGTAAAGCGTTATCATTTTAGGGCTGTTCTAGCAGAATTTAACATTCTCAGCGGCAGCACATCCTCCACCCATTCACTGGGAGAGGCTATCATGCGGTCCCAAAGCGCCACCTCGTACGGGTCAGAATCCATCCAGTCCACCAGTGCGCCATAGCTTGTCCCTGCATAAATTGAAGGAAGCATCCAGAAACATACAACCACCACTGGATTATTCTCTGGTAACGTCTGGATTCAGGCACAGCTACAATTAAAGAAGAACTTTAAAATATTTTGTCCATTTTCATAATCATTCTAGGATTTTAACTATTATGATGCACTGAAAAAAAGGTGTTTGCTTTAAAGAAGGTTAGAGTTTTGGTTCTCTAAACACTTTAACCATTATTTAAACATAGGTCAAATCTTTTCCTTGGTTTGGATTTCTGACATCTTTAAGGGAAATTGTTAGTGAAATTTCATCCTGGATGGTTTTTCTATACCGTCTTAATAGATCAAAATATGTAAAATAATCAAAAAGTAAATAGATGCAACCAAAAGTGTTTTTGCAAAATATATATAAGATGATGCAATTCGACAAAAATAAACAAACAGGAAAAGCCAACTCGAACGCAAACAAACCATAAAGAAATATAACAAATAGGTACAGATATAAAGTTAAAAAAAATCAAAAGAACAACTATTAAAGAAATTGAATCAATAGAAATAAAGAAAATATGTAATGTAAGACTAACAAAAATCAGAATTCCTACTCTGATCATTCAAAAAAGTAGAGCAAAAAAAACATTTTAATAAAGCATTCAATAAAGTGCTTTGGCAGGAAATCCACATTCCTTTATTGTTTTGTTCTACAATCTACTTACCTCCATATTTTTTAGCTCAAACTTCATTATATGCTTTCCAAGCATATAATAAAGTACAACAACTGGATGGAGAACAAGAAAAGTAGCCGAAGCCTAAACAAAATCTATGAAAGGCTCTTTCAAGTGTTAACAACAATCAACCCTGGTTACCTATTCCAGCTCCGAGCCTCAGCCCTCCCAGCAGTATGCTGGCCAGCCTGTCTCGGTCCCACACCGTGAGCTCCACGCAGGCCTCCGTTAGATCGGCGTCACTGATGCCGTCATACACCATGGTGTGGTTAAACACTGGGTCCGCGTTCCCCCGCACAACACGCGTCTTCTGACGGCTTTTCCTGCTTGTGTCTGGCAGCACAAAGCTAGAAGATGGGTCACATTTATTGACTCATTGATCCGACAAACTGGATTTTATTGAAGATGATTATTAAAGTTGCATACCATTTGACATAAGGGTCGATGGTGGCTCTGATCAGTGGAAGGTTCTTGCATTCCTTCACCCAAATATGAATCTCTCCAGTGTTGGAAACATCTTTTGTTGAACCTTTAAAGAAAAGAACATTCGATTATGAAGCGGGAATCACACTTATAAAACTTCCAACATGTGTAAGTAACCTGCAAAAGTACTCAAAAGCGTCAAATACCAGTTTCAAAAGAACTTTATCCCTTGAAAGACTTTTACTGGATGCATAGCAGCTCTAGTTGTTTGTTTCCGAACATTATTCTGATAGACGGTAAATTTGAACCGCAGTTTCTAGCAGATTTTCCCACTTAAATTCCGTTTTTGGCTCAAACTTAACTTCCAATAATTACGTCTAGCTCCTGTCACCCTGGTAAAGTAAATGCATCCCCACACAAAAATGCTGCACAAGTCCCGCTCATTGGAACATTCAGAGTCATGTTTAATGTTTTTTCAGCCACACATAATTTGTTACATAAATTTGATTTGTAGCGGCCAATTTTAGATCAGAACCTTTTTCTTCCCTGTGGAGTCACAGATCATGTTATAAACTACAAATATAACACATTTCTCTTTCTTTCAATAACTTTCTTCTTAATCTCCGCAGCTCCTCCATTATTACAAGGGAGTTTCTTCTCTCATTAATGCTCTCCTTGACGGGCCTTTCAGTTTAGCAGGATTATGATATGATTGGTTAGGAGTTGTGCCAGACTTTTTCTGTTCTCTAATTATGTAAAAATTATGTTTTTTATGCCGGTGTTCATTTCCTCTACTCCACTCTGTGGGGTGGAGTTCGTCAGAGACCACCTCCAGGATCAGGGAGCAAAGAGGATTGAATGGCGTGCCTACAGCTTCACCCTCAAAACGACTGAACACTGGTAGGATTGGCTTCTAGATTCTCTTTATTTCAGGGTGACCAGCTCAACCTGATTGTTTGTCTTTCAACACATGCTAGGTAAGGCATGAGATGCTGTCCCACAGCAATGTGTAACCAGGCTGGTGATCAACATGAGAGGCAGGTACCAGAGTTTTACATGCAGATTGTTGAGGTCATCATGGTATTTCTGAAGACCCAGTTTTTATATAATAGATAAAACTTTTAAATTACCTATATTTCTCCTTCAAATTTTGATCATTCAGTCCATCAAACAACACAAAACTACAGAACTTAACTGACAAAACATAGATTTCCAAAGAAAATCATTTTAAATACTGTTTTCTTCGCTCCTTTTCTCACTGGCACTCAAATCCTATCTTTACAATCAACTTTGCAAGCTAAAACATGATATCCCTAAAAAAAACATTTTTTTTAAAAGCAGAAGATGATTATTAGCTAACCTTTACTGTGGGTACTCTGTGGCAGGTAGCGTATTGCCAGTCTCATCTCTCCTCTGCCATTTAATGGTGCAACAGAAGGTAGTGTCTGAAAAAGTGATAACATGTGTTATGAGCATCCTAGATACTGTAGAACGATGGGAAAGAATCTAAGGGCTGAACAAAAACATCTGTTATTCGATGGGAAAAGAAGTAGTGCAGCCTTATTGTAACTGTTTTTGTCTTTACCCTAGCTTTCAGTGCTAATTTATTCATCTGGGTGTGGTCAAAGTCCCACTTGGAAAGGTCCATGTCCACCTCTCCCAGGAAGCTGTTTTTGCCAAAGGTGTCGTGATGCCAGACAGAGAGAATAAGCTTCTGGGTTCTGAGATACTCCATGCGAACACGATACTGTATTGACAAGAGAGATGCAATTGTTTGCTGTCAGTCGAGTATTACAGTGTAATAAAAGTCCACTTGGTGTGAGTCTGTGATCTTACCCGGAGGATCTCGTTAAAAGTTGGATTCAGTGTCTTTTTCTTTATGGATGTTTTTCTCTTTCCTAAGTTGGCTTTGTCTGGAACCAGGTAACTTTTAACATAACTTTAAAAAAAAAAAGCATAATAATTATAGTTAGTAGGAGCCAAATGCAATTTCTATTATGTATTTTTCAAACATCAGCGACATTTTTAAATAGGAATTTCCTTCCAGATAAAGGAAAACCACAACTGTGAGTTACAATCTTTGTATGCTAAAACCATAACTTTCCTTTGTATTGGCCTGTGTTGGACAGCAAAAACACAACTAAGCTTAGTATTACATGGGTTAAAAGTGTGGTAAAACAGTTTGTAATCATCATAATACAAGCATTCTTCTAAACTTTAGCAATAAATACAAACTTACAAGTCTGAGTGGACTTTTGTTGGTACTCAATTATTATTATTATTTTTTATGTTTTGGAATGAATAGATGGATGGATGGATAAATAGATGGATGAATAGATGCATTTAAATTGCTTTACAAAAAAATAAAGTATAATTAATAGAAAAAAACCTACAAAAATAAGACTTATCAAATGTTTAGTGTTTGTTTAAAGGTGTCAACAGCTTTAGCGCATCTCTGTTTTCAAGGAAGATTAATCCAGAGCTGAGAAACTAAATGTGACCGTTTAGAGCCTGATAGACCCAACAGTTGCTTCCAGTAACTTTAGAAATCTGGATTTAAGGACTGATATGATATGATACATTTTCATTGTGTTAATTGGGACTCACGAAGGTTTTTCTTTACTGTGTAAATTCCCTAAAATGTTTAAAATAATCAAAAAGTGAATAGACACAAACAAAACAATCACCAAACAATATATAGAAAATTATTTAACAAAGATCCTGAAAGGTTTTTTTTTTTTTTTTTTTGGATGAGCTGCAGCAGCATGATTTATTCTTTAACAAAAATCTTTTTTTTCCTCACGCTGATGTTTCGTGTCAAAAAAAAAAGATCATTCTACCATATGACCGCGAAGCACATCGTCTTACGGTGACCCAACCATAGTGTAAGACTTACTCTGTACAACAAAGGCATGCATAGTAGAGAAAAACAAGAGGCTGCAGTGGAAGGATGTAAACTTTAAACCTCTTAACTAGGGGGACTAAGCAGATATTGAACAAAAGTGGTCTGAGAATGAAGCCGCATTCATCTGATTATTTTCAATATCTGTAAACACTTTGATTTCTCCTTTGCCTAACAGTTTGTTTATTTATTTATTTATTTTTGTGAGGGGGGGTAATCATTGTTTTTTACACTGACAATGTTTTGTAACTTTCTATTTTTAATGATTGGGTTGGAAGTTGTAACACTTTGTACTTCACAAACTTGTTTTTACAGTCAATAAATATAAAATATTACTTTTATTTTATTTTTATTATCAGTCTCATAGTTCAAACAGTTTTAAGAGTGAAATAACTGAATATTGCACTGACCTATCTGTTACTTTGAACTATGTTTCTTATATTTTAGACTTTATGTTATCCTAAGAGGTCACAATAATTTCTACACGGTTAGGAAGCTTGCATATTACCACATAATTTTTTTTTTAAAAACAACAATTAAGTATTATCAACAGGTTAAGAACTAACGGATCGGAGCGGCTCCTCTTTGGATCGACTGCAGCAAGATCGCGGCACTCAGCCACAAAGATGTGAAACTCCCGGAGTCTTTGGATGTAGTTGATAGAGAACTGGATGGTTCCCTGAACCTCAACAAAATCCCCGCTGTACATTGTCATCACACTTCCACTCAGCTAAGAGGAGACAGAAAAAATAAGACAAAAATATAAAATGGTTTAAACAGATGACATTTAAAAGATTATGACAAACAGAATGAAGCTGTATGAGAATGCAACTACAATAGATGACCTGTTAAGAGGATGCAGCATCACAAATAATGGAAACATAAAGCATTAAAAATAAAAATAAAACTGTTTACAAAAGCAGTGTTCACAAAGGTGGGATGCTCATGCATAAGCTGACTGAGAAGGAGTGTGTGAACGTACAGAAGACACAGAGGTCATGCCAGAGGAGCTGCTCAGAATAGTTGTTGAGCTGCCAGCTGTTAGTCTTCCTAAAGGGTTAATGTGGTCACAGGAGTCAGTGTCAAGGCCATGGTCCTGAAACACAGACAGCAGGGGAGAAAGCTTTGGTGCACTTGGATGCAGCGCTGGGTTTGTCCTGGGTTTGTTTGGACAAGAGGAGGGAGAGGAAGTTTTACCTCCTTCTGTAAGAACGAGGGAACAGATTTGCTCATGTTCTTTAAGTGCGCCGGATCCGAAAAAGAAGAGGAGGAAGGCGTAGAGATTGTTGAAACTGTTGAGTAGTAAGAGTGAATCTTTAGAAAAATGTACGGTATAATATTCATCATGAAGAACAATTAGTCTGCTTATACCTTCACTGCTGCGCCTGAGGTCCGTCGCCGGGTCTACTCTTCTTTCTTGTCCTGCAAAGAAAGTAAAAAATGAACGAAATCTCGGTTCGGAATATTTACAAACATAAAAAGTTGTAGAGTGGAGGATGTGCTTACGTTGTCCTGCACATGCAGTGATGACCTCCATACTTTTAGCCAGATTTTTAGGCCGTGCCTCCGCTCGCCGCAGCGCCTTCCTCACGGGATTTTGCTCGTTTTGGTCATTTCCCCCTGCATAACAGAAGAAAAAGCAATAATCTCAAGCAGATCTTGTTTGTAATAATTAAATGCTCATATTCAGCAGATACATAAACCTCCATATAATCAAATAATTAAACAGTAAATTTCATAAACTAATGTAAAAACAAAAATAATCCTTCAATGATTTCCCAGCAGTAAAACCCCAGGGTACATTTATGCTGTTAACTCTTTCAAACATTAAATGAATAAAAACCAGTCTTTATGTTTTAAAAAACTGAATTAAAAAAAGCTAAAACACTTTAAAAGTAACCTGCACATAAAAATCTGTGATGTTCAAGGTTCGAAGTATGTAGTAGGAATATTAAGGACAGACCTGCTTACATTGTCTTTTAAATAAAATCCCACATAAAATCGCTAAACAGTTGTGCATTGACAGTGAAGCTCACTATGACTCAACATGTTTACACACTGTTTTTGTGGTGATTTTTAAACATCTTGAATTACAAAACAGTAATGTTCTGTTTTCTGTGTGAATCCAGTAAAGTCAGGGCTTGGTGCTCCCCATCCTTCAAGGTAAACAAAGCTAACCTTAAAAACAAGCTGTGTACAAAGATTTGCCTTTGAAAGCGCGCGAAAACCATTGCGGGCATTTTATCAAGAACACTGTTGGATCTGGTGATGTTTGACAAACTGCATACCACACCTATAAACCAGTCTTTGTTTATGTAAAAGTCTTATTTTTAGTTTGTTAAATCTCATTTATGACTGGAAATATTATTCATTTGCTTTCTGCTTTATTTGCCGTTTACCTGAACATTCTTTTTATGCATCTGTTATTATTAGTCTTATTGGAACGTTTTGCTGGTGTTTTAGTTGCTTATAGTCTGCTATACAAAAAATTAGGTAATATAATTATCATAATAATCATTGACCTGTGGGAGTTTGATCACAGTTGTTTTGGCTTTCCTGGGGTATTTAATCCATCATATTTCATAGGAATCAAGAGGCTGAAACAGTGATTAAATCTTTGGAGTATACAGTTAATTAGATTTCAGCTTTGAGCGTAGATCTCTAATTAAGTGATAAAATACCTGACCTTGATAAGAAGTAAACTGATCTACAGAAGCTATATAAATATGAAAAAAAAATTTAACAGATTGGCATGAAAAAGGCGAAGGTTTAGATAAAATGGGTGTAAAAAGAAAACTTACTAACCCAGATCTACTTAAAATGGTCAAAACCACCGACTTCTTGCAAAATGTTGTTTCTATTTTTGTTTTAAGAAGTTTTTAATTTGGATTTAATTGTCTTATTTTCCAACCTCGTAATTACAACACTAATACAACAAAATATTTACATGCTTTTTTTGAGAACTCTAAATTTCCAATATATTTCTGTTAGAATATTTAAATTTGCAAATAAAAGATAGTTTTTTTGTGTTACCTGAAGTAATTTAGCTCAAAAGATAATTTAATGGTAATCTTTTTATCTAAACTTTTGTACAAAATTGATATTAATCAGAAGAATTAAAAAACTTTTAAAGTTTTTGAATATTAAACATTTAACTTCATTCATTTTCTTTGCAACTTTTTGTATTAGGTTGTGGCTGTTTAAAAATGTATTTTCCTGTTTTAGATTTATAAATTTTTGCAAGATTAATCTTTATACGATGTTGTTTTGGTTTTTCAAATATACAACAGCATTTACAGTTTTATCAATTTAGATATTAAAAATAACTTACTCATTTGCAGTTCCCAAGGGTTTAAAATAGCAGAAGAAAGTAAATCTCTGTTTATTATTGTCTGGGGGGACAAGTTCTTCAGTTTTTACCACATGTAAAACAGAGTTCAGTCCCTAAGTAGCTTCTTTGCTACAAACAATTTACTTAATGAGCAATTCAGCACATGATCTAATCATTGCTGAGTTAATTGTTTCACATTAGATGCTGAATGTTGTTTTTTTCCACAGCCGTAGCAGTTTTTCGCAAACTTCTTGCTGTATACCATATTTTATTACCAATGGATCTTTGAGAATGGATTGTAGTTATAAAAATTGATAGACATTGTTATTCAGGCAATAAAAAAGTTATTTTACCGTCTAACTTTTATATCTAATACCCCAACAACCAAGGAGAACAAAAATCAGCTTTATTTAACGGCAGAAATAGTGATGCTGTTTAGGGTGAACTTACGATTTAAAATTTTTCTAGACTCCGGGCCTGTGTCCGAACTGCTGTAGTTTGTCCACAGAGGCCGCTGGCTCGGCTTGTTTGTCTTCCTGCCAGGATGCTCCTCTGAGCTCACTGGAGTGCTGGCCCTCACCGATCCACTCAGATCAAGATCGTACCTGGACTTGACGTCTGGGCCCTCTTCCTTTAATGCTGGTGCAAGTGTGGTGTGAACGCTGGTCTTTTCTGTCATTCCCAGGTAATGGCGGTAGTCTGTGGGAACAAAAGCCCGCGCCCGAGGAATCACAAATTCTGGCTCAAGCTGTCTGTGCTTTCTACTCTGAGAACGGAGGGGACTTAAATCTACCCTCAATTGGTTTGGATCTTTTTCCTCATCTACAGTTAGAGTAAACATGCTTGTTGCACGACGGAGAGAACTTCCTCGGCTGCTGGAGATGCTGAAGCTGTCTTTTCTGTTCTTTGGAGATCGAATATCTTTCAATACAGTGCTTTGTGGCTTTGTTGACTTCTCTTCTCGACTGACATCCTTTGTGCTCCTTTTGATCTGTTTCTGCTGCCCTGGTTCAACTGGCATGTTACCAAGGACATTACTTTTGTTGTCATTTAGTAACTTCGACCCAGATCCCACCTGTTTATCATGTGGAGACTTTGACCGG
This sequence comes from Orestias chungarensis, assembly GCA_032876305.1. Lineage (NCBI taxonomy): Eukaryota > Metazoa > Chordata > Actinopteri > Cyprinodontiformes > Cyprinodontidae > Orestias > Orestias chungarensis. The sequence continues at coordinate 1,687,081 of JAVLVB010000318.1, read as the reverse complement.
CTCTGAGGAGAAGGAGACGACTTTGTAGCAGCTCCTCTGGTTTTCGCTAGAGCTGTATTTACATAATATATCTCTGGATCTACAGACTTTAACTCCTGGGACGACAGCTGGGCACGGAGAGGATCTTTCCTTTTGGGGCTTTTTGGTATGTCAAAGGTTAATGACACCTTGGAATCAGAGGTTGCCTCATCCCAGAAATCTCGCAGAAAGTTAAACTGGGCGCGACTGGTTCCAAGGCTTGGATTCACCTTGTCTAACCTCTGACTAAATGGTAGGAAAGTAAAGTTCTGGCCATTCTTGTTACCACCTTCTTCGTTGCTATCTGAATCATTTCCAATAGACCTCAAGTCAAACTCAGACTTTGTGAATCTTTTGGTCAGTTTTGTTTGATTTACTCCACGAGTCACTGTTCCCTCTCCAAGACCTTTAGGCTTACCAGTGTAAAATAATGGCTTGTTAAGTTCCTGCTCCCAGAAGGATTTTAGCTGCCTTATCTTCTCCGATGTGTTGTCCTGGTGTTGTGACGTCTGCCTGTTAGAGTATGAGTTGCCAGACCTCTCCCTATTAACTGCGTCATCTTTTGTTTTGGGGGACAGGCCTGGGTACAAGTTTTTATCCTCACTATCTCTTCTTCTCAAGTCTTTAACTGAATCTCTGTGAATATTGGCTCTCGTGTTGAGCTGTTCTTCATTCTCATTCATATGTGGGCCATTTGTGGGCAAACCGTACCTTACAGAGTCTAGGCTGACCCTATTTGGGGGGTCAGCATCCAGCTGGGGTGCAGGAGCAGTCTTGGACAGAAGGTCTAACAGCAGTGATTCTTTAGATCCTGACATGCTGTCTACTTGTAGCTTTGGTTCAACTGCAGAATCATTCTCAAACTCTTGATCTATAATTGTCCATTCCACTGGGTTTGATCTGTTTGCATGTAAACCTTCCACATCCAAACTTCTTGTGTTGGCAGTTTGAAGATTGGATAATGTCTTGAAATGGGCTGAGTCATTATTTTCTTTTTTGGATACTTCTGAATGAATACAGTTTGTCATTTGAATATTTTGATTGTTCAGTGGCTTCTGGTCTCTTTTATCAGTTGGATCTATGATGTATTCATCATAGTTCATCTTCCCAATGTACTCCCCAGTTTCAAAATGTACATCAGACTCTTTCTCAGCAAGAACCTGTACTGGCTTTATTCCTTTGTCTCCAGGTGTAACAGATTTGCTGATAAGTATCCTTGTGCCCGTGTTGCTTTTCTCCCAAAAGGATTTCAAATGAGAAATTTTCATTGGTTGGCTATCATCACAGATATGTGTAAAATCTTGTGAATGCAAATGTTGAGTATCAAGCGTCTCCTTCCTTGCTTTACTGTTGTGTTCATTGTTGATATTTGGTAAAGAGCTCCTAGTAGTTTCAGATATATCCCCCTTTCTCTCACTAATATGGCTGTTAAGGGATTCTTCCTCCCCTGAATTGCTGATAGATACGTTGTTATCAAAGCCCTTGCAGACCTCTGGAGTCTCTTCTGAGTTCAGCCAGTCACTACTGTCCGTGCTGCGGTTGAACCAGTCGAGCACCTTTGTAATGGATTCCTCCTGTTCACCAGTAGGACTTGTTGTCTGGGAAGACAGTTTGAAATTGTTTATTTGATTAGAATTCTGAGCTTGATGATTGGATTTGTGAATGAAGTGGAGATCATATGACACTGGAGGGATTGGATCTGGAAAGGAAGATGGAAAGAAGATAATTAGCTGGTGGTATTTCTCTGACATATGGTTTCTCTAAATTTATTAAATTGTTGGGAGTCAAAACCAACATTTACCTTGTTGCATGCTAAGAATAAATACATTGTCTTGCAAAAGTGCTTAGACCCTAAAACATTGGTCCTATGTTAATTTACAACCTTAAGCTTTAATGTAATTAATGTGAATTGTATGTAATAGACTACTAAAAACTAGTTAATACGATCAAGCTTTGCAAGTCTTTTGGAGTATGCAGCTACCAGCTTTACACATCTAGAGATGTATATATTAGCCCATTCTTTTCTGAAATGTAGCACCAACTTAATCTAATTTGATTGAGGAACTGACATTCTCATTGTATTTAGGTCTGGACTTTTACTAGGTCATTCAAAAACATGACGATCCCATTCTATACCTGTTGTGACCATAGCTGATTAGTCTTTTCAATGGATTCTCCCACCTGAGCTCTGGAGACCTGCAGTTTCTCCAGATTTACCATGGACTGTTTCAATTTGTCTAAAATCAATGGCTTGTCATTTAAAAAAAAAAAACTCAGAGGTTCTATTTTGTTGCTCACACGGTTTTTTTTGTATTTATTTCTTGTTTTCGCAAAATATCTAGATCTTTCACATTCTTCTTTCCTGTCTAAGATTTAATTCTGTATACAAATACTGGGTCATCCTTTTCATATGAATCATGTCAGAACTGGAGGCCAGCCAATCCACCATATTCCTTCTCTGCAGCAATGTTTTTTCCATGTGGGGTTTGAGTTATCCTGTTGAAAAATGCATGTAAAATATGCTCTCAAGTCAGCATATGTTCCTCTAAAACAACTTTTTAACCCTAACGAAGTCTAAATGACCTGGATAGTCCTTTTGATGTTTTATCCAGAGCACATGTTATCAATTTCTTCCAAATTATATAACAAGGATAAAATGGTAATGCAGACTTATCTGGCCATAATTAAAGTATATTGTATTAGTCTACCAGTAAATACCTTACATAACACAATAATCTATGTCATCCAAAGACAAGAGCATAGTGATGTACCTTTATACCTAATAATCAGAAATGTAACTTCTTTATACCTTTTCTTTTAAAATGATCAGTGATAAATGTATGACATTGCGCAAACTTCTAAGTTAAATCAACATACTGTGACAGGACATGGCAAACTCTGGGTTCATGCTGTCAAAAAGGTGTTACCATTATAAAAAATTAAAGCATGTTTTCAAATTGTTTAGTCTTTTATATGTTGTAAGACCAATACCATTAAAGTGATTTTGATTATTCTACAGACCTGAAAACAACTGAGTTGGTGCCGAAACTGAAATAAGTTTTCCAATTATTACACTTAATTCCGGATTCAACAAAAAAATAACTTCTTAGGACAGGCTCATGTTGGTTCAAATAGCTTTTATCGCTTAATAAATTTTAAAAATTCTTCTGTTTCTACGCAGGTTGTCTTTGATATTAAAATCTGATATTGAGTCATTTTTTTTACACTCCTGAATATAGGATAGAATATTGTCAAAGTTAGGATGTTTAGACAATAATTAACGTCTACTAAAGCTTTAGATTCCAGATTAATGTCAGACATCTACATAAAAATATAGCAGAAAATGCAGACTTAATGCAAACACCTGCTCAATATCTTGAGGGCACAGAAAATGCAGAAAGGCTTTGGTAAGGCATCATCAAAGTAGAGATTATCAAACAAAAGATGAACTCCCAGCTGAAAGTGAACCCACCCAGTGTGTTTGGAGGTAAACTCATCTCCTCGGTTGGAGGAGGCCCCCCTGCTGTTCCCACGCTGCTGCTGCTTGTCTCTCTGTCTTGAACTTTATTGCTTAAAAGGTTGATGATGTTCAAGGTTGAATGCTCTCTTTGATCATCTTGAGATTCGGTCGACTGTTGTGTTGTTTCTCTGTCACCGGTCACATCAGTCCTACCATAATAAACCGGTTGGAAATATGAAATAGACATTTTTGTTGGAAACATAGAAGGCTTTAGTCAAGTATATCAATTAAATGTTTTTACTTACTGCTCTCTTGTTATAGATGCATTATTCCTATCTCCTTCCAGACTTGAATTAGAGGAAATCTGAGAAACTGTACTGAGTGGCTGCAGGCAAGTCTTATCTGCGGCTTTGGATGTCTGAGCAGCATCCATCCCCTGAATATAAAAATTTTCGTCTGTAGTTTCGTCTGTAATCTTCAAGCCAGACTGGTTTGAGCTCCCGCTGGATCCCTGCTGGAGGCTCCGTCTAGGGGCAGGAACAATCCCCGCAGGTCTAACCTGAGAGTTTAACCCCTGCTGGTCGTTGCTTTTTAACTGACTGTTGCTGTGTCTAGGCAGGAATTTCCTCTTCTTTGGCACAGGCCTGAAACCTGCAGATGAGCTTTCTGATATGACAGAGCCCCCTGATGTCTGACTGGTCTCCCCCGCCGGGTGATTCTTCAGGGGGGAGATGGGCTCTAGGTGGAGAAAGATGGATATGGTTTTGCTGCGACTTCTATTGCAAAATATGCTTGGTCTATATCTCAGCTTCAAACCTGACTGCTGGGTGTTCGGGTCCGGACGGGACTTCATGTCATGATTATTTTCAGAAGGTTCAAAAACAATGAGGGAAGTGCGATTAAAAGGGTTGTGTCTCGGCTGGAAGGGAAACAAGGAGAATGAATGATTTAGATTTTTGGAGTAGAAAGATAACCTCTTTTTTTCCAACAAAAATTCTTACCATTTTTGGTGAACAAACTGTTGAATGTCGATTTTCTTTTTCTGCATTACTGCGGTAAAAGACAAATAGTCTGATTTAACAGGATAAAATGTAACACAGTAACAAACAAGCTAAGACAAACAACTGTTATTAAATCAGGGTTCTAACATAGACACATTTTTCTTTTATTCATTTGTTTTGTCTGTTCCGCATTTTTTATTTGGAGGTGAGGTAAATTTGTAACTGATAGATTGGATGGATTTGGTTTGTGATCTGTGATAATTTTGTAATGTTACTTGAGTTAATGCTTTAGCATCTAAATGAAAACTCCAGTTCAAGTTTAAGATATTGGTCTTAAATAGCATAAACCGCCCGAAATGAAGTATGATTGCCTTAGTCATTCATAAGTGTTTATAAAGTAACTACATAATTATTGTGTTATTATGTTATAAAGAAATGGCTAAATCCTTTGCATTTATTTTAGGAATTTTGATTTCTGTCTTTAAATAATACAATGTTGAAATGTTGTTTCCATATTTCAAATAAAGGTTAACCTTACATTATAAAAACAGAGATCAAGAGGAAAGAGCCTCAAAAAAAGTGTACAATAAAACATGCATAAATATTTTTTCAACATGTTTTTTATGTTATTTGAAAATGACCCATCTTTAAGAGGTCATTTTTGATACTTGATAGACTAACACAAACTCAATTCAAAATCACAGGTGTTAAATAATTTTTGGGGTACAGATAAAAATATGAAAAGTTTGTGGGTTATGTTTACTCAGATCAAGTTACTCTGACACCCCTTAAGTAAAATTCACTGTAGAGAATGGCCTTAATAAGAACTGCCTAATTTCATCTTTGTATACCATGTATTTACCAGTTCTTTGAAGGTTTTGTTAGATAAAAAACGTAATATTTATATATGTTCCTGCCACTTCATAGCGTGTCAGACCTTTTTTTTGGTCATTAGGGTTATGAAAACTACAAAAAACTGAAATAAATAAAAGCTAATTAGTATAATCAGTAACTTTAAACACGGGACAAATGGAGGAAGGAATAAAAGGAGTGTAATCTTATGAAAATAACGTCACATAAAACTAATGTGATGAAGTAATACATTTAAAAAAAGTACACAGTAACTTCAGTCTTTGTCATAATGTAAATACCTGACAAGGATTCACAGCCTTTGAAAAACATTTAGAAGCTCAGGAAAATAAAATATTGACTTTTCCCTCACAGTCTCAGCTGTGAACAAAGTTACAAAAGATTGAATTTTATTATTATTATTATTGAAAAGTCTAAGTGGTGCAGAAGAAGCTAATTTAGAGGAGTTTTAGTTCTTATAAAAAGCTAAGCACATTGCTAAACTGTTGATCTGTGTAAAACTGGAGTTTACAACGAGTTGGTTGTAAAACAGACTATTTCCAGGCAGTGCCGCCTATGTTTACATAAGCTGAGTCACAAGACTGTCTGCACACTGAAGGAACACCAGCAATTTTTAAGACCAAGTAAATGAATGTCCTTTCCGATGCGTCTGAATCTCAAACCAATTTTAAGATTTGGAGACATTGACACACTCTCCAGGGGCGCTGATTGAAAATAAGGGAAATGTTAATTGATTTTATACTTCATCTCTGGTGGTTGTGATAAGTCGAAACACCTCGCAGGTTTCTGTGGAGCAGCTGCGTCTGAGCTTTGGGCGCTGTGTGTTTTGGTTCTCTCGACTCGAACTGACCCATCTGTAGGAGAGAGGAGTTAAATTGTTACCAACACCACCACGTTTAAGGGTTGAGCGCACAAACTGCACAAACAATGATTTGAGTTTGAGCTTCTCAAGGTTTAAAAATCAGGGCAAAAAAAAAAAATACACACCTAAACTAACCACCTTCCCTTGCTTCATGGATGCCAGGATGATTTCTGAGCCGTGGATTTTATCGCTGTGTCTTTGGGACTTGGCCTTGTAGAACCATTCCCCCGACAAATACTTCAGCTTGACGTCTGACTGGGATCCACTGTGCAGACCTTTCTCCAGTTTCCTGTCATCAAAATAAAAAATTGACCAAAAAATAAAGTGACTTAATACTTTTAAAGTTAAAAGTGCTAACTGACATTATAACAAATAAATAAAACTTTTTCAATAAAAATCTCATTAAGCTGTTAAAGTTGTGTTCAATTGAAAACATTGTTGTTTAATATAGATTCAGCATTTAAAAGAAATTATTACGATGAGATGCACACTTTTTACTTAAACCTATTAGGAACAGACAGAATTGTGTTGCAGCTGCCTTATCCTTTCTGTCAGCATCACCTGCTCTGTGCTGTGCTCAGAAATCACATTATATTCACATCAATATTCCTAGTTTTAGGGAGGATTGACTTGTGCAGACACCGTTGAAGTAATGAATTACACTAAGAATAAATTCAAGGACAATTTTATCAACATCTTAACGGGACATTAGAGTGACAAAAAATCTGGAACTGGCAAAACGTTTGCACATTGGGCTATGATGACACACATTACATATTACAATATCCACCAACCGTGTTATATAACAGATTCACATGATCAGTCTCTGCAAAGCAAATTGGAAAACATCTAAGTTGAGTTAAAACTGAATCAAAGAGGGATCAAAACAAATTCCTCCTGTATAAAAAAACAAAAACAAATCACCATTCCAGCTCATCTTTCCGCTGGTTGGGGAAATTACGGCAGTCATGTGAGGAAGGGGTAGGACGTTATTATAGACTGTTGGGCTAATCCTTTTACAGCAGACTGAACTAGACACAGGGATCATTCAGGTAATGTAGTCAATTCTATTAAAACTCTCAATGAAAAGCTATTTGTTTTACAGCAGGCCTCGTTTTTTTAAAATTAAATCAAACACATTTCTAAACCGAGTGTATTTGTTGTTGGTTTATGGATGGTGATTTGCTTAAAAAAAAATGGATCCTCAAATTCTCATGATTTTCAACAGAAGAGCCAGGAGACAAAAGCTTCAAGTTTGCAAAAGGGGGCGATTTTATCTCACAGCTTGTTTCATGCTATTACATAGTTTCTACAACCTGACTGTAATCTAATTGCTCTGATCACATTTAGGTTTCTCAGCAGCTCAGACAGCACCCCACCCCCAGACAGGCTGTTATTGTATCGAGCAGAGATTCTCCTTTATCTGGTGTTGGAAGAATTAGGCAAGCACTTATAAAAAAAAACATTAACTTAAATTCAGGAGATTAGCTTTCATTTTAACCAAGAAAATTGAAGCTCATGATTAAATATTTTAGTGGGGGGAAAAAAAGCACAGATTGCTCCACCTGATTCTTTCCTCCTCAGCCCGTTTCAGCTCCTCGTCCCTTTTCAGAACCATCATTATCATCTCCTGCTCCTCCTCCGTCAGGTGGCTGAGGTCGATCATGGCTCCTCCCCCACCTGCCTGCCTTCCTTCAGCAGACAGGTGTGAAAACGCCCAACGTCCGCTTGCTCTGTTGAACAAATACTACTGTTTACCTCCAGAGGAGGATGTTGTAGTAGACAAACAGTTACTCCGGTAACAATACAAACCGTTCTTACAGAAAGCTTCTCCCTCACGTGGAATACAGTTCATGTGAAGAACTACTGAAAACGAAGCAGTTTAAAGTTATTTTTGAGCCTTTTTATTTTTAGAAACAACAAGCTTCCAATTATGATAAATAGTTCACCATCTGTCATTTAGCATGGAAACATCCACAAACAGAGCAAGCCTGAGGTTATATGGGGCCTTGAGCAGACTATAAGGTCGGGCCCCAGCAGTTATTCGAGGGGCCATGTCATTTAGTTATTAATTTGTTTTTAACAACATCAATGTGAACACACCACAGGTAAAAGCAGTAGTCAGCTAGCATTAAATATTAGAGAAAAAATGACTGACCACATGCCTTCTGTGATGCCATAGATGATTCTGCCTGTTGAACTTTGCTTTTAATAGTGAACAGTAACAATAAAACTGCGATGTTAAAAGATCGAATGGATTATGGTGTTTAATATGTGAAAAACTGTTTAAAAACATGATTTTGGATGATTTTAGAGAAAAGCCTGGTTAGCAGCTTTAAATTTGTAAATGTCATTTATATACGATGTATAAATAACAAAGTTTGTAAGCACTATTCTTTAGCTTAGCTTGCCATCACCTTGAATTGGATCTGTCAAAAAGCCTGGCTGAAGGAGTTTTGGGTTTTTAGTTTATCTTTAACCACAGGTTTACTTTGAAAACAAAACAATTTAGTTTTACAAATGTCTATACTGTGGCATCATTTCCTTAACCCTAACAACCTGTTTATGTTGTGGGTCAGAAGTTGGCCATTCTTAACCAAAAACATTTACGAAAGTTCTTCTACAGGAAAGAATAAGAAATAGATATGATCTTGAGACAAAGCTTTGATATATTTAAGTTAATGGAAAAGAATTAGCAAATCACTGGTTTTTGACATACAATCGGAAGTCGCCATGTATGAAGACGCTGCCTTCAGAGATGAATTAATACATGTTGATCAAATGGTGACCCCTGATCAAGATATCTCATCAGGTGAGATGGTGTTAATGGGGGTGAATAAACCACATTTCCCAACAGAAGAATATGATAAAGATCATTTAACTGATTAGCAGAGGGGTTTCCTTTAGCACCTATGCAAGCTGGGTGGAAAATTATTAAAGTACAGGAGTAGAAAAGGACAACAACATTTAAGAGTATATAATTGTGCGTTGTTTGTTTCAGACTTAAATGTATTTTATTTTTTTATTTGATCACAGGGTGATGGTCCAGTAGTCAGATATTTTCACGTTCCTATATTCCATCCATCCATTGTCCTCCGCTTATCTGGGGTCGGGTCGGGTCGCGTGGGCAACAGCCTAAGCAGGGAGATCCCAGACTTCTCTCTTCCCAGCTACTTGGACCAGCTCATCAGGGGGAATCCCAAGGCGTTCACAGGGTCTTCCACTGGGCCTCCTCCCGGTGGGACGTGCCCGGAACAAATCACCAGGGAGCTGTCCAGGAGGCATCCTAACCAGATGCCCGAGCCACCTCAACTGGCTCTTCTCAACATGGAGAAGCAGTGGCTATACTTTGAGTCCCTCCCGGATGGCCGAGCTCCAAAACACCAACATACATAAACTCCTCCACTTGAGGCAGGACCCCAATCACCCCACCCCCGTAACCCGGAGAAGGCACTCAAGCGTTTTCCAGCTCAAGACCATGGCCTCGGACTTAAAGACAGGGATTCTCATCCCAACCGCATCACACTTGGCTGAGAACCGTCCATAGAGGTGCAGATCGCTGGCTGATGAAGCCAAAAGGACCACATCATCTGCAAAAAACAGAGATGCAATCCTAAGGTCACCAAAACCGATCCCCTGAACACCTTGGCTGCGCCAAGAAATTCTATCCATAAAAGTTATGAACAGAATCAGTGACAAACGGCAGCCTTGGCGGAGACCAACTCTCACCGGAAATGAACCTGACTTACTGCAATCAATGCGGACCAAGCTCTGGCACGGTCATACAGAGACCTAACAGCCCGTATCAAAGGGCCTGGTACCCCATACTCCCGGAGTACCCCCCACAAGAACCCCAGGTGAACATGGTCAAACGAAACACATGCAGACTAGTTGGGGCAAACTCCCAAGCACTCTCAAGGTTACTGAGGTTAAAGAGCTGGTCCAGTGGGACGAAAAAAACACTGCTCCTCCTGAACCTGAGGTCCGACTATCCAACGGATTTCCTATATTCATACTATATTCATAAACCTAAAAGTTGGGATATTATTGCCACTACCTCTGCCTGGATCTGTAGAAAGACTGGCCGTAGGTTGGGTCCATCCTGGACCGGCCAGGCCGCCAGCCTATTGCAGGGCAACAGCTGCAGGAAGAAAATGGACTACCAACTCATGAGTAAGGAGAACATGGCGTCCACGCAGAAAAACCTTCTTCCTGGTGAAGGCAACAGTTCTACCAATTGGACAGCAAAAGACGAAATTTCAACTAAGTCAACTAAAAAGACAATAACTGCTGAAGCTGGTCATTTCATTCGTACACTAAACCATGACTTAGTTGCTTCATACTCTTGACTTTAGTACAAAACAGTGCAGCATACGATGAAATGTTTTGTACCAAATGCGGATGATTTTAAACAATTTTCCGTGATGTACTCATAATGTGGACCGAGGAAAAGTGGCTTAAAGGCAGCAAAAGAAGACGGTCACTTGTTCGATTTTGACAAGGTGTCAACTCCTATTTCATGGAAAATGACCTTAAAAAGGATCAATAAAGTTTACAGATTATGATATAAAATTCAAACAAAATTAGATTTTAATATTCTGATTATCACTATAACTTATGAGAATTTATTTGGGAAACAATTATTATATCTTGAAGCTTCTTTTTTGTGCCTAAAACTAAAAAACAAAATTGAATTTACCACAAATGCCATTAATCTGCTTAAACAGATAACAGTCAAACCTTTTTTTTGCAACTATAGGAGAACAGGTTTATAGTTTTTACTTACCTTACTCCTTTAAGTCTTGTACCTCTGCAGCTTTCAGAACTCCTCATAAAAAAGGGAAGAAGTTATAAATACATAAAGTTTCTAAAGTTCCCCTCAGCAGGTCTGCTGGAGCTGCCAGATGAACTCAGAGGAGATGAGCGGGATCTGACAAAATCCAGCCAAAATTAGGAGCTTTCGTTGTGTTGGATCACCTCAGTGAACGCCTGATCTTGTGGCTTTCAGTGCAAGCCTAGGCGATTCATGTCGGCTGCTTGTTTTGGGCGGCGTAAAATCTCCCCAGGCTGCAGTGACAGACTCTGTCCGGCAGATGTCGCCAGCATTGATGTTTCCATCTTTTCTGCAGACCCGAGAGGTCAAAAAGCAATTAAAGCAGCGCAACACGAAGCCGCTTCACCATCTGCGCCTGTTCGGAGGAGAAAACACCCCAACTGGGACTCTGCGGCGATGCTGTGACCTTCAGGAGGCTCTGATGGAGGCACCCCTACTCTAAGGTCGTGTTTATGTCAATAAATGAGATGGAGTTGGATGGACGTTGAAATGTGCCAGAAGTATAATTACATCGTGATATAATAATAATGTGTATTTTATTGATCCCGTAGAAAATTGTTTTTGGTGTAAACCACACCGGGGCAGCCGTTTTACAGGCGCCAGGTAGGCAGTAGCGCAAAGGGTCTTCTTGCCTAAGGGGGGTATGTTTTTGTTACCCTGGGCTGGATTTGAACCCATGAGCTTTGGATTGGAAATCTGGTGACATTCCAATTGAGCTATCCAGCAACATATAACTGCGAATCTAAGAAATGGAAACAGCTACTTCTGAAATATGCTTAGAATTTCAGTGTTTTAAGCTGCAAATGCAAACCCACTAACATAAGTGGTGTTAAGGCAAACTCTGACATTTCTGAACCGTGAACAGAATATGCTGTCGATTTGAAATTAATTGACAGCTTGTTTTGCCTAAACCACAGAAATAATGCTAAACAAAAAATAAAGGAAATGGAAAACTCGAAGTCTGAGCTTTTAATCACACTCAAATCAACAAAGTATTATTTCTCACAGGTTAATAAAATGATAATTATACAACAAATACAAGTGGTTAGTGCTTGTATATTTGAGTTGGTTCCGGTTGTATAACAAAGTGTGGGGTTTGAAATGTTTTACTCTGCATTTACTGAATGCATTTCTTTTTCTGGAATGACAAAAACACTGAAACATTATTGATTAAACATTTGATTTTAAAATTGTACCTTTATTGACATAAAAACCTGTATTTTTTTTATGCTCATATTCACAGGAATTTCTGAAGCCATTCATAAACGTATCTTTATCTGCATCTTTTTCACCAGTTTAACACTTCTGTCCCTTTAAAGCCTCATCTACACATCCAACAACCAAACCTTAAAAGCTCTTAAAGAGAGACAAACGCATCGTTGTGGAAGCTGCTCTTTATTTGAAAAAGAAAAGAAAAAGACTTCAGTCATTGTCTGCTACACGATCTAATTACATAAAGAAAAAAAAAAGAAGAAAAAATCTGCGGAGACAAACGCAGAGAGTATCCTGAATCAAACTTAGGTAGAGTCAAATTTGATTGAATTGCTTTCATATTTCATACATCTTTCGCCGTGCGCGCTCAAAGAACAGCCGAGTGTTTTTATGTACATGCGGCACCGATCAACAGTGCTGCTCCGCTCCAGCCTGCTTCTTCTGAATCTTTTGTACAGCTAATTTACACCAAACCCCTCCCCTCACGTAGTTTTTTTTTATTTTGTTTTCCTTACCCCCCCCTGGCATCAGCGTACGGTTCCCCCCCCCCCCACCCCACACACTCCATCCCTCTCTGAGAATCTGCAGCGTGGAAAGATGTGTGCAACATGAAGACAACTCGTTCACATTCAGAGTAAAAAGGCAGCCTTGATTACAGTCAGTGAGTCAACGGCATGCCAAGCTTAAAGCAAATGGAGCCCACCACCCAGTGCCGCCCCTCGGGATCCGTGGACCAAGTGTTTCTCCAAACTCGTCAGGGGTTGGGGATGGGGGGGGGACACGTATCCGTTGCAAAATGAAAACCCTAGGAAGACTAAATATACGGTTAACTGACTCGTATTCTAACCCCCCGCGCTGTAAGTATGATGGAAATTGTGAAATATCATCTAGTAAAACTTTTTTTTTCTTAACACAAAAACTCAAGAATATTTAGTGCTCTATCATTCCGCTTAATAGGTGTAATTTATATAAGGTCTATTTTTTTTTTTTATCTCTACCTTTTTAATGATAGTTTGAAAATCTTTGTTTTAATGCTGAAGCACTCCAACTTGTGTTCGTCTTACTGTCGATTTACATTAATCCCCCCCACCCCCCACCGCATTTAACCTTATAACCAATAATCATAAATAAATACAAACAACACGCAAGGAATGTCTACTGTAAACACGGTAAAAAAGACGAGGAAACTAAACAGGTGTAAACGTTGTTAGCATCACTACTTAGTGACGGTTAAATAACTGCAGGGTCTGGATGACTGATGATTGGAATCGAGACAGGGAAGAACTGCTCTCGTGTTTTTTTTGTTTTTTTCTTTCACCCCCTCTTTCTGCTGTACACCAAACCCCCGATAATTTCCAAATGGCGACTTTTTTTTGAGCACCTAAACTTTCACAGAGTACTCTGTAAAGCAGCTGAGGGTGAGGGGGTTGGCAGGTTAGAAAGCAGCATCGCTCAAGCGAATTATTAGAGAACAATATGGGTTTCGAGTTACTGCCAAACGTCGTGTGGACATGATTACGATGGTTTCTGACAGTCGGCGCTCCATTGTATTCTTGACGGGGTTTTTTTGGGGGGTGGGGGGGTTCTCTGAAGAGTTAGACTTCAACAAGGACAAAGTTTTGCTGCTAAGTGCTTCGTCTTCTGAGAGACACTTCCTTCGAAATTACATGAACTGCATCTGCGAAAAAGAAGCAGAGGATGGAATCAGAAAGAGGCTGAAAATAGAAACAAGATTAAATAAATAAATAAGCATAGAAAGAGCCGTCGATTTAAGTGCCTATTCGGTTATAAAAAGCAAAAAATGCAAAAAGCTATTAATAAGTACACAATGTGTAAAAAACAGCTTTCTACTGGCTTCCTTTCAAAACCATTTCATTTTTTTCTTCACTTGAACTTGAAAGCAGTTCATTAAATCAATAAATTCTGCTTTTGAGTATAAATTGTTTCAATTTATTCGAGGAAAAAATAAAAACATAAAGTTGGATATTTGCATGTTGACTACAAAGCACTCTCGGCTAACAGTAATACAATAAATAATAAGTATTCTAGTAAAAGCAAATTTGTAAAATTATGGTTCCAGCATCGGAGGAAACTGACACGATACGTCAGATGCCATCAACAACAAATAAAATGTATGTAGTCAATATTTTAAGATTATGAAAACCAGTCTAATGCCTCTAATGTCTTTTGCATTTCCACCAAACGTAACAAAATGGAACATATTAACATTTTATGCAGCAGGTGGCTTAGGTTTCAGAAAAAACTAAGAAACAAAACAAACAAAAAAAACACTTAGCAGCTGATTGATCTATATTTCTGCTTAAATCTGTGCATCAAAACAACTATATATTACTGTATATATTAATAACATTAATAATAATTATACTATGTTATATTAATTTTCATTTGTTTTATTTTAGTAGTAGCAAGAGTAATATTGCTTTGTAAAATATTAAAGCAAAAATGTCACACATCGGTTTAGAAATTTGACGAAGTAATGACAAATTAAAACTTAGAAAAAGTCATTTCATAAATGTAAATCCTCTTTGAGTAAATAGCAGAAGGGAGTTTGTGTGGATAAGTCTAAATCAGGCTTTTAGCCTCTTCTTCTCTGCTAAATTATTCATGTTCTGTCATGGTTTGTGATGATTAGCTTGTTTATTTTAGTCTAGACTGAATGTTTGAAGCTTTAGTTCTCTTGCTGATAAAAATTAATTATCCTCCAGGATTTTTCCAATACTTTGATGGATTAATTTACTTTCTACCGTTACAATGCTTCTGAGAGACCTTCTTACAGCATGATACCGCCACCATCGTGCTTGACAGTGCGGATGATGTTTGTGGTGATGTGCATGTTTAATGTTTCCAAAACTTGTCTGATGGCTAAAGAAAGAAAGAATCATGAACCGAGCTTTAAGAAGTGTTTTCTTAAATAGATGAGTTTTTTTTTATTGCTACTCTGCCATAAGGTTTTGACCAGTGAAGGATGTGAGCAACAGTTGTTGTAACCACGGTCTCTCCCATCTCACCCGAGCGTGATCCTAAACTAGACGGATTTACAGATGGCCCACAATTATTTTTGATGACGCATTTAACTGAAGTCCTGGTGATGTTTCTTGCCTTACTGATTTTTTTTTTTGTGTCAATTGAGTTGTGCTTTTGAATTATATTTTTTTTGTCACTGTTCAATTAGGTTAGTTACTTTAAAGCGGGTAAATACTTATGCAGACACCTATATGTCACCAGAATTGGGAATTCGTACTTGTAAATTCATAATAAGCTAAAAATTAAGATACTCATTAATTGACATTTAAGTTTTAAAAGCCGCGAAGATGTTTTATTCTTACTACAGATGTAATCTTAAAGAAAACATCTGCATCTTCAATAGTTGAAGTTGTTGCCCTATATTATGAATCTGCAGTAACAGTAGTGACCTTAAAAAGGGACATAGCTTAGCAAATAGACATTAAGTTAAATTTAGCAGTCCGTGCAAGGCACAGATAAAAACAGGTTAGAGCAAGCGATCATGTAAGTGAAGGCATTAAGGACCAAAAGTGAATTGATCTCGATCTGACAACACAAGCATCCAATCAAACATAGAAAAAAGCCAAATAAAGCAAAGGTAACTACAAATGGGAGTAACAAGTGTAGTGCATGATCCACCGGCAAGGACATTACGGGCTTTAAATTAAAAGATAAAAGCAAACGTGTATCGGCGCTGGACAGACAATGCATGCGGGTGCCTCTGCAAGCAAACATGCATGATGTACCTAAAGAGATGCTCTACAAGAAATCCTTGAGAGAGAGGTGTGCAAACGGGTCCTGTCCAGGGGCTCGGAGAGGACTCTGGCTGGAAGGACTAGAGGCTGCAGAGGGCTAACAGAGGAAGTAGGAGGACCAGAGGAGAAGTCAGAGTCAGTACAGAGACTGAAGTAGGGGGGAGATTAGTTGGAGAGGCTGTGATGTATGATAGATGGGTTAATTAAAAAAACAAAACAACAAACAAAAGGAGCCGTTTGGAAACAGGAAGTCGAAACGGGAGATGATGAGTCAGTTTTTTGTTGCTTTCAGCTCCAGAGAGTGAAGGTTGTTTTTGTTAAAACTGTCATCATGTTTAGCAGTATATTCACACCGACAACAAAGCGCTCACGGTGACCAAGGGTGGTTCCACAGCACTGCACGACGGATGCGCCCATGAACTCAACCCGGCGACAAGGCTAGCTCTGCACCCACCTGAGCGCTCGACACTGAGCCGAAGGGGTTGGGTGGCCTCATGGCGGGCTGGCTGTACATCATGGTGGGCGGATTCATCATCCCCATCGAGCCCATTTGTGGAGGCTGCAAAGTGTTGCACACAAATCAGATCAGCCAGTTCATATATTTTAGGATAAAAAACAAGAACATTTTCTATGAAGAATTAGATTTTGCCAATTTTCTACCTTTCAGCATGTGTCTAAAGTCAAGAATAAAACTATTTTTAACTATCCTACACAGAGTGATGCGCTTCCAAGTGTTTTAATGTAAATAACAAAAATAAAAACCTAAATTTGAGTTTATCAGAGAGTTGGGAATTGTGTGGGTCACAAAACAAAAAATGGTTGTGCTTAAAATGATCGCCAAAGGGCAAATTTTCTTAAGAAAACAAAACAAAACAAAAAACAACAACTATTGTTTCTAATACTTGTTGTAGCTGAGCCAAGAACTCACCATGCCGTATCCCATCATGCTTGTGGGTGTGGTGGCGGGGAAGGCCATGACTGATGGTGGCTGATGGAGGAAAAAAAAAAGTTTGGGAAAGCATTAGAGTTAAACGTTAAGAGAACCAGGATGCGGTGAATTATTTCAATATTTAGTTCCTTTGGTCTGCTATGAGAGGGGAGGGGGGCTGCACAAAAAAAAAAAAACACTTGAAAATGTCAGGTTCACCACTAAAGACTCCAGATCAGTGTATATTGAAGAAAGATTTCAAAGATTTGGAATGAACTGTCGTTATTCTTTTAAATGGAAGATCATTATTTCATATTGAAATAAACATGGGATCTAGTGACATCAATAATTTAAAATGTATATTTTACATGATTTTTATATGATCCCAAATGACATTTTTGTTGTTGTGAGAAAGCGTTGCACTTAAGGATCACGGGGCTGTTTAAATTGTTACAGATAAACATGGTTGTACGGAATTAGTTTGTTTATATTCTGTTATGTATAGGTATAGTTTTTTTTAGAAACTGTACTCTTATCCTTCATACTCTGGTCTTACTGGTCTAATGTGCAATTAACGAAGCTTGGCCACCAAGCTGGTCCAATTTGCCGATGAATCCCATACTAAAATGAGGTGTTTCAGTTTCATTGTCCAACTCCTCTAAATTCCCCTGATTTTACTGATCCCGCATTTTCTCCCAGAAATTTCTAAATAATACATTATTTTCTTACATTTGACTGACACTAACCCCCCCTCAGCCAAAAATTAATGGTCCAGCGTGTTGCATAGTGATGCCATCACCCTGTATGCCACGATAACAAACACACCTTTTGACCCACTACAGGGAGCTTTAAGTTAGTTATAACTTGCTATATTCTTAGACATATTCTTTATTTTATAACTAAGCAATGTTCATATTTTGTACTTTTCCTCTCTGCTCATACTACATTATAAATCACCTTAAATGGTCTGAAATCTAAATTAGCATAACAGGACTAAATAACTGGGTCAGCTATGCTGCTATGTTATGTCATGTTTGCTGCTTACTAAATATGGGAGAAGCATGAGAGAAGCTTTTCACACTTTTAAAACAGATTTTTGCTCTTACCGGATAGAGCACAATGTTTAAACCTATATGCAAAACACTATGTGGGCAGATGATTGTGAAAGCCACACAATAATGCTATTAAACACAGGACAATCCAGACAGAAAACTTTATCTATTTCAGACTGTGTGTAAAATTTTGACCTTTTGTGGGTCAGAGAAGATCCAAATATATCCAGTCTGTCGCAACGACAGATGCAGTAGACTGCCCCAGACCGAAATCTATCTGATAATCAGTCGGAAGATTTGTAAACGGATGCTTACAGAAACTCTCCAGTCAATCAGAGCGAGAGCTAAACTTTGTGGCAAACATATTTGTCTAGTGAGGAGCAAAGTCGAGAGAGAGAGAGAGAAAGAGAGAGAGCGAGAGTGGTTCTACAGAGTTTTTGACTTACAAGACTAAATATAAATGTTTTTATTATTTATTTTTTATAGAATTTTCCAACATAAAGAAAAGAAAAAAAATCCTTTCTCATATCTGATTCACATAAAAATAAAAACCAAGGTTGTGGCTGTAACTTGACAAAATGTGAAAGGGTGTCATTACTTGTTTTTTTTTTGTCAGAAATCGAAAAAAAAGGTTTTGATCTCAGGGTAAATCTGAAAAGTAGAACTGAAGCAGATATCCCCGTAATGTTAAAATGCCTGCGTTACCATGGAGACAGGGTTCCAAGTCGTAGACGGCGCCGCTTTCGGTTGCCAGTTGGTGCCGCCGGTCATCCTTTTCTCCCCCGGCTGGCTCCAGTGGATGTCGCTGCGGATTAGCAGAGCTCACGTTAGCAGCAGCTCACGGCACAAGGTTTGCCGCACACACACACACATGCACAGCGCGCCAACAACAACAACCATCACTTACTTCTTCATCGTGCCATTTCCAATGCCCAGGTCTGGAAAGCAACAATGATCAAAAGAAGTGGTAAGTCAGAGAATTTGGGCCTTTATCTGTGCTAATGAAGATGTGTGTTCATTAGTGAAGATGAATATAAAGCTGCACACTCACTGCCGACAAGGTTGGCCAGGGAAGAGTCAAGGTCATCCGACACGAGCTTCTCGGGCAGCTGACTGGACGCCTGGTTGGAACCAGCGAGAGTTGGCTTCAGGATGCCTCCGGTAAGATCTGAACAGGGAAAAACACAGTTAATATTTCAAACAAAGTTTTGCAAACTTCAAAATCATAAAAAAAAAAAAAAAAACTTAAAAATTACTGTGGTTTATTTTCTTGACAGTAAGACCTGAAAACATCATCTAACAGAAGATCAATGTTGGATTCTCAACCCACAGAACATCCTGGGAAGGTTTTATTTCACAATAAGAAAGAAATAAGAAATTTGTTAAAATAAATTATTTTTTTATTAAAACTTCTGTGACACAATTTTAGTATGAATAGTGCAGTTTAGGGGACAGAAAAGACCTATTGAAATGTTAATGAGGGGAAAAACTAGGCTAGGCTAATGTTATTGTACACTTACCAGTACACAACTCTTGCTAAAGAAAGAAACGCATTACATTTCATTTATTAATTCATTAAATTTGGGGAATGCATATTAGTCTGAATATCCCGAAAACTTCAATGTAAATTTGCCAGAATTAACACATCAGCTGAATTGCATGTGCTGTCCAAAGGCAAGCACCATAAAAAGGTAAAAAAATCCTCAGGCATCATCTTCTTTTTGTGTTTTTTGCATCCCCCACATGGCCTCTAAAACAACCTTATGTGGGTTTATTTGCACGGGATTTTCTGTTTCCGATTACAAATATGCATATATATACAGCCTCATTAAAACAGATCAAATTGTATTTACTGCAATCCTCACCATCAGAGTTGAGGCTACCAGTGCCGGCCGCTTTGTTTCCAAAAACAGACTCAAAGTCCACCTGTAGTCCCCCTGCTGGTGGCTGTGGAGGTGCTTGAGGCGTTGAGTATCCTTTAAAAAGGAGATGACAAAGTTGACTATACAGAATTACAGGACTGGACTGCATTTCCAAACTGCAGAGAAGCAGGATTCCTTAAGCAGAGCATTAAACTAGGTTTGATCTGCTGAAGAGGGCCTACAATACTCTACCTCTGAATAGACCTGCTACAGTAGAGGGCTCAGTGGGGAAAGGAGCCTGATGTGGGAGGGGCTGAGCAACAGACACTGGACCACAGAAGGAGTCTGACAGGCCACACGACGCAGCAAGATAAAGAGGGAAGAAACACAGCAAGAAAGATAAAGAGGAGTAAAAGCGCTCAGGTCAGAACGGGTCAGAAACCTGCGAGGAATGACAGCAGCAATGCAGAAAGCAAGAAAAGTGCTTCAGTTTTAAATCCATGTAATCTTTCAGTAGTTTTGTTAAATATGAATAAAAAATATAAAATAGTGCAGTAAAAACATGTAGAAACCTACAAGGAATTAATAAAAAAGGTAAAGTTTAACATTTTGGAAATGTATCTTATAATGCTTTTGAAGCATTAGATGAGAATTCAAAACAACATAATCCCAAACCAGTTCATCTGACCCTACAAGATTGTTTTCATATTTAAAATCCTTCCAAAGCTTAAAACTTAATACTCAAAATACTATCACATTATGTCCTTTTAAACCCGTTCATTTATTTATTTCATTTATAACAGTTTATGTCTAAAATTTATTTTATTCATGTTAATGTAACAGAAAGCAACCACTTAAACGGAACCCCTAATATAAACCACAAAGCTAAAACACTTTTGGTTCACAAGTGTCTGTCTTCACAAACTTAAACAGTGAAGTCTGCAAAATATGTACAATGTTATTGAAAGTTCTTAATGTTTATAACAAAAATAAAAAAAAGAAGAAGATTGTTTTCACTAAAAATTATACTTCTAAAGATTATAATACAACATCCAGGTCAGCAACATTCGGCACAACCTTGATAAATGTTTTGAAATTCGTAGTCACTGATTTATTATATCTTTTTTTGTGTGTAAATAGTTTCTACAAACTTTTCTAAGCTTATAAACATATAAAGACTTAAAAAAAGTTGATCTAATCAGGAATTAGTGTGACTGCTGGTTATTCTAAATAGGGTTTAGAATAACCAGCAGTCCACTAGCCTCTAAATAAAAAGCATTAAACCCTCTTGATTCCAGTGACGCGCCGGCGTGTCAAAATCACGTTGCGGATTAAATAGGGCGTAGCAGCAAAATGCAGCGTCGGTGAGTCGCTGTTTCAACTTGTGTAGAAAGTAGGAACCTCAAACTATATATCAGTTTTTAAATTGTGTCGATAGGCCATATAAGACTAGAATACTGATAAAGTATTAACACTACACTTTTTTCTGAATATTTTCGTCACGTACTGTGTGTGCCTCATAGAAATTGGAACAATGAGCTTTTCACACAGACAAAAAAAGAAAAAACACGACAACCCCTGTCCTATTGGTGGAAAGAGGCACCACGTTAATTAATCAAAAATCATAATTTCAATCCAATGCATTTGGTTGCTGCGGGAAGGGCAGCGAAAGGCAGACAGACAGACTTAGCGATAGTAAGCTTTGACATTTCAGTGATTTGTGATGTTTAGTGTATTTTGAGTGTTTAGTTAGTGTGTAGTTTTCTAGTATAGTGTCTTGGATTAGAGTTTGGTTGGTTTTGTGGGATAAAACAATTGAGGCGATTGATGAATGCGGAGCGGGCAGTGGAGTTCTTCTTCGAGCTGGAGGCAGCTGAGGAAGACGGGGTGCAGCGTGAGTCGGGAGGACGGGACAGCGACGGTGGGGCATAACTACCAGGTCGCGATCTCTGCTGGCTCAGGCAGCAGAGCCAAGGATAAACTCTGAGGCATTGCCTTCATTTTATGTAGATAGTGTTAAATTACTTAGTTGTGTGACAACAGTGTACATACAATTTACAATTTCTATTTGAATAAGTTATAAAATTCGTTTGCTAAACACATTTGTGAGACATTAAATTGTTTTGTAAATAAGGCAAATCAAATGCAAACAAAATCATAAATTACTTTATTCTGTGAAAGGTTGTATGTTGGTTTTGAAATTTACAATTTATATTTGTAATCCAAGTTGTGAAAAAAGGTTCCTTAAACATATTTGTGGTTTTCACAGTAAAGAAAATATGACTTTTTCTACTCAGATTTTATGTTTTTCCCACAAAGGGAAGGTTGTGCTGAAAATCTTTTTTTTTTTTTAAGTGAAATACAAAAGCCAAAATCAAATGTAGTCAAAAATGGCCAATTATACCCTGGACTCCAGAGGGTTAAATAATAAATTAAATATTATTATTATTTATTATAATTAACATTATAAAAAGGGTTGTAAAGGATGCATGGTATAAAGCATTTTTAAATAAGGTACGAGAGTATTTTTACAAAAAAATCGAAACAGATGACCTGGTTTGGTGATATGATCCATTTAGTGGCTTTATGTTTATATTTGAATTGCATGAATAAAAGTACTTTGGGCCGTAAGAAAAGTACAAATATATGTATATTATTTTTAAATCCCAAAATGCTAAAGTTTTCTTTACTTCAAATATGTGATAAATATTTAAAATAATGGCTCAGGGAGATCTGGATAGGAGTCTATGTTTGCCAGCAAACATAGATTGAGACTGTGAGCCATCATAGTACCTGAGACGGAGTGTTCTATCCGCACTGTGCGTTTGTAATTGGTTGAAACTGATGAGTTTGTTTCAGTAAAGGGATTGTAACGATCTGGAGAATCAAAAATAGTGTAAGAACAGATTTCAACTCACAGCTCTACACCATCTGAGCACTACAACAGCAACACCAAACCGTTCGAGAACAGAGGAGGAACAGTATCTGGAAGCTAACTGGGCATAAACAGCAGGACACGGATCTAATCTGGCCGAAACACACAAGACCTGGCGAGTAAACAGTCGGGTGCACTCCAATACAATGCCTCCCAAGAGTTGTGGCAGGGAGAGGTCAATATCTCTGCAGTGTGAAATAGTTTTCAGCATATGCAGGGTCTCATTTGACAATATAAAACGGCAAGGCTACAGTCTAATTTAATATTATTAAATATTTAGAAACCTAAAGTGAGGTGATTTAATTAGGGCTTTAAAAACATGCTAAAACGTTAGAAAAACTTTTTTCCCTTTTTATTTCTTTATTTCTTTTTTGCGTTTCGAGCCCACTTGCGCTGTGAGGTCTTGTTTAGAAAAATGTCTGAAAATGAACTGAAAGAGGAAAATGTCTGAATAGACGTTCACAATTGATCTCATGATACTTCTTACCACACACACATGGAAAAGTCAGACTTGAAATAACCTAAACTTCTATGTACAATTTGAAAAAACAGGAAAAATTATTGTCAACTGCTAATAGCTGCAGCAGCGATCAACATACAAAAAGAATAAAAAAGGTAGAATCGATTCATCCCAGCAGAAACGTTGAAACCGCCTGAAATATAACGAGTAAAGACGAGGCAGCTAGTACAAGTAGCGACTTATTTTAAAATTAAAACCATTATTTCAGACGTTTTCAAAGACGGCGACTGGCGATTGTGATTCCTATTAAAATATAGAAAACTGGTGTGTAGCTCTGACAATCTTATGTTAATATATTCCTACATTTCTTAAAGTGAGAGCAGAGCTGAGATGGTTTAATTCAATTTAGCGAGTAAATAAAGATCATTCAACAAAATACATAGAAATGGCAAAAATTGTTTAGACTAAGCTGTGAATAAAAAAATAAACATTTAAAATCTCGAGTTGCTTTGATCTAGAGACGAGCTACATTCAGCTGGTTTCTGACTGCAGCCCATTTTATTCTTAACCACTGAAGTTTACATTCAGCTAGATGATTAGATTAACAATCAAATTCAATGTAAAGAAAAATACTGACGTCACGTTTTGGGGCAATTCACCATTTCTTTTTCCCAAGTGATAAACCGTAATGTTTCAAAACTGTACATCACTAACAGCAGACAGTCCTTTTAATATTTTGCCACTTTAGCTCTGCATAATTAGATGTTTTAAATGTAATTACAAAAAATGTAATTTTGCGAAACTTGCTCGACTTCAACAGCGTTCAACTTAAGCTACAAATTGCCAAAATTGTTACTTGAGTTCTAAATAGATATAAAGGGTTTAGGTTTTTCTTTAGGTTTGCTCAGATTAATTAATCTTCATATTTTAAAGTGACACTCAGGAACATTCCTGAGGTAACTCAGGAATGTTACCTCTTAATAGTCAACCATGGGTGCTTTAGCAAATTTCTCGTTTCTTGTCTGTACTTGATATTTTGTCCTACAGCCACAAGCTAAAAAACATTTACGCAAAAATAATACATTTTGTTTTCCTGTCACTTATGGGTTTGTCATCAGCTTTTACCACAATTCACTTTAAAACACATTTGGAGCTTTACGTTTAAGCCTCACCGCTGCTTTGCTTAATTTGTCATTTAATCAAAAGTCTGATGCCTGGCAGCTCTGTGGATCTCTCACAGCAGAGCATGCATGCAATGTCAATTCAACTGGTTGCACAGTCCTACATCCAAAGTGCTTTCACTGACAAACTATTGCTCAAGAAGCAATAATTTTGGATACTTAAATCCCTAATAACAGGTAAATCTGAGCTAAGTGGGAGCAAAAAGTATAGACAGAGAAACAGATCCGCCAAGACAAAATATCCAGACTACAAAAACACATTAAGCATGCAGGATAATCATGCACTTATAGTATATACAGATATATGAACAAGAGAGACGAGACATTGAAAGAGAAACAAAATGAGTTGTTACCACCAAACATTTCATGACCAGATGTCCTAGAGGAAAAGCTAACACCGTCTGAAGACACGACAGGTAAGTGAGTGGCATCGACAACGAGTTTTGACAGGAAAGGATTAAGGTTTGGCATGGAATCGTCTCCAGCTTCAGTAGAGGTGAAAGGATCTATGCAGGCAGAGGGAAGAAGAGAAGAGAGACAGAAAAGAAAAAAACAAAAATGACAGAAGAAAACAGTGGAAAGGAGAGGCAGAGGTGGATATCAGAGTCAGACAACAATAACAAGAAAAGGATAGCATGCAGAGTCGAAGTCTAGAGTCGCTGTGTTGGTTGGGGGATGAAGAGAAACAAAAAGAAAGAAAGGTTTACCTGCCCATGCTGTGGCCACTGGGAGCCCTGTGGAGGCTGATTGCATCGAGGCCTGGAAAGTTGGCTGCAGGTCAAAAAGGTCACTCTCCATCTTGACCGCACTGAAGAACAAAAAAAACAACAAACGTCATATAGGAGGATTTTTCATCAACTCTTTACTGAACCATACGTCTATGAGGATTACTGCGGGAAAAGGCTCATTTTGGCAATTCAATGTTGCATAAAAATCTAAGAATAAAAGTTAATATATTAATATTCTTATTAAAACGTGACTTTGTGTTATTACGGATGAACATATTTTTTAGTCTCATATTTATTTATAATTTTGCCATTCTGAGAACATAAAGGAATGATTACAATGAACTGCTTCAGGTCGTCTTATCTGAAGCTTCCCGAAATCATGAAATAAAAAAATGCTTTAAGTGGCTTCCAGAGTTTTGCACAGGATGATTTCACAGCTTATTTTAACCATGTGGATTAATTTATACCAGCTGTGTTTCAAAAAAACCATCTGTCGTGCTCCTCACAAAAGCATTAAAACGTCCAACAATAAATGTGCATTTCTTTTTCAGGGTATTCAGCAAATCTGATCTGATTAGATTTAGGTCCTTAAGGTAACTATATAATATTTGACTATACTTGGCTTGTTTCCCTCCGAGTTATCCAGACATGGAAAATGGCCAATTTTCATACCATACATTTTTATGAACTCTTTGAATCCTGCACCTCACGCTTACTAGAAAAATGAGGTTCTTTCAGCTGCCATGAAAAAAACGGCATCATTTATTACTTGAACATGATAAACTTAAAAAAGGTATAAATAATTAAAACCTTGTTACATTTATTTTAAATGATTTATGTTAAAAAAGTTTTACGAAAGGATTTCCTTTCCCATAACTGAATACATGTACTTGCAATAAAGGTTAACTTTCATTGCGGAATGATTTATACAAAAAAATAAAACGACAAATATATTAATAGGCTTTAGAGTATCTTAACCATGGTACAAACAACTTTTTTCTGTGTCAATTTGTAAAATTTAAAATATCACATTTGTTATAACTGGAATTCAAAACTAAGCGTCGCAGCGGCTCTGTCTCTTGAAATAAATAACTGATGGAGTTACTTTGTGTGCAAAGCATTACCCGTTTGAGCAGCTGGGTGTGGAGAAGAGGTCAATGGTTGGTGCTGTGCTGATGGTGCCCCCAGTGGTGGAGATTGGCGATGTATCTGTGGTGGAAAAGGATGGCCTCTTTGAGAGCTCTTTAAGCCTTTGCTCCTGAGATAATAATAAAAAAAAGTGATTTAGAGAACGGTAAACAGAGACACATCCACCAAGGGAGTCTCGAAGGGACATAAGCTTTACGCGAACCTTAAGAGCTTTGAGTCGGGCCTGTTCCTCCTCGAGAGCTGCCTGCTTCTCCCGCTCATCCACCTTGGTAAAAGACATCCCTGTGCTAGCTAGAGATGACACCGCGTTTGATAGAGTACTGGCCCTGAAGGACAAAAAAATAAAAAAAAATGAACCAGACACACCGAATACAGAGCAAAGCAGCGAGCGTTATTGATCAAACGCGGACAGAAAGGCATAAATGATAGTGGCGAGTTAAAATACCTGCTGGCTGCAGTTGAGTCCTTCACTTTCTTCCCTTCTAAAGAGGCCAAATGCTGCTCCAGAGCTTCAAGAAGGCTGCTGGGAGCCTGCCGTGACAGAAGACAACACAGTCAGCAACTGCTTGAGAGTTAAGACGACGGCACATTCATGGATATCAACACCATTACGGCCAGTGGTGGGCAAAAAAGACGGAGCAGAAAGCACAAAAAACTCATAAAATACATCAAAAACCATGTACTTTTAGCCAATTTTAAGAGACTTACACCTGCTCCAAGATTTAAGTCACCAACCACTGATCGATGATGACATTCAAGCA
This sequence comes from Orestias chungarensis, assembly GCA_032876305.1. Classification (NCBI taxonomy): domain Eukaryota; kingdom Metazoa; phylum Chordata; class Actinopteri; order Cyprinodontiformes; family Cyprinodontidae; genus Orestias; species Orestias chungarensis. The sequence goes on along the minus strand of JAVLVB010000318.1, from coordinate 1,659,989 downwards.
AAAAACTAACAAAAAACTACTTTGGATGAAAGAGGGAATATGTAGATGATGTACCGCACCTGAGCCCCTTCAACAACCCGGCCATTGTTGAATCGGCCATGTCTAAAGCACAACAGGGCAGCCATTTTTATTTTTTTAAAACAGGAGACGGATTACACTGGGTTTCACCTGAACAAAACGGAATTTACCACAGCAAGTGTTTTTTCCTTCAACTGCTCTTCACCAGGACGTGGGAGACAAGAGTTGGAGCAGAGGCATGCAGAAAGACAACACTGAGGCAAGTCACGAACAGAGAAGAGTGAAAGAACAGTACTTACACAAACTGTGAACTAAAGTGGAAAGATAAGTGGGGAAAATACAGAATATAAAGGTGATGACTGAGGGAAATGCATTTCAACTCTTTGGGGTAAAAAAAAAAACAGTATGTGCAGCTTTACTTTTGCTTTCATTTGGACCAAAACGGCAGCATTTATGAGGTGATTTCTTCTACAATGTGGACTAGGGACCTTTATTTACTGAAGCAGACACGGATTGGAAGAGCTAAAGGATAATCGGAAGCAAAAAAAAAAAGAAAAAGCCCCCCTTGGCAAACATGCCGCCAAATAAAAACAACAAAAAAACATCATGTCATGCAAAATCATTAGAGATCCACCAAGGGCTCAACTAGCAAGCAGAAAATGACGATTTACAACTTTGTTGGCTCTTTATAAACTAAAAAAAGATTGTTTATGTCCGATCAGTAAGCTTAATGTATGCAAGCTCGAAAAAAATAAAAATCAAACATTAAAAGTATTTTTAAATGGAAAATTTGTTATTGTCAGTACCAGTAGGGTATCTTAAAAAAAATCAAGTGTAATAGGTTATTTACAAGAAAACTTAGGTTTCACCTAAGAAGTTATATCTTTCTGATTAAGTCAGGAAAAAAACAATAAAAGTTGCTTGGTTTCATTCTAAAGCTTTAAACCTGGCAGCATTTTTGGAAACCTCACAGTTAAAGTAGGGATTTTAACTGTAGTGTAAATACTGAATGGCTGCGGGAATCAACAGAAAATGATAAGATTAGAGAGTTAATATTGTTCAAACGAAAAATATGCTGCCTGCATTTGGATTAAAACTGCTTTCATTTGTTCGTTTTTGTTTGCCTATATTATTATCTTTGTGTGCGCCGGTGTCAAGTTAAAACAATAAATCAATTTCCCCAATGTCAGTAAAATCCGCCATTATTGGATGTCAGTGTGCACACCTATGATAATGTAGGTGGCATCAGTGAAATGTATTCATATTTACGACTGACATGACACCACCTTTCATTTAATCAAGTGCATTTCACGCTCTCCCCCGGAGTAAAACGCCCCTTATCTTAATGGACAGGTGTCTTGCCTGTCATCTTTGCTTCAAGGTTGGCTGATAAAGTAACTATTTGTATTTCACTACCTCGACCATCAAAAACCATTTTGTAGCTCTACTTGGGTTTTGTGTCGGTGGAAGCGATCTTGCCGCGTCGTCATTTAAGCTATGATGGGTTTAACTTTGCATGCTATTAAAATACTCAAAGACTGCTCGGTGGAAACTCACTTTAGCCGAAACCCGATGCCCATGATGTCTAAATGTCACTGAGGACTGAAGTAATGATATCACGATCTGATTTTTAAATATTGTAGAGTCCTGAGTCCTATTTTTTCCACTAAACTTAGTGGTAACGTTGCCTTTTTTTGAATAAAATCAGAACTTATTGTTAAGAAAACCAAACCTAGTAAAATACAATTTGCAGTGATTTACCATAATAGAAAGTTTGGAGTTATCAATAGAGTAAATAGGCAAAACATTCAGAAATCCCTGTTTTGTTTTGGTAGGCATAGTAATAGCTAATGTTACACGCTAAAGCCAGAAAAAAGTGTTAGTTTTGTAAACGTTTGGAAAAATTAACAGTCAACAACAAGAAACTGTTAAAGGTTGCCCTTATATCTGATTGACATATTTCCAGGTCTTACAGAGGCATCAGCTCGTGCCAAACTGTCAAAGTTTTCACAAAACCCTTGTCGGTGCATCTCTAAAGTTTGGAACTCCTTCAAATAACATCTCAGTATGATCTACTTCTATGCTCTTGCCATACTAAAATAGGGAATGTCTTATCTGGAAATAAAGGAAGCAAAGCAAGGCACGGCTTTTGAGGAATTTTAAAATCTTTTTTTTTTTTTTTTTTAAACAAAAATAAATAAAACAAATCGCCCACCTGTGAAAGGTCTGGGATGTCACCTCGGTCAATTCCCACCTGCTGTAAAGAAAAGCGGATTTTAAAAACAGCAGAACTCCTTCATGTCGAGAGCATTATGAGTTACAAGTGAGTGCGTGTGATCTACCTCGGCTACTTTGAGAAACTCCGATATCCGCGTCATGCGAGTAAGAAACTTTTTATAAATGTCCAAGCCTTCTTTACACTGAGTCTTCTTCATGTCAAAGTACTTCTCTGTTTGGTAAAAAAAAAAAAGAGATTCACTATTTAACAACAGGGTCCACATTATGGACTGAAAGAGAGAGTGGTGCTTAAGGTCTCACCAAGCAGGTTGATGATGCCTTCGTTATAAGCAGCAAAGAGCCGGATGGAGTCTTTGAAGAGGAGCATGAAGGCTGCATTGATGACTCCATTAGTCAGCTCGTTGGCATTGACCTGAGAAAAGGGAGTCGGCCAGGACTATTCATATTAAAAACACTGCACTGTTGATTTGTTGAGAGATAAAACTGTACGCAGCACAGATTTCACACAACATAACCTGCAAACTGCAGAACTAACCGAGGCTTCACCGGAAACTCACGTTAAAATCGAGGAGGGCGTCCATCTGGCTCTGAATAATAGGTATAGTCTTGAGCAGCTTCTCAGTATTCATGATCCTCATTACGCCATCGACTCTGTTTGGACATGTGATGTCATTGTTATTTAATGAGTCTACCAATAGGACTGTAAGATATATATTTTTTATTTTAAAAGAGAAATATCAGTTTTTGTACATGAAATTCAAAACATCCTGAGCAAATCATCTCTAAATTAATTCACATTTCCGGTTAAAACTAGGGTTGTCCCGACACGACACTGATAAAAGTCTTCAGTATTGCCCGATACGCATATTGACCTAATAGGTTGCTGGAATGAATCGTGCATGCTTGCTTATTACTTTTGGAGTGTAAAACGTTAGAAAGGGATCTATAAAGAGATATTACTCAAATGGAGAGTAAGACTACAGGTTTTCAGCTGGATTTTAACATTTTTCTATAATAAAATAAAATATTCTAATCAGTATGTTTTCACTCTGTGTCTCATTATATATATATATATATATATATATATATATATATATATATAGGCAGCGGTACAAATGTGTAACAGCAATAACTTTACATCTTTTCTTACTTTAACACCAGTATCAACCTGCTTTAATGAGGGCGTGATGCTCGATCAAAGTCCAAGATGTGTTACAAGTTACAAGGAGACAGAGTGAGAAGTTGTTCTCATCACAGCGTTTCGAAACTGGCAGCAAAGGACAAAAATTGCATGTATGTGGGTTGTAGCCCAATCCTGGAACACTTCTTTTCCAAGCAAACACTGATAATTAGCTAAACTACTTCCCCCTGCTTGGAAGAGATTATAAAGGAGAGCTTTAAAATGCACTTCTGTTTAGATAACACTCAAACATTACTTTAATGGATTGTTTATTTATTTATTTTTTAAAGAACAGATTTTGAATTAAAAGTTGGTTTGTTAAAGAAATTAAACTATAGAAAAGAAGGCAGCGTCACAACATTGCAGTAAACGGACAAAGAACAGCAGTTTGCCCAATCTTACCCCCGTTTAACTTTAGTGAAATCAAAGGCGACCTGTCTGTAGGACACGGCTTTCTCGTTCAGGTACCGGCTGTACCTCCGGATGAACGTAGACATGTCGTAGCCTGCAACATCACGGCAGGAAAACACGTCAGCTTGTCATTCTTTTATTGTTCTCCGTTTGAAAAAACTTTTCAAACATTACCTTGTAGCCCACTCTTGTCCAAAAAATTGCTGAGGTTGAAAAGCGTGTTCCTCGAAGCCAAGTACTGAATGAAACGCTGAAAGAGGAGAACAGCGGCTCAACACAAAGCTCGTGGTACGAAGGCGACGGTGTGAGCAGGAGGAGCCGATGTATCTCACCTCATTGCCGTACACCATGAGGTGGTGTGTGGTGATGAGCGACTTGAACACGACCACCCAGCTGGTGTTGGTGGTCCTCTCGAACAAAGAGTCGGCCAATTGGGGAATATTCACGTTCATCTCGTTGGTGCAGTGGATCAAGTCTGCACAGAAAAAGCGATCATGGAGCAAAGGATTAAACGGAGGCCTGTTGTGCAAACTTGTGGCTCAAGCCTCAAGTTGCACTTCTTTTACAGCAACTAAAAAATAAATTCAGTATTTAAAATACACAAACAATAATTAATTCTGAACGACTAAGATTTTTGTCATTCTCTGGGTTTTTTTGCACTCAAAACTATATTATTCTTACCACTGATTGATCACATTACAGATTTAATAAGTCATAAAATAATACTGAATACAACCACAAGCTCTCAAAGAAAAATCCAAATGCATAATAACACATTTAAGCCAATTGAATGAAAATTATAGCTACTTTGCAAGATTTAGGGTGTTCGTGTATCTGCTAGAATCCTGCAATAAATTACATTTTTAATACAGACAATCCCAAATATTGTGTGATTGCAGAAAATCTGGCAAATCAAGGAAAGGGTGCACAATATCTTGGGGTGTGCATAATTTAGCGTAAATAGCAATATATTTACCAATTCTATAGGAGCCATGTGCTGTTCCGCAGCAAATACATTTGATGACGTTTACAGTTTAATTGCTGCAGAACACGTTTAAGGAGGGTTTAAAATGTTCGGGTAAAGTTATTAAAAACTTGGAAGATGTTTCGAAAGCTGACTTACGTGAACATTATTAGCATTTATTTATAGTAACCAACGTTCTTGCACATTTCTATACTGTTGTGCAGCCCTTAGTATGAAAATATACTTGAACGCCGAGATTATGAAACCAATTGTCGGAAGTCGTTTGATTTCACACCAAACACTTTAAATCCTTCAGTCTAATCAGGAAGCTGATTTAACCCTTATGAATTATGTTAAATCAGTTAATGTTTTTTAATTATCCATTTAAAAACAGATCTGCAATAAACATATCAACATTACATAAAACACCTGAATGTTTTCACATTTGCTTTAATGAAAACTAAACACGTTTCCATTGACATTTAATGCGTTAAGTGGATGCCAGCGAACCCTCATTCATCTGGTTGTTTATTTGTACTGTGGCTAATCTAAATTTTCACTAATGGAATAAGCAACTTTCTGCTCTTTTTGAGCGTGTAGCATTTTCTTTTGACTTAAAAATGTTGAGCGTAGATAGTAGCTCACCCCTTATTTATTTTTTCTTTAAAAGGGTGGATCCAGGGTTGACACTTGTAATGTTATCTAATCAAGTCTCCAATGATTCTCACACCCATTTCAGGTCGTTTATGCCGATCTTATCCGAACGCTGTAAATATTTGACTTAAATACAACGGTAAAAGCCTAGGTGCACTCCAGAGATCGCTTGAATATCTAAAGTTTGACATAATTAAGCTTCTTTTTGTTGTAATGTAAGCAAAAAAAACAAAAAACAGACACTGATGAGACACAAGAATAGACTTCAGTGCTGTTGGTGTGGTTACAATGACTAAAAACATAAAAGGAAATAGAAAGTTCTTGCAATGAGCCTACAATGTCTGCAGTCTTGTTTTATTTTGTAACTTCTTTATGTTTGTAAAGCTGTAAATAAATTATATCTCTTTCAAAACTTGGACAGCTTGTGTAACTTATTTCGAAATAAATTTTCTGTACAGATTTTTTTTTGCCGATTACAATCAAACTGACTAAGGTGGCGAAACACAATAGATTGACTCGATTTCTAATGAGGTTTGACAATTGCAGCTGCTGTTTAAAGAAACAAAAAGCAACGGAGATGCCAGAATCATTAGCAACTCTGCTAAAAAAATGTTGCCTAAAACATGCAAGTCAATAGAAATATGCAATATAGTCTGTGAATATTACACACCTTGAGTGTCTGATCCTAGCCTAAACAAATAAAGATCTTTCTCCCAAATGGTATTACTATTATTATATTTGGAAAACATAAAATGCTGATCACAGACACATAAATAAATCAAAAAAATATAATATTTAATATCACTGCAACCTTATAAATATGGGACTAAAGTGGCAAATGGGGAAATTTTTCTGCAGTAAGATGTGATTTACATAGTAAACCCCAATCGTGTATTGCTGCATCCGAAGCCGTCAATTCTCATAACTGTTGAGGGCAAAGTTGCACCGCTTAGCAGGGCACCAGTTAGTGCACAGCCTTAGGACGTGAACCACTCACCTTCTGTCCCACTTCCTTTGCTTTAATGATTATGGTTTGAAGAGCCGGGGCTCCAGCTGCTCAGATGACCCTGCCATTCAAGGCACTGATCAGACTGACTGAGAATGTGGGCCTCCCTTTCTGTCCTATATTTAACTTTTTCAAAGGCGGGGGACTATAAGTAGGACAGAATAACCTTCCAGAGAAGCAGCAGCAGCGGTCAGCATAGCTGACTGAACAGCCCAAAAGAAGTGGATGACGAAGGCGAGGGCAGCCGGGAGGAGGAAAATAGAATAGCGGAGGCCACGAAATGAATGCAGTCATCAACATTAAGGGTTTCTAAATGAATTAATTTGCAAGACTCAAATTAAATTATGCAACAGTCATCACAAAGTGTGAAACTGACAAACTGATTGGCTCCATTATAGGGCTGAATGTTTTGTACATGTCAAATCAACTTGAGGAGTCGGGATGTTAAGACATGCATTCCTAATAAAGAAGGTTGCGTTGTTGCATAAAATTTGCTGATATAATTGTAGTGAATCTCCAACAAATAAACATGCAGGATGGCATGATTAAGGTGATTAGGAAGTCATAATAACACTCAACCGGAGTGAATAATGCAACATTTCAGTAACGTTAACCTACAACCTAGCAGCACCAATCAAGCAAGGGTCAGGATATTGTCGCTTGTCAGAAGCCAGAAGCTGACATCATGCTTCTTTGTCTCTAAATGAACAACCAGTCTGATTAATGATTTCTCAGTTTAGACACAGACTTTGACCGGCGCTCTGCCTCTAGCTGCCTTAAAAGTTCAAAGTTAAAACATGTTTTAGTTGGAAGTAGTTTTAAAACTTTGGTAACTTTTTTTTTTTTTTTTGCAAGATTGGATTTTTTTTTTTTTGTTTGTTTTCCTTGCACATCCATTTGGTGACACGGCCATTTAATCTATCTATGCCGTATTACAGCAGATATCTAATCTGTTAAGAAATTACTGACAAGCCTCTGTTAGCCTTTAGATACACACCTAATCATGTAAACACATACAAACGCAAGCACAATGATTACATTTGCCCTAGATCATGGTATGACATGTTATAAAGGTCTGCCTTTCTTGTAGAGAATTTAAATACGCAAAAGCCTTCTTTCAGGCAGTTCAGCAATGTGCAGCACTGCGTTACAATATGCATCTTTTTTTTAAAACCTCCGATACTGGTATCTGGGACCTCAATCCGTCACACCACAATAAATTCAGACCAAATGATGAATCGAATTAATAATTCAAAAATGAAAAACCAACACGGCTTGCAAGTGTTAACTGCTTGATGCAAAATATTCCAAACTAAAAGTGAAACTATGCTGTCTCTATTTTATTTTTATCTATATAGCCTCTGGAACTTACTTCCGATCCAAATGTTTTTCTTTTTAAACCAAAGCATTCGTGTCCTATGACGAGTTAATATTTAAGTCAGCTCATAAAACATGATGACTTTATATTGATTTACTGGCATTCTAACTTCAAAACCCATTTAGGAAGGTGTCGTTTACCAATGCAATATCTTTAATAGAAAAATATTGATCAGCTTGGGAATGTCCAAAATCTTTAAAAACAACCAGAAATTATGATTCAATTGTTTTGTACATGTTTAAATGTTTGCATGTATTTTGAATCTAACTATTGACAGTGGGAAATATTTTAAATCAATATTTGTTAACAATTAACTAAGCAGCAATTATAATTTTACTTGCAGGACTATTAACAGTATGATTGGAGCATTTTTCTGTGCATATACCAAGGTACGTAGAAGATGACTGTTTTTTGTTTGTCTAGCCTATGATTACAAACGATAAAAATACAAATGTATCTTCCTCAACACCTCAAATAACCAAAATTAATGTTTTTGCTGGCATAGAACATTTTCAAAACAGATCAAAATGCGAATATTTATGCATAAAATAGAATACTGGCTGCCCTAGCATAAGCCAGCATCGCTATTCTGACAACTTTTACTCATCTCCCCACAGGAGAGTCGCCACAGCAGCGCAACACATGCAAAACCTGCAACATTTACCACCAAGCAACACAATAACCATTATGACCTGCTCAGAGAACCACTTTCAGCTGTTTCAGTCCACAAAGCGCTGTGATGAGTTTGCAGTCTGACGTAACACACAGGGCTCATTGTGACTGATGTTTAACCATCACACTGGAGCGCCAACAAAAAACTCCCTTTATTACAGTCATTGCATTTGCAAAGCAACCACCGATATGTAGATAAACTTATGGCTGCGTTTAAGTACCGAGCGGCTGAGTTCCAGCTCTTGTAGTTCATGTCTTTCGTGATCAGTGTAAGAAAGGAAACCGTTTCTTCATCTTCGATGTCAAAATCCATGCCCTTAAATTCGGCTCGATGTTTTTGAGGCATAAAACCGCAGCTTGTATCGTGTTACCCACACCTCAGTCCTTAAATCTACCTTTAGATTTGATGGGTTTGTTTAAAAAAAAAAAAATCATATCTTAGACGACTATGTATAGGAGAAAGTGTTTAGTTAATGCACAGCTGATAATGTTGCCCACAAGGGAAGGAAAAAAAAACATTTTGTGTAGACAATTTTAACTAAAAAAAGGAAATAGTATAACATTGTTATATAATCTATAAAACAAATATTACTCTCTTTACAATTTAAAAAGCAGACAATGTGTATAACAGAAAAAAAATTAATTAAGTAGTTGTGTTCCCACTATATTCTCCAGTTTATATCTAAATCGTCCTCCTAGGCCTACAGGGTACCAACTCACATGTTGTCCTTTCCAAACATCTCATAATAAAGCGGCATTATGTACTTGAAAAATTCAATTACAAAACAACCAAAAGTTCAACAACTCAACCGAGGATCCTTGCAAGCACAATTTATAATTATTTTTGGTAAATCAATATTCTATTTTATGTATATAAATGTTGTTGTGAAATTAAATCAATAAAGCATTTTTTTCACAAATGTCGGTTTTAATTGGCATTAGTAGCTGAAGGTTATATATAAAGTACTGCTGAGGTTACATTGTGGTAGACTTCCAAAAAGAATTAGGTACAGAAACCTGAAATTAACACAACCTAAATCTTATATGGAACACAAAACTGTGTATGTCAGCAGGGAATCCTATTTTGTAGTACACTCATCTAAAATAATTATCACGGGTATCTTTGAGATTAAACCCCTGGTTTAACTGAGTTAAAAGTGATAAAGTATTCCACTATTCATATTTGTCACTTCTGTATGTTTTAAAAGCACAGTTTTAACCTTAAACTACAAACTCAGCATTAATTAAAAGTTAGTGTTTTTTTCAGACAGGATCATGTGTTCTGATATTCAACTACTTTCTTACATTTTGCTGGCATACATACTGAAATCAATTAGGCACTTATTGTTTATTCCAATCATAAAAGCATTCTGCTAATGCCTTTAACATAAGTTTAGTTTAGTTTAAAGTAACATGTTTCAGGTCAAACTAAGTCTACCCACTACCATAGAGTGCCATTCACCTACCAACCTTAATACAAATGCTAGATTTTCAATGTATGCTTAGTTTCTTCTTTTTATGCGTTATGCATTTAACACAGTCATTTTACTATTAACTATTTGGCCAAGATGGAATTAAATGAACTATATGACGGAATATTTCACTTAACCAATACATCAGTCAAATCATAATGGTCAAACGAACAGCAAGACATGCAATTTCCACATCTTAAATGACACAAAAAAACAACAACATTTTGACAGATTAGTGTCCCCTGTTGGCCCCAGATAATGAATGGATTTGGTATACACTTAATAAAGAAACCATAATACTTTAAAGAGGTGGCCGAGGCAAAGTTTAAAGTTCAACTTGCCGCAGCTTAAATATCTACATCTCTGAAATCTAAAAATGGAAACTTGTAAACAAATACAAAAGGGAGGTCGATGGGGACCTGATATATTCTGCTTAATGTCACAAAGAACCCTGGGTCAACTCTGCCTACTATAAAATTGAAAGAAATACATCCAACATCTTAGAATATAAAATGCCTAGAGGTATTCTTTCTTTTAAACTGGCCTCAATCTAGATGTCAGAGAACCAAATGCAAGCAATTGTGCATAAGAAAGATGATCGTTTGCAAAACGTTCAAACCATGAGTGTCGTTTCAACTCATTCTGTGAGAAATAAACTTTTCTTTAAGCCCCAAGACTAGCAGGTAAAGTTCATATAAACCTGGGGGCAGCCATGGTTTAAGGTCACAACTTTTAGCATGAATTAAAATGAAAAAAGGGACATCAAGTTGGACTTTAACCGACATACAAACATTATTCGCACGTTTAATTATTTTTTTTACTGCCTAAAAACAGATTGGACACATAGCTGCTTCAAAGCAGTTAAATATTATTCTACTTAATTGAATGGCAATGCTAACTTCAGCTAAGGAGCTTCATTGAACTATAATTTTCATTTTCCGAAACATTTAAAAAGCACCCAAAATCGGATTATTGACATTGTAAAGAAACACCGTAATTCTTTGTATGGCTCATCGTTTAAACTACAAGTATTATAGACAAACCGGGATAGCATGTCAAGCTAATGACAACTAATGCAATTCAATTAGTAGAATACACTTAGAGTGGTAATATAGTACATTAATACGCCAAGATCCGTTAAATACCCATCATAAGAACAATAAAAACAGCCTGTGGTGGTTTTGAAAACAATGTAATCTCCCTGAGGTTAGCAACATCTGCTAGCATGTTTAGCCTCCGGTGAGGCTTGGAGGCCTTCTCCTAGCTTCCCAACCGTCGCCATAACGGAGGAACAGCCGAGCGGTGGCTTTCGACTTCGAACCAGACGGGAGCCGTTCAGACATACTCACAGTCCAAGTGTTTCTTCTTCGGGCCCATGATTTCGTGCGTGGTGGCCTTGCATACCGTCTTGGACACCGCGGACCCCGTCACACTGTGCTGGGCAGCCGTTATCCTGTCCGTTATACTCTGTCCCGACATCTTCGTTTCGCTCAGCGCAACAAAAGACTCTCTCGAAACAACCCCAACGAAAATCAAATAAAAAGAAACGTCAATATTTTTTTTTGGTCCGGAGTGTTTAAAAAAATTAATCTGTATCTCCACCTCCCCCCTTCTTCCTATTCTTTTTTTTTTTCCTCCCCTCCTCGCTCGAGAGCAAAGAGAAATCAAAACTAGGCTATGGCAGACGAGGACCAGCGGAGGGCGGAATATAAAGGGAAGCTGAATCTGACAGCGAGAGATAACTAAACAGAACACGTCAATATGGTTGCTTCTGCGTTTTCAGATTCTTTTAAAATTCAGGAATGCCGATTTTGTTTTTTTTGTTTTGCTTTTTTCTTTTTCTTTATCGCTGACTCATTCGACCCGGGGTCTCTGCCTCGCTCTCATCCTACACCGGATCGCTGCCTCCTCCGCTCCGCCAGTCGTCGTTGTCTCCACCGCCGCTCCTCCTCCTCCTCCTCCTCCTCTTCTTCTTCCTCGTCTTCTTCCTCCTGCTGCTGCTCTCAGAAAGAAGAAGGAAAAAAAAAAGCTACCAGGACGATTCAGTCTGAGTAAATATCAACAAAACAGCCCCGACTGACTGAATCCCCAACTGTGTTTCATTTGGATTTTACAGTAAACACACAGGGATTTATCCTTGTTTTATCATTTTATTTTTTCAAAATGTTGCCAAGAGTTTCGTTCAAATTCACTCCTTATTTACCCCAATAAAATACAATTATTTAACTGATTATAATTACAAGTAAGGCCTTAAAGCAGGGCTCACATACCTTTTTTTTAAACGCACTTTATCTTCATGAGCACTCAAGAGTCATACAAAGGCCTATTACCAGTTTGATAAACTCTTCATAAAATAAGAAGTTTGCTCAGTTTGCCTAATTATACACACACATATATATTAATGATTCACAATGCTCATCAATGGCATACAAGTTTTATTTGTAAGACAGTTTATACACCAACAGAACCAAGGTGCTGGACACAGAATTATCAATCATAAAACAATAAGATTCATAATAAAGCACAAGAAGACAAAGTTAAACATATCAGGTTGTGCTAAAAGCCGGGGAAAGCAGACATGTCCTAAGAATTGGGGATTTAAAATCAGAAACTGAAGACGCCTGTCTAATGTCCAATGGAAGCTCATTCCACAACTTGGGAGGTGCTACAACAAAGTAAAATCCCCCTCTGAGTTCAGTAAAAGGATTTTAAAATGAATTCTTAAAATCCACTGCCAGTGTTAAGACTTTCTTGTACCTGTTAAGAGACATGCAGCGGCGTTCTGTGTGAAGACACGTCGCATTAGTGATTTCTCCCAATTAGCAGCAATGACAACAAAGTGGGAAACAGATATCAGTATCAGAATGTATTTGATTACCAGTAATTAACTGACAACTGAATAAAATGAAATTTTAGATGCAGCTCAGTAGTGAGTTGTGCTATAAGCAGAACCGGCCTTCGGGCGATTCAAGTGGTCCTTGGGTGCCCCTGCCTTAAACCATTGCATGGACCAAATAACACTGCAGTTAAGTTGAAGTTCAAAACTGCTTTAGGTTATCAGCCATCTTTCTGTGCGCAGAATTTCTGAGTCGGTGGAAAATTTGTTATAGAGGCTTGCAGGCGACGGTGTGAGGATGTTATAATATAAAGATGATATAAAGAAATATAAGAGAATAGGATTTTGACTACACAAAATCTACAATGTGGGACTTTGGACATAGCAGCAATGAAAATTCGGAGTGCAAAATTTGCTGTAGCAGCATCAAGGAATCACGGAGGAATCAAGGAATCTTTATTTGTCATCACATCACATGTGGTACATGAGGTGGGATGAAATTCTAATCCCCCGGTCCAGTTTACTCCCTGATAGCAATTTTAAATAATGTAATAAAATATAAGAATATAAGAACCATGCGAGACTAGGATTTGAGCTACACAGAATCTACGATATGGACACAGAATCTACAATATGGGACTTCGAACATAGCAGCATTGAGCATCGGAATGCAAATATATAATAAATTATAAATTATAAAGAACTATACGAGAAATATGATCTGACTCCACAAGAATATACAATATGGACACGGAATCTACAATATAGTACTTCGGACATAGCAGCAATCAAAATTCGGAGTGCAAGTGACATATTAATTGACATTTTAAAGGGACATTTTGAAGTGTGATAGTAAAGTGAACAGTGCCGGTTAAATGAGAAAGTGTTTTTCAGTTCTAATTGTCCTTGCGTGTGTTTGAGAGTCTCACAGCTTCCGGAAGAAGCTGTTTCTCAGTCTGGTTGTTTTACACTTGATGCTCCGCAGCCTCCTGCCTGAGGGGAGCGGGACAAAAAGTGAATGTGCTGGGTGTGTGTGGTCCTTCATGATGCTGGAGGCCCTCTTCCTGCATCTGGAGGTGTAAATGTCTGTGGTGCTGGGGAGGCTGACTCCAACAGTCCTCTGTGCAGCCTTCACCACCCTCTGCAGCGCTTTCCTGTCTGCAGCAGCGCAGCTTCCATGCCACACGTTGATGCTGGAGCACAAGACGCTCTCCACCACACATCTGTAGAAGGAAGTGAGAACTGAGCTCCCGAGTCCAGCTCTTCTCAGCATACAAATGTCCTTTAAAATTTACCACTAATGAAACATGTATATCAAAGTTTGAGCAATTTTGATAAGACGAAGGGTCCAAAACATCATTCTCTCTGTTTGCAGATCTGATGGAAAAACACAACAAGGGAGTGTTGGTGCTGTTTATGAATGCTCACCTCTATAATTTTATTAATAAAACATTTTGACAGCAAAATGTTTTTCACATTTGCCCTATAGTCTAAAAAACATTGAAGTTTTTGTAATGTAACAAAATACTTCGGCACTGTATATACCTATTACTTTATAAGTATTTAATTGTGATGATGTTAAGGGTAAAGATCTTCTGCAAGGAATGAGGGAAACTAAATGAAAATTTAGAGGAAAACCCGGAACGCTGAGTTCGCAGGTGGTATCTCTTGCCGTGGTTCTGCATTGGCGGGTGGTGCTTCCCTGGCAACTTCGGTGGCAGGGAAGAAAGTGGGATCAATACACCCCATTCAGAAGACTGGTATCACTCGTGGTTTGAAGCCAGAGACCTTTGATTCAGTGAACAAACGGCTCTCCTTCATTGACAACCCATCCGAGGCTCGCCATGACTCAGACCACAGAAAATAAAGGCCGCTTTAAGAAAGCCGTCTCGCCTTTAACCGTCACTTCTTCAGCTTGTTGCTTCTGTGTGATGGTGGGGATTTTGCACACGTTTTGGTAAACACTCATTAATTTAGGCAATTGCAACTGAAAGGTAATATTATTATTATTTATTTTTGCAACAGCCTTTCCATGTTTATTCTGGATGTTGGTTACTTTTAGTCTTTCCCACTGCAAACAATGATAAGAAGTTAGTTTTGCAAAATTATTGTTTTTTTCTGTTTTATCTATTGTAAAGATGAAGGTTTCAGTTCATGATTAAATATTTAAACAGCATATGTAACTTTCCAAATGAACAAACTTTATTAGTGCAGATCATAACTCACTATAGTTGCAGGTGTCAATCCAAAATTGATTTGAATTATGTGTCTTTGCCAGATAATAAATGAGGAGCCATTATTCTGGTTACTTAACTACTTTTTAACGACAGTAAGCCCCCAAATTGTTGCAAGAATATACTTTACGGAACTCAATTATTGTACTGTACAATAACTTTTGATGCTACGAAATCCAGACAGGTTTGGTATGCTTAAGTAACCTGTCGAACCACTACACTTTGGGTTTACAGCTAGAATTAACTGCATCTATTTTTTATCTTAGCACATCTATGGATTTTATGCACTGATATATTTTACTAAGCTCTGAATGAAAATGTACTCCATGTTTTAAACACATTTGTTCTGGAAAAAAATATTTTAAGCCCTTGTTTAATTCTTGTTCTATTCACAGTTATGGGGTAATTTGTGTTAGTGTATAATAGAAAATCCAGATAAAATATATTGGATGCTGTGATAACATGTGAAATGTTCTAGGAGTATGAAGGCTTTATATATTCCTAATGTATGGACTTTTGTGAGGACTTTGGTCAGGTTATGTGTGCTGAAGGCTAGGATAGAAATATGATCTTTGAAGTTGTCAAAGATACAAATTCTGATAATTCTTTTCTCTGTGTTCTGTACCGAAAGCTATTGACATATTCCAAGTGAAGATCTAGACTATTGATTTATCTGACCTCAATTTATTTTAGTCTCATGTTAAAAGCACCCTTTCAAACTCAGAAATCATGTAACCACCTACTGTTAAAATTGATTTCATTAATGTTTTTTAAACAAAGATTTACGGTGTTAAAGATTCACTCTTTAAGCTGTTGTGGTTCTTTATTACTTAAATTAAGGTTTTGGTTGATTCTTGAATCATAGTTTTTCTGAACTTTCAATTGCTGGTATTTTACATCCACCCTTGAGGTTTTTTTATTAATTTTATTTCATGATCATTTAATTGAGGCATTTCATGTTTGCAGTTGTTTTTCCTGAAAACAAATATAATAAATATCAGCTGAAACATACAAAATATAGCATTACTTGATAACTAAATGAGCTATAAAGGCTACAGTAGCCTGTTAGATATTAATTAATCTTATTTGTTTTGCACGACCTTTAAATAACAGCATGAAACTTATGCCTACTATCCCCACTAACCTAGACCCACTGCTCTTAATTTACAGAAACTGCTCCACAAAACCTGCCTATAAAATTCTTGCAAAAAAGTTGATGATGGAGAAACTGTTGGGTTTGGATCCCCATGCAGGCGAGTTTCACATAGCCTGACGACAGCAGGGTCTGCTGCATGTGGAACACACAAACAGAACCATTGCAAACAAAAAAGTTGACCGCAAAACGGTGTGTCAATCCCCATATTGTACAAATTGTTGACAAATCACAGCCCTGCCTGCTTCTCCAGTTAATAAGTTCACGGATGATCCCGCTGTTAATGGCCTCATTACAAACAAGTGTAATGATTCAGGTTACATCACACAATCTGACCATCAAGACCCCTAAAGAGATAATTATAGATTTTCACAACTGTCATCATCAAGAGATCTCATTAACCACCAATGACCCTGAGGTGCAGAGGGTTTAACGGACCAGGATGCTTGGGATGATGGGATCGATCTGTATGGGAAACAAGTATCAAGGGAGATCCCCGCAGCTGTCAATGAGAAAGTACAACAAACAGCTGCACAGAGTAAAAAAAGGTAACTTTCTCATCCTTGCTGTGGCAACATTCTGCAACGTCAGCACCAAACATGTATGTTTTTTTCATTTTTTTTTTTTTTTAGCAACAGGGCAGCAAAAAAGTGCTTCGTCAGACTTGCCCTTCTGTCTCGTCTTTTTTTTTTTTTTGATCCATCATTTTCCAGAGCTTAAAGAAATGTTGCTGCCAATGATTGGACCTTATTCTGTGTAATTTACTCCTTTGCTATGGGGTAAACATTCAGGCAATGTGTTTTCAAGCACATTCCCACATTCCTTACAAGTTTTTAGTATTCATGACTACTTCTGGCTGTCCAGACTTGGTAAATTTCCTCTTACAAAATACAGTGTAAGAGATTACTTTCTATGATTCATTGTTCATAGCTTAATAGGGAACTGAGTGATTTCCTGTAACATTTTGCAACAACAGTCTTTTGCAATGTCCAACACTTATCGTCAGTTTCAGCATGGCTTCGGTATCAACTACTGTCATGGAAATGTACTGTCATGCACATTTTTGTTACTAACATATCATGACATTACTCACTTACTGCTCTACATATTTTACAATATGTCTCTTCATTATCCATGCCCTCTTATCGTTGTATTGTTGCAGAGGGATGGTGCATTTTTTATGAATTTCTTGTTAAAATTGCTAAATAAACGAACCGAAAAGTGTTTTTCATTTCTGAAATATCCTCACCTGTTCTTCTTCTGCCCTGGTCTTAGTGGAATGCCCCAGGTTTTAGCTTCTACTCAGCATTGTTCGATATCTGGGATATATTTGAAATGTATGTATGATTAGATTGACTTAACCTATTTTAAATGGCTGAAACTGGCCTATGATGTTCCTGTGGTTTAAGTATTCTGAACTGATCTGGGTTACCCCCTGTGTGGCCAAATCACAGTAAATCACTGGACAACAGATACATGAAGTTTTGGATTCAAGAAGAAGGTGTGGAAATTCTGTGATGCTATTCCACCTTTCAAATGACACCTTGCTTCAAACTGGACTCTCAGTTCAGTGTTGCCCAAATGGCATACTCAGGGAGAGGGTTCCCTTCCTGAGCATGAATAGTCTGGGGAATAATTCACTATTAAATAAACTCATCTCTAAATACCACACAGTAGAACTATGGTAACACTATACATTCAGAGTATAATTATACCTCATGAAACATTTTCTAGTGACCTGGTTCTTATAAGCTGCCAGGCCAGGAGTTGCTTTGAACTGCAGTTACGGCGGCTGAAAAGGCGACTGTGAAAGCTTGATCTTTGAGGAGGGATTTGTAGGTTTCCTCTTCTCTTTATTGGCAGCAGTTCTCTTCCGAATAAAGAGACGTGGTTGACTCGGCGGGTTGTTTGCCAATGCAGCGGAGGTGCAGCTATCAGCTAATAAAGATCTGTTCATAGACTGCTCACCCTGTATATCCCTTTCATTTGCGCCAGATCCCACATGTTTTTTGTTGTTGAAATTCTGTCACTGTTACATGCTGTCACATACATTTCCAGCAGTTATCAGGTTTGGGCTTACACAATAAATATTCTGTGACCTTTAAGTCTTACATCCATTTTCAACATCAAATACAAAGGGTCACAAGCTCAGTCCCCCCACCCCCTCATTTAATTATAATTTTTTTAATTATTTTCCTCGGACAAGATATGAGTATGTGGTCGAGATTTACTCTTGTAATAATTTGCTTATATTAGGAACTTGATCTCTCCAAATAAACATCCCAAAACAGCAATTTTTGTGTGAAAAAAAGAAAACACAGACACTTTTTTAATATGTTTTCTTGAGAATGTATGGTCAAAGCATTTATATATCTTGAAGTCAACACAATTTCTGTTCCCCCAAAAACCATGTCTTTGCTGATAGTTTGCTATGCTGACAGTTACTGCTTATTACAGAGGTGTAATGTTGTTACCAGGAATTTTACCATCATCTTTATTTCTTTTCCACTCAAGCCATTATTTCACCCTGCCTGAAGATATACAGCATCATCACGACTTTTGAAAAAGTCCCTCCGGAGCAGCTGGAATGACTTCAGACCTGTGGCACTCATCCTTATCATTATGAAGTTTTTTGAGAGGCTGATACTAATGCACAGTGAACCCAGTCTTCTATCAGCTCTGAACGCACACACCGGTTTGCTTATAGAGTGACTGGATTGATCAATGCTCACACATTTTGAATCATCGTGAACATGGCAGGTCGTATTTATTGATGCTGTTTATTGATTCCCACACATCTCATTAGAAAACTTTCTGCATATGGCCTCCTTTCTCATATCTGCCGCTGGATTAAGCCCAGATATTGAAGCTTGAGTGTGAGGAGAGATACACTGCCTGGTCACATGGTACAGAGATAACCACATATTACCCTACGTCAAACATTTAAGGTGTCTGACAAGTTGGTTAGAGCAGTTTATTTTTTTTTTAAATGACACAGGTTCACCTTTAGCGGTAGAATGTGGCTGAAAAAAAGTATACATTAAATATATAAATTTCTTTGTTTTGGCCTATCTTATAAAATACATTATGTAGTATGTAGTTTTCAGTTGACAAAATGTAAAAAGTCTAAGCGGTATGAAGACTTTTCCATTATCTTGATGATAAAATTATAAAAATAATCCGATCAGTTATTCACAGCAAAATATGCAATTTTTTTAAACCAGTTTATTTGTTAATTTATGGTTATTATTTTTTTTAAAGAAGAACACTAAAAGCAATCAAATTTAATCAAAATGTAAATTTGAAGATGAATGCAGTGTGATAACATGTCCACAAGGAGGCGCCGCAGTGCCACGGCTATCAAACGTCACCACTTCACTGTCTCAAGTTTAATTATGATTCGATTTACACATTATAGTTAGGTTGCTGAAAAAAGTACATTATTTTGCTTGAATCCATTTATAACAAGAACAAGATTATTTACCTGCTTGGACCAATTTTCTAATTCAGATCTCCAATTTACTCACGTAATTTTGGCAAAAATAATGAATATAATTCATTCATACCTATATTTATTTCACTCGTTCAGATCAAATTACAATCCACGTTTTTATTCATCTCTTAAATCCACTTTCAAAACTAAAGCAATTAAAGTAGAAACTAAAATAATTTTAATTGAAACATATTATTAATAGCAGTGCTTTAAGTTCATTAAAAAATCTTCTGTCTTTTCTGACTCACCTAAGAATTTTTCAACCTTTATTCCAACAAAGAACAAAAAGAAAACAAAATGGCCTCAGAAACCTCAGGACACACTGCTACCTCAATTCCCTTTTAAATGGAAACCTTCAACAAACGTTTACCTTTTAATCTTCTGCACTACTGGAGCATTAAAAAACAGCTTCAATTAGAGTCCGCCCCCGTGTTCCAAATCGGTTGTGGTAACATAAATAGGCTTGTTACCCAAATCCATTTGAAATGGTGCCTTTCTGGTGTGGAAGGCAAACAAACATTACTCAGTGAGGTTCAAATGGCAGCGGGGGCTTTGATGAGGGCTTTGGTTTCCTGTCTGTTAAAAATGGAGCGTCAGATTACAGCCGCCCTCTCTCGGGTCATGTGCTTCGCTCCAGATTGTCTGATTCAGACGTCTGCTCGCTGAATCGTGGATGTTTCAGGTTGATCAGATAGAGATGGCCTTATCGAGCACATCTAAGTTTGGTGGTTGGTCCTGAGACGCTTTAAGTCTCCAAGCACAACGACCTGCAGAAAAAAGGAATGAAAATGAAACATGCATTAACACCTCAGGGGTTTTACAGAGGCATATGCTTTCACTGCAAAGGATAGTGTTCACGGGTTGAATATAAATTGAAATATAAGAGGTCGTGTGTTCTTTTTTTATTTGGAGGTCAAAGAAAGTGGATTTGTGTGAACACATTAGTCCCTAACATACTAACATAATGGAAGTAGAGCAAGAGTTTTAATAGGACATTTGCTGAGTGCACAAACAGCAGCTTTACCATATTTGTTAAGTTTCGTTTTTTAACATTTTCAGACCGTCTGTTCCTTTTCACTTTTAGTACACACTTTAAACTTGTTGTACAATTTTTTTTTGTATGTGACAGAGAACCATAAAGTAGTCTATAAAGGAGAAGTGTAAGGAATAAGATGCATGGTTATTAACATATTTAGCCTTAATTGTAATTAGAATCCTTAATTTTTTACACCATTATTAAATCCAGTCCAACCAATTACCCTCAAGACTCAAGACATTTGTGAACAAAATCCTTAACCAATGAACAGTGCAGAAAGCTTAGAGATAAAGATGATGAGAAGTTCGAAACATGGGAAATTTCTCGAACGATGCTCCAAACTTTGAACTTCTTACACAGCAATGCTCATTTCACCTGCAGAAAATCTCATGACTTGGCCCTTCATCTTTGACTGACAGTCTGGGCAAGGAGAACATTAATTAGAGAAGCAGCCAGCAGGCAAATGTTAATTCTGGAAGAGATGCATAGACCGTCTGCTCCCGTGGGAGAACTTGTTGGCAGGACAACTATTAGTCATGTATGTAAGGAAGAATAAATAAAGTCATAAGACATTTATATTCCTCAAGCCCTGCTGGATGACACAAGAACTGGAGATACAAAAGCTAACTGCTCAAATTACTCAGAACACACAATCTTTACAGCAAAACAGGGTGATTTCAGCATCATGCTGTGGGAATTGGTTTATTCACCAGTGTCATAGAAGCTAATAAACGTTATTGTGAGAAAAAAGGAAATGGAGGTAATTACAGGGTAAGACTCGCAAAAAAAAAAAAAAAAATGTTCTAAGCTGCAAAAAGATTTGTGACTGCGACACCTTCTTGCAGGAACCTGGTTCTAAACATACGACTAGGAAAACAGTTAAATGGTTCACGTCATAATTGTGAGCTAGAATCGTACAGACCTAAATCCAAATAATAGTTTGGTTAAGACTTGATAGCTGCTTTGCAAGCAAATATAAAGTTAGAAGCAAAACCCTGTGGACTGTAAAACAAAATACTGACATGTTTGAAAGGTTCAGTATTCTTAGAGGGACTGTAACAAAAGGTAAGTCTGTTTTTCTGTACAGGGATTTCAAAAAATCTCTGCTGTAGCTCTCCAAACAGCTGAATGCTTCTACTCTAAGTGATGCCTGCTGCATCACAATTACTCACACACAGCCCTGCATCGGACCGTGATCTGACTTTTGTGCTCATGCGAATGTGAGCCACCGCAGTAGCCGATGAAAGGTGAATTCCCGGGCGAGACCTACCCCCTGCTGAGGCCAGCCATTTGTTTGACTTGACAGACGGAGATCAGACTAAAGAGAGATGAGTGGGAACCCACAAAGCACGCTCAGGTTTCTTGGTGTCGTGAAAAGATTTGTCCCGTTCATTCAGATCTGATGGAGTTTCCCATGTTCAGCGCCGCAGCGGCTTTTTTGTTGGACTATCTTTCTCATCTACACGCACACAAGAGAGACGTTGCGTCCAGTCTGGTTTCCTCGATGCCACCACAAGCCGGGCATCCCAGTTTGGAGGTTTTCTCTCGTCACAAATCACAGGAAAGAGAGGTTCCGGCCAATTACCCTGGAAAAGACTGGAGACAGGTAAACAGGTGAGAAAGGAAAACACAAGAAGGGTGGGATGAAGAGGGGAGTGGGATGAAATGAGCTGGAAAGAGGGGTAACCTTAGTTTAAAAGAGGTTGGGTAAAGGGTCAACATGAGTGGTAAAAGAGGAAGCAAAGAAGAAGGATTAGGGAACCTGCAGACAGAAGGTTGAGTTTATCCGATCGAAGGTCACAGTTCATTGCAGTAGAGGAAGGACGCATCTTTTCAATCTCTGATTTTGACGTCGGTGGTGTTTTTTTTACATGTAACTGAGGAATGTGATTGATCCAGTGTTGACCCCCCTGAAGATGACCTTGGGCAAACCTCTCTCAGGCGCTGAGATGGCACAAATGTCCTTTGTCTTCCTGCTGATTGGGAACGCCATCTCGGTTTCCACACAGTTTAACGGATACAATTGCGATGCCAACTACCACAGCAGGTTTCCTGGTGAGAAAACCACATTTTCTTCATATTTGGTTCATAGTTTTTCTATCTTTCTGATTTCATGAGACTATCAGCACAAGCCAAAGAGGTTAAAGTTGCCTCTTGTGGTGTTGATCCTTAGTAAAGCTTGAGTTCAATAGTCATTCCACTGTCAAAAAAACACCAAAACAAACAAATTTGCTATTTGCAGGGATCTTTCCTCACAATAAATAATAATAAAAATATAGTATTCAAAATAAATTACATCTTTAATGATGAATTAAATGTAGAGTTTGGTAAATTTAGATTTACATCCCATCACATTTCCGCAAGATTTTGCACAGAATAATAAAACGTATTTTGATTGCTAATATAAGTTTATTTTTTGTGATTTATTTCTTTCATTGAAGTAATTTTTTAAAAACTTCAATAGTGTTTGAAATATTCCATGTTCATAGAAATAAGAAATCACCAACGGTAAAATAAACGTACAACATGTAAAACCTGTAGAAAGCATTTTTATCGGAATAAATTTACTTTTAAATTGTTATTAATGACTACATTGTTTTCATAATGTAAACAATAAAAAAAGAGAGTTTCTTTTTTGTTTATTTAATGAAATTCAGACATTTTTTATTGTTTTATTGTAAATTATTAATTTTTCTCTTTAAAAATGTTTTGCTTTGAGTTAGTGTGGTACAGCGGCCGGACCATACATGGACCTAATAGTTCCGGACGCAGCTGTTGAAGGTTCAGTTCCTGAATCTGGGACCTTTCTGTAAAAAGTCTGTTGCTGCAGCTGAAAAACTAAATAAAATAAAATAGTGGCAGAAAAACATTCAAAAACCTCTGCTGTTAAGTCACAAACTGGTTAGATTCATGAATTTATTAGCTTTTTACCCTAACCAAATAGATTTTTTTATTCTTTACGTCTTGGAACATCACATTTAGCATAAAGCACTTGACTAATCCCACCAAATAAATAACTAAAATGGTAAACTATCATATTTATCAAAATTGTAAGTATTGTCTAAAGCAGATTTGACAAATTTAGACAGCAGTACTTTGACACACTTCACTTGACAAACCAATCACCACATAACTTTAAAAACAAAACGTTGCTATCAGTCTAAAGTGACTCTCACTCAGCTACAAACTGAATTTCACGAATCATAACTACACTGTTGACTCTCATCTCCGTTTCTGTCTCTCCTCCGTCCCTCCAGCGGAGCGGGACATCAGCATTTACTGCGGGGTCCAAACCATTACCCTGAAGATTAATTTCTGTCCCGTTCTCTACTCGGGCTACACGGCTGCTGACCTGGCCCTGAACGGCCAGCACAGCGACGCTCAGTGTCGCGGCTTCATCAACAACAACACGTTCCCCACCGCCGTCTTATTCAGCATCGGCCTCAACACTCTGGAGGCCTGTGGCAACAGCCTGGTGGTAAGGGACACCACAACAGAAAAGAAAACCAAAATGACATCCTTTCCAACAAACAATCATTCTCATTCTGTTGTGATGTCACTAAAATAAAGTTTAGTGGGTGACGTATTTCCCGTTTTTCTTGCAGGTCAGCACAGCTTATGGGGTCAACGCCTATGGAAACGTGTCTCTGGTACAAATGGGGAACATCTCAGGATACATCGACACCCCCGACCCGCCCACTATAATCAGCTACTTGCCTGGTTTGCTGTATAAATTCAGCTGCAGCTACCCATTAGAGTACTTGGTCAATAACTCACAGCTGGCATCGTAAGTTAAATACCCTTAATGTCAATAACAGAGCCGGGCCATTGTTCTTAATGAATTTTCTCACAATACATCTTTGTCTGTGGAGTTTTTTTTTTTGTTTTTTTTTTGACCTCATCCAGTAACATCCACATTCACTAAAGGCTCAAAAATTCATTCACATACGTGCTTTAGACGAAATAAACATATTCAATATCACGCCACTCACCAAGGAAACATTGCAAATAATGAGTCTTTTTTTATTTTTTTTTTACAGCTCTTCTGCTGCTGTATCAGTCAAGGACAGCAACGGCACATTTGTTAGCACGCTAAGTATGATCCTTTACAATGTGAGTATACTGCATGAATAGTTGAGTTTATCTACGTGTTCCAATGAGGTTTATGTTTCTATGTAATGGATGTTTAAAATTCTCTTCTTTTCAATGACAAATCACAACAAAGAGTGAAATGAAGTAAAATGTTTGTTTTTTAGCTTTACTACATTAAATGTTCAGTGTTAATTCTCTCAGCTACAATAACAGGTATATCAACCAGAAACCATGCTGAAAAGAAATCTTTGCTGTTGTGAGACATTTTCCCAAAGCTACTGTCTGAAAACAAGGTATGCTGAGTTTGTTACTCAGGGTCATTTTAATAATGCAGTAATGCAAAAAAAATGCTGCGAACTGTAGCTCCAATGAACTATTGGAGCTGCCCTGTCTGTAGCAGGAACAACTATGAGATTCCTTGTCTAGCTCGTTTCTCAAAGTGCAAAGCTGGACTGTTTCTCAGATCAAATATCAGCATGTTTTGGTGAGTAGCTATTTTATGATTTGTGCAGAAAGACAAAAGGCCCACAGCATCACAGATCCTTCACCATGCTCACTAGTGATCGTAAGGAACTTTCTCTACTGTGTTTCATACCAGGCTCCCCTTTACTGATTTATTGAAAAGCAGCCTTAGTCTTGTCTGGCCAAAGCCAACAGTTTCAGATAAAACCCTATTGGAGTTTAGTTTATTCTTCACAGTTACAATGGTGATTGTATGCCAGAAAATACTGTTTTATAGGATGCCACTAAGACAGTCTTTTCTGTACTAAACACTTACGTTTCAGTAAGTGTTCAGTATAGTATATTCAGTTTATTTTAATGCAAAAATATAATTTAATTAATTGGTTTAATCATTTATATCCACTTAATTGCAATAAAGTCCAACCATATTAACAGTGAGTATCTGTTTTCTTTAAGTTATTTCTTGACTCAAAACTGTCAACACAAATCTGCTCTCCTGTCTTTCCTCCTTTCAAGAGTTGCTTTGTCAAATGGCCATCTAGGGCAAATCACATATGGGGGAAAAAAGTGGCAGATAACTAAATAAATATTAACTAAACTCTGCTCAATGCAAAAAATTATACAAGTTACATTAATTTAGGGATTCCAAGGAAAAAGCCAAAACAAATGTTATTTCATGCAAGGATCGAGTCTTCTTATATATTACTAATATTATTAGTCAACGATTCTATTGAATCTGAATAAAATCTGAATTTTCCAGACTTTGGAATAGTTTAGTTAAAATCAGCCTTTCCAGAAATGTTGCTAAGGTATAAGAAATGTCTTTGTACAAAGGTACCAGTCAGGAGAACGCTGCAAAAAGTTCAAAACCAGAAATAAATTCATCCATCATGAAAAAAAGGTATCGATAGAGAATGAAGCTTGTTACTACCGTTTGTCACGGCTGGTATAAAATATGAACATGGATGTTCTGATCTTTTTCTAGCCAATCGTACTGTTTTGTATGGATTTGTTTAATTTGATCTTAAGATCTACTTCACATGGTTTGGGGGATTTTAGTTTTCTGTTCAACAAACACTGCTGTCTTGTAATAATCTCAGACATATGTTCACAACCAAGATTGTTGCGACATTTAAAACACAGCCTGTACTTATTGGAAATTGCAACAATTTCACTGTTGACAACATCCTGACCAGTTTCAGCCTCTTTTTCTTTATCAGTTATGAGAAAATTAAAAGGCATTATTTTTTTGCTGTGGTGAAATAATTTCTCCAGTTACTCCTATCTATATTCATCTTGGTATATAAACAATACGTGGAACCTTTTGAGTAATCTCCTGACTGATAACTTTGTACAGTTAGAACAATGAAACTTTTGACACTCCTTGTGAACTTTGGCTTTGGGAAAACAATACAAATGAACACTTCAGGTAAACCCTAGAAGGACAGCTTAGCTGTTTTTCAGGTTAACCAGATTTACTAAAATTCAAAAAGACTGAACGCTGAGATTAAGGCATAAATGTCGTCCATTAAGTATTAAGTGGAATATGTACACACTGATTGATTGTTCTTATTTCCTTTGTTCAGATGTACTTATATTTCAGCTGAATTGTAGGATGAAGAAAAACGTTCAGAAATCATTAATTAAACAATCTCAGAATTTAGAGTGATGACAGAAGTGTGTCTGCAAAAATGTATATTTATACACTGACTTACTTGATATCACCTTGTCTTTTCCTGCAGGACTCTACATACAGTCAACCTCTGTCGATCCCAATGACTGGTCTTGCTCTGAAAACCAGGGTATTTGCTGCTGTAAAAGCCACAAACTTAGACAAACGGTATCTAACAACATTTAGTTATTTGCTTACCCTCGAACTCTGAAATTCTGAATTGCGTATATCATCATACTTTGCATCCATACACAGATATATATATATTTATAAAGGTATGGCTTCAATGAAGGGTTATTTTTGACTCTCAATAGCTTCTTTTCTGAGTGCCATTTATTTTTCCAGATGTAGACATATTTTCTGCGCTTAGGCTACTTTCATAATGCCATTATGTGATTACTGGATGTGAAGGCGCCAGTCTGCAGCAAAGAAAGCCCAACCTGTGCTTTCTCATGTGCAGTTAAAATCTCTGTTCCATCTCACAGTTTTGTCCCCCTTGCAGATGGAATATCTTGATGGACTACTGTTACACCACCCCCTCAGGGAATCCTAATGATGAACTCCGCTATGACCTTTTCTTTGGGTAATCTTACTTTTTTTTTCCAGTCAAGATGATGACTTGATAAACCACAAAAGAGAGTCATTAGCTTTTCATGCTCTCTGTTAGGCTTATCTTCATGAATGGTTCCATCCTGTGACAGCTTAAGCTTACAACCAGACATCCAGTCTGTCATATTTTGTGCATGCATGTTTAAATATGTATGCGTGTCCGTTGTGCACCTATGCAGATGCTATAAAGATCCTCAGACGACCGTTTTCGAGAACGGAAAGAGTCAGAATGGGCGTTTCTCCTTCGAGGTCTTCCGATTCGTGAAACACAGACACCAGAAGATGTCCACCGTGTTTTTGCACTGTGTCACCAAGCTGTGCAGGGCAGATGACTGCATAATGCTCATTCCGGTACGGGTGAAAAATCTGTGATGTGTGTAAGTGTCTTCTGATTTCGGCGAGAAGTGCACTGTGAAAATGTGATTGACAGATTTGTGGGCGACGGCGCAGGAGGGATGGAGAGGAGAGCCTTGATTCCCAGCCAGTGGCGTCTGGGAATGCCGTTATCACTGCTGGTCCAATCATCACAAGGAGTGGTACGAACAATAAACTGATCCTTAGAGGAACAGGCTGACATTTTTACAGATCTGCATGCTGATCTGCTAGCATGGCAGTGTCCAAAGATGAAAAGAAAAAGAGACAATCCTATAAAATCTAATACATTGGTAGACCCCTTCAAACTAAATACAGATTATTTGAGATTATATCACCAGGTTTTAATGCTCACTTATATATTTTTTTACAGATGAAACACCTGTCAACAACTTTCAACTAGGTAAAAAAACATATGTTTACATTTTTTATTTGAAGAAAATTTTATAATTTTTTTCCCTAACCTGAAGTTTAAACACTTTTAAAGCATTCGAAAAGGAAATCATATGTTTCCTATTTTTTTATTTCCATCCACCAGCGCCTAGCAACTCCTCCCAGCCATTAAACGCTCTGACCATTGTTCTGATCTCGGGTGTGGCCATACTGGGCGTGGTCAGCGTTGGCTTCTTTGTCCTGTCTCTTCGCCTCATGCAAAAGTCCCGCCTCCCGACCGCTGCGGCCTCAGGTGTTTGGAATCTTGGCTTTAATTGAGTTTGAAGGCTTATCCTAGTTTTTTTCTAGACTCTTCAAAGCATCCGACTGCTTACTTTGATACACTCTTAATGTTTTATTTACATATACCATGTTTTAGGTATTTATTGACTTCGATACCTCATTTTTTGGGTTTGTCAGTAGTGGACAACAATCTTAAATGTTAGGGAAGTAGAAAGAAATAACTGCCGCGACTTAGGTATTTCTGGCGACCGTATTTTTTTGATATTATAATTTCTGGCAATTCAATGGAAAAATTGTTGTATTTTAAATAAAGCAATTGTTATAATTAGCAATGAATATCAAAAGGGATGCTGATCAATTCATGTTACAACCTCAAATTTAAAGTATTTGGTTGTGATCTAATTTGCCCAATCATTGGTACGTAATTACACAAAGGATGCCACCACCATGCTTCACAGTAATACCATTATCACGCAGAGATTTGGATCTTAGCTAAATATCCATTGTTTATTGGTCTGCAATTAGGAAGCCTTTAAAAGAGCAGTGCTTGATAAGACGTTCAACATTTTGGATTTTGTTTTCAAAAGCACCAATAATTTCTGAAAAATTGATTCTGTTTGTTCTGTAATGTCTAGAGATACTCTATTTTCAACAAGATAAAATTGCATCAGGACAAACTATATATGGATTTTTTTATAGTAAAGTTGACTAAATAAAATACATAACCTACAATTTTCTGATTTTTATTTGTAAGAACATTTGAACACCGTGCTTAATTTACCTTTGGTTTCACAAGTACATAAAATGTTTTTAGGTTTACAGTTATAATATGACAAAATGTAAAAAAGTCAGAGCGGTATGAGCATGTTTGCCAAGCTCGATAATTCTGTCAGTACATAGCTTTCTTTTGAATTAATCAAGGTTAAAAGTGTACGTGTAAGACAAAGAACGTGTACCTTTATTTGCTTGGTATCCAAAATAAAAGTTTTGTTCAAATTTTTTGTACGTTTTGGGAGGCATGTCATAAATGAACCAACTCATGATTTACATTGTGCATGAAAGAACTGCCTTTAGAGCATTATACAAATCCTTCAGAACTTTATATCATGGTACTAAGTGGAAAATAAAGGTGAAAGTGTGTATGTTTATGTTTCAAAATTATGTCACAATAATGTCACACAGATTTTAGCAGTTCTGAGTCCAGCTTTCACAAAAGCCAAGAATGCAATAAAATGGGAATGAAAGAAACATTGTATTGCCATAGATGGACGCAGTAGACTCAAACTCTTCTTTACAATGACTGTCAGTCCAATCTTCTTGAGAACACGTCCTGTCTTGCATATGGACTCTGTCTCTAGAAAAAGTTGATTTTGTTAAGGAAAATCTCTGAGAACATTGAAACTTTAGCTGTCAAAAAAATGTTTTTCATGAACAAAATACTGTTAATGAATTTAGTTTCGAATGAGTCCTTTTATTACACTAGTGATGTTCTTATTTATGCCTGTTGCCTGTGACAGGTGAGTCAGAAAATATCTTCAAAACAAATTATGGAAAGTTCAAAAAATGATGCTGACTGTTGAAGATGTTATGTTTGGAATATATCAGTCAGCTCACAACACTTTTTGTCCACCCAGAGAAATAGTAGTGACAAAATCTCCTGCTAAACTTTCAGTTCATAAGGTGAAGATTTATTTAATAATTTAAAGAGGGAATAATATTTGATCAGGAAAAAAGTCAGCAAGCTTTTGCTTGGAGACCCAAGCATACCCATCATTTTCCGAGTGATTTTATTGGAGGGATTTAAATTGAACATTTTAGGGAATAACTACTTGTGATAAACACTGTAATGTTTTTGGTTTGTTAATAAGTTCCCAAATGGCAACAGTACATTGTCAGGCCCATGATGGAGTGTGCAACAACAGGTTTAAAAATGCAAAACTTTACACGACATTTGTAAAAACATTTGGCTGTAATTAGCAGGATGAATATCAGCTGTGAGGGGAACATACTAAGGTAGTAGAAGTCTAAGGAGATGGAAGAAAGTGGTTAATAGTGTACAGGAAACCAAGTACCTGCAAAACGGAAACATGGCACTAACTTTAAAAAATGAGTAATGGAGATTCAAACCAATAGGGGACAGAGAAAAAAAAAAGAACAGGAGCAACAATAAACACATCTTAAATATACAGGACTTATTGAAAGCGTATAAAATAAAACAAAACAAAACAGATAAATTGTTTTTACATTTTGACCACTCTATAATCTTGCTGTCAGCGACAGCACTTTCGTGCACAAAACATTGCTTGCTCAATTAGTTAAACATTCTTTTCATAGAACAATTTGATTATAGTTTGAGCAGCTCTGGGTGCCTTAAAAAATCTAGTAAGGGGAATAAGAGTTTAATACAGACTGTATGGCACATTCTCATGACAGCTCGTCTCATCGTAATCCCGTTGGCTAAAAGAAAAAGTTCAAGAAAGCGTTCAGCAAAAACAAATTGTATAAATGAAGTTTTGAAGATTTGTTAGATCCACACACAAGTTTGGACTCTCTGGTCTGAATGTCAGAAATTACACACAAAAAAACAACCAGTTGAAACCAGAAGTTTACATAAAATCCAATAAGAAGTTAGATTTTCTTACCATCTGAAGCTAAATCAATTCCAAATCCAATTTACTTTTATTGGCTGAATGCCAGAAAGCAAGAACCTTTTTTGAGATTACGTTTAGTAGGCGTCATGGATAACTGTCTTTGAAACTATATGTGTTGGATCAAAGGTTCTAAGTCTCCTTCCACATCCAAAACAAGGTATTAACAGTGTCAGTGTTTTCAGTCCCCTCTAGCCCAGACCGTATGGTTATATTAAGTTCTTTCCTACATTTTTATGACAAACTCCCACAGTGATGCAACATCACCTCTCATAATTAAGGCTTACAGATCAAAGTTTGAAATAAAAACACATCAAACACAACCAAAGAACCATTTTCCTTCCTGTTGTTGTGTTGGATATAGTCTCTGGCAATCCCCAAAAGATCTACTGTCATAAAAAGATCAACGTTTTAGTGTGTGCACACGAAATACCTGAGGCCTTTTATGTGTTATTCTGACTTTAGAAATGTTTATAAAGGACGGAGGGACCAGAATCAATCCTCAGTCTGCACCTGATGTAGGAATGGTGTTAAAAACATTTTTATCAGTGCACTGCTGCAGGTCAAGTTGCATCAATAGTTGATGCCATGAAGGATACTTGTACTGAAGCATCCACTGCAGAAGACTAAGCTGCATCCTGCAGCATGACCAGGCATGTGCATCCATCAGGAGGAGGAAGACCAGCTTTCCAACATTTCAGACACGTCGTTGTTTAAACACAAAAGAACCTAAAAGTAAGGTTCAACAACAGGTTCCTTTCATATTCTGACAGAAAACTCTGGAGATGCTTTAACCGTTTGAATCAGGTGTGATTGAGCATGGATGCATTTAAAACATGCGTGACGCTATCCCTCCAGGACCAGAACTGTTCACCTCTTATTATTATTTTGTTTTATAAAGATAACATGTCTTTATACAACAAAGTCAGTCATTTAAAATTCCTTGCAATCTTATAGTGGAATAGATTAGACGGTATATTTAAGCAACCCGATTTGAAATACTGCTTCTTTAAAAATGTTCCCAAAACCAATGTAATTCAAAATTTATAGATATAGTAGATAGATATAGTATTTCAAAATAATGAAAAATTATGTGCTAATCACAAACACAAACTGTCTACATCAATCTAAAGATTGGCTACTGTTTCTGCAAACTAAGATTTTGAAAATACAAATAAATTGTTTTTTCTTTGAAAAGTTTAATTTAATCTGAACTTTATGGACTGGAGAGCTTTCGATTATCTTAATCTTGGGGAGGCTCACTTAATACTGAACACTTGTTACGTTTTGAGCAACAGAGTCCAACAACACAGCTATTTTTTATAGGTTTTTTACACCTGAGGTTTTCCCAATTCTTTTTTCATTTAACTTTAAATTCAGGATAATAAACTTAAACCAATTGATAAGCAGTGGTAAAAGAAATCAAATGCTACAACTGTTTGAGGAAAATCCAGATCCTAGCTCAGCTTTAGTCATGCTCAGGGTCTTCATTTTATTTCAATGCAATTGATGTTAGTTTTACTGCCACCTTCTGGAATGGCATAGGACGAACATAAATTGGCAGACCAAGGTTACTTAGTGTTGCTTTAAACCACAAATAATGTGGTTTAAAGCAACACTAAGTAACACAGCCACTGGAAACAGAAATCTACTTCAATCCAACTGCAGGCTACCAGGAGATTAGGATTGTACAAAGCTATACGCTGGTCCTCACGGGAAATGCAGTCTTCCTCAGGCAAAACATCATCGCTTTTGTCCACACTGGTCGCCAGAGTCGACCAAAACTGAAACTTCTTTAGTATTGTATTAAATATTGATGGTATATTGATATATACAGTTACAACTAATACTGAATAAGTCTTACTAAACACATCACAACATTCTGACTGGAAGAACGAGTGTAGATGCAAATTTGAATAATATTTTTTTAGTTGTCAAATCACCATTGGATTGGGAGATACAGAATGAGCAAGACAGCACAATGTACTGTACTCAGACAGCCTAAATACTAAAGGTGAGTGGCATGTGGAAGTAATTAAATGTCAAGGTTTGAGATAAAGACTCGAGCAGAGGTGGAATTGTGTGAGAAAAAGTGATTTATTTTAAGATGAATGATGAACAGAACATAAACCGGAACAAGGAAAATGCGGAAACGGACCAGGGATGCGTAAACTAACGGAAAGTAAACAACGGATGATGAGAGTGGAAACACGGAAACTACCGAACGTGAGAAGACTATACAGTAAACATGAATGGACAAGCGGAATAAAACAGGATGGAGAAATAAACAAACCACTAATAATAATAATAAAAATAATAAGAAGAAGAAGAAACGCGAGAGGAACCAGGGGCAACAAGGGAACAAACTTTTGAGGAAATTACAAACAGCAAAGAGGGACGCGAGGGAAACCATAGACTACAAAGAAACAAAACCAAAAGGGAAATAACTACACGGGGAACATAGGATAAGGTGATGGAGGAGAGAGGGAATCAGCACAGAGAACCAGTGAGCAAGGGGGGGAAAGGCTTACTAGGAGACGGGCAGAAGATGGAGCTGAGAGACGGAAGGAGAACAGACGATCCAGCGGTGAGTGAATGAATTGACCAGGCTTAAATACTGAGGAGCAGGAGGTGGAGTGGTGGAGATGATGATTGGATGATTACAAACAGATGTGAGTGATAATAATGAGGAAAAACACAGGGAGAAGAGGGACAGAGCAGGGGGAACTGGAGAACACAGAAAAGAACAAAACCCAAGACAAAACCAAACTAGAAAATAACCAAAAGACAACAATAACTAATAATATAAATAAATAATGTTAATAATAAAACAAGACTAATATAGAAAACTGAACCAAACCAAAAACACAGATCATGACATTAAAAGGTAAATTTAGGCTACTGGGAAATGGAAAGTAGTGAATAAGAAACAGCTGATGAGAGAATAAGCAGGCTCACTGAAAGAAAAACTGAAAAAGAGAAAAAGTGAAAGATAAACCAGAAACAACATAAGTAAAATCCAGTAAAGAAGCAGGACTGAAACTAAATGTCCCAAAATCTTACAGATTACAGAACAAATTCTAACAAGCTGAAATGTCAAGGCAGATTATGTCATGTCTGTGTTGTTGTTAGTACTTCTGTAGTTATTGTATTTAGTTATTTCCTTGTTGTGATTAGATATTGTTTCCTCAGTTTTGTCCCTAGTTTACCATTTAGTTTTTAGTGTCTTCCTCTGTTTGTCTAATAGCTTGGTTTTCTCTAGTATTATTAATATTGTTGTTATTCTCTTTTTGTTCTGCTCACGTTGCTTGCACTCCCCTCCTGTTGTCTCCTGTTGTCACTCTCTCTCTCTCCCTCAGCTTCCCTCCTTGTATTCATTCCCAGCTGCATCTTCTTTAGTAATTAGGTTCACTCCATTGTTCCACCTCTCACTCTCCCAGTATATAAGCTCCTCTCCTCCCTTTCCTCTCTACCGGATTCTCCCTCATGGTTTTATGTGTTCCTTGTTGTCCAGTTTTTGTAAGTTTATTATTCAGTTCAATAAATCTTCTACTATGAAAATGCTGCTATCCTGTATGGATTTTGGTAAAGTTAAATGTTCCAAACACTGTATGAAACAGGATGTAATGTATTTTAAGTTGGTAGTATTTAACATGTGATAATGCATGTATACTTCTTTTGTTTAATAGGCTTCTAAGTGTTTGCCTTCTTTTGGATCCTCCACCTATCCATTTTCCAATATGCTTACCCTTTGTAGGGTCACGACGGCCTGCTTGTACCTACCTCCAGCTGTCATTGGGGGAGTGTCGGGGATCCACGCTGGACATGTCGCCCATCCATCGCAGGACAACACAGTAGCAGACAGGACAAAACAATCATGCTGGCACACACTCATACCTAAGGACAATTAGACAGACCGGTTAACCTTACAGTCACAGTAATGGACTGTGATAAAAAAACTGGAGTACCCAGACAGAGCGCATGCACGGAGAGAGCATGCAAAGTTCTTGCAGAAAGACGTGTTTATGTGCAGAAAGCCCACCTTTGGATTCTTTAAAATTCAGTTCATGATAGTTTAAAAAGAATAGCTGTAAAACAGTCTTATGTGTATAAATTTAGTTTCTGTTGCATCCTTTTTCAAAAACACCATATCCAACCAAATGCAACAGTTTCAAATAGATCCGATGTCATTGCTTTATGAAGGAGTTTACATTTGCTTTTCTAATCTCAGCTCATGCAAGCAAGAGCCTCTTAAATGTCATGATTTTGTGAGAGTGAGAGTCCAGTCTCTGTGAAACAAGAGCGCAAAACCCAGTTGCTACCAAATCTTATATGATAACTGAATCAATCTTAATTTTTTTTTCTTTCTTTTGCCGTATTGATTTCCTTCTCTGATGCCCTATCTAAATGTCTGTTAGCGATTTCTGCATCTCACGTGTCACTTTGCTTTTTGTGCGCCACTCTGCTCGGCTAAATTCAGCACTCCTCATTACTTTAATCTCTCCTTTCAGCAGCCATTCTGCCTTGTATTCAGCATCCACAATGTCCACTGATAACTAAAATGGGACGAATGAATTCTATCATCCCCTCTCTCAGCTTTCTATCGCCGATAATTGATTAAACCCTCCTCATGAAAGTAGAAACGAGGCTGAGCTTTTGCTTTGGATCTTGAACCCAAAGTTCAGGTAAAGCTGAAGGGAAAAGACGGTTTCTGTTAAAGACTTGTACAACGTAAGTTATAATGAAAACCTTCTGATAGCCACCTGAATTTAATGGGATTTCATATTTTTAACAATAAAAAGGACAGAAACTCCCCTCCTCCAAACTCATCAGATGTTTTCCTTCCCAGGTGGCTCATCTGACAAGATCAGATTTCTAATATGCTTACGCTGCTTCCTCTCTCAGCTTACTAATAATATTTTAATTGATGTCTTAAGGATTTAGAAATGTTTATCAAGATCCAAGTGTTCTCAGACACACTTTTGTACTTTCACTTCAGAACCAAGCAGATCACTTGAATTGACTGTGACGCAGCCGGGCTTTTATTTTGACAATAATAGCTTGTCACAAAACTGCGAGCATCAAAAGCCTCCTCACAATGGCTCCTTTATTTTAAGTTTTTTGAATTAAGACTCATTTAGGTCACATTGAAACAACAAAAATCACAGCCGTCTTCATTCCACTGTTTGTGCTGCTCCATCTTAACACACACTGCCAAAATTCTCACTTTTTTAAAGCTTTATATTTTTAGGAAACAAAATAGCATTGCATTTTTTTCAGTGTCCATTAATAAATCAGACTAAACTTTTCCTGTTTTAACACATTTAGGACAACTATAGTTATTACTACTTGAAAAATGTGAAAACAATAAAAGATTTCAGTCCTTTTCACTTTCTTTGGGTCAGAAATGTAAGTACATTTACATAGTATTTGATTGAATTGCTTTTCATGTGAATGACTTTTAGGATATTTCTTTACAAGCTTTTCGCAATAGTTTACCAAACAATCAGCGTTTTCCAGCCGATAAAACCAGCCTGAATGGGGTACCCTGCTCAAACAGACCTTTTTCAACTGATCCCAAGGTTAAACTTCTTGGTTAATGTTTTAATACGTTGCTTGCATATCTCCACATAACAGTCATTCCTCAAGATGACATCTATATTCCTTTTAGAGTCATTATGCTCCCACTGTTTTGCCTCTTGGATTTGCAACCTCTCCCTTTGTTCTGCACATTTGAAGACTGTCATTATGGCCAGAAATCATCTATGACTCCAAAATGAAGGACTTTGTCCTGTAGAGCATTTGCAAACATTACATTTTATGCTGATCTTGGGAGAGAATTGCATAATATCTGAATCTATTCAATATTAATGTATACAATATAAAATATACAAATTAGAGCTTGATTGCAACAATTAATAGGATACAATATGTCTGTAGTTAATGATACATGTCCTTTTTGGATGTTAATTGATTTTGATCAGTGATTGACTGGCAACCTGGATGTACCTAGTCTCTCCCAATAAGTAGCTTTATTCAGCACTACCATTAATTAGGGTCTACGTTTACTTTTCATTTAAGTCTCAAAGAAGGAATTGCAGTGAAAGCTTTAAAATAAGCATAGTATTAATTAAGGTAAACCCTCTCTGTGTCCTAACTATGTTTTGCCCTAGTTCTAAATAAGCAACATCCACGTGTGGAGTGACAAGATCCACGGTATGGTTATTACGGCGTTCGAAGGTGGCTGAGATGCCTTAGAAAACCTATAAAGTGCAGAGATGATGAGTGGGAGAGTTGCAAAAAAAGTCTGAAAGATTTAAAGGTGTGGGATGAAGTACAATGATTTCAGCTTAAAGCAGTGATGTGGAAACCGAAGACAGTTATTTTAAAAGCAAGAACGTAGCAGCAACGTAGCGGCACTCAGAATGCAGGTGTATTTTAAAGAAGACAAACAGAAAAACAACATGTATCTCTCAATTTATTCTGCATGTTGGAAGAAAAAATATTTTGTTCCTCATTTGAGAAATCAGAGTCAACTATGAAGAACTGCCTATAGTTAAAAACAATAAAACAACTGTTTATCAATCATGTTTCCCTTCTACAAAGTATAAAAGTTCCTAAAAAAAGCTTTAAAAATGTGTTAATATCAGAGAATACCAGATATTTTAGCTTCAGCTTTCTTCTAAAAAGATAGTCTGTGGGTACATAGTTTTATTTATATATTGTTAGACAATAGATTAGCAGTAAGTACAAATTAATGCACTAAAATCGACTGTTAGTTTTTTTCCTGGTAATGACTTCATAATTTCCAAATTCATTACCAAATAGTCAAAACAAAACGTACACGTGTTTAAAACAACCTGATGAGCTCCCAACTTAGTGAATAAATGGATTTCATTGATATGCCAAAAGGGTAACCAGTAAGTATCTGATAGTTGTATGAGGAAATGCTTGTAACTTCAGCTGGACCAACGGTTACAAGACTGTCTTAATAGCTTATGAATCTGATGATTCCTCCTGAGACCCTGTGGTATATATTTTGCTGCTGTGGTTTAATTTTTTTCCCCACAGATACTGGGACAAAGCTACATCTTAGCATATTCAAATATTTCATAATTTTTATTCCATTTGCCTCATAAGGCACAAAACAAGAACCCATAAAACATAATGTGTCAGAAATGGAGCCGCCTAGAGAAACCATGTAGTTTATTTTTTTTTTTGTACTTTTAGGCTTCATAATTAGTTCTGCCTCTGAGTCCAGCTTTAAATTTCAACCTTTACACATACC
Source organism: Orestias chungarensis (assembly GCA_032876305.1). Taxonomy (NCBI): domain Eukaryota; kingdom Metazoa; phylum Chordata; class Actinopteri; order Cyprinodontiformes; family Cyprinodontidae; genus Orestias; species Orestias chungarensis. The sequence goes on along the minus strand of JAVLVB010000318.1, from coordinate 1,621,426 downwards.
CTCGGGTGTTCTTTCCCTCCATTTAATAAGCACACCACAGCTACCTAAATCCATAGAGATCCCCAGTCTTGTTTCTTTCCTGCCTTCAATTCGATCAATACAACATAGCTGGGATGATTCCATGAGATGGGAAGTTGGGATACTTGTAAGGTTTGCCTTTGACTGGAAAATGGTTCCCAAAAATAACCGTCCTAGAGAACAGGAATGGCCGGAAGGCTTGATCTTTCCATCATTTTTATGGCTTGCAAACCTCGCAGATAATATTGATGTCAACATTTTTGCATTGTAGAAATAAATGGTTGAAGTGTTAATTTAAAAATAAACAAAATAGCTTTGTTTTTTTATTTAGCAGAGCAAACACTGTTTGTTTGTTGCTAAGGAGCATGGGGGAGAAAAAATCTGCGTCCCCTTGTTTACATTTCGTCCTGGAAATATTGATGGAAGAGATCTCTGAAAAAAGATCATAAGGGTTAAATGTAATTGAAAATGTCCTTGTATAAATTCAACTTCTGTTATTTTCACATCTGAAAATTGACACTGAAATTTACCCCAAATTATTATGTACAGCAAATGCAAGAGCTGACTGATATGAATACAGAGATTGCAGGTTTGTTAACGATTGGGAAAAAGAAGAACTCCAGTTTCTAATCGTTTGTCATCCACCACCACTAACACTGAAAACAACAACAACAAAAAACTAAATGTGCTTCATAATTGTATCCACACAACATGATGCAGCCGACACCATGTTGCGGATTAATGTTTTAGCTGCAACATTTACCCACTCCAAACCTCCCAAACAAACAAAAGAAAAATGATCACATTTTTGTATCTCAAATAAAGGAACATTCAACTGGGAGCACTTAAAAAAACTGGACTTGGCTTCATCTCTTCATCTATGTCCTGCACAGTGATTCTTAAAATGACGTATTCAATGCTGCTTTACTTAAATTTGCATTACAAGGAAGACTTCAATCATGAAGAAGTAACTGAAGGAAATATATTGCGTCTTAAAAGATACAATTTAAGCTTTTCCACATTTGATGAGTTTGTTCAATATTCAATTATTATTTGGTTTGCATGGAGAGAATATTAACATGAAGTGTGCAACAGTACACTAGAAAGAACAAAGAACTTATAGCTTTAGGTGAAAACTTGGCGTTCACGAACTCGATCATCAATACCAAGCAGTTAAGCAGAGCAGACATGAAAAAGCAGGGATGTTTTAGAGCAGTTTAAGCTTTTAAAACAATATCCCAATTTTTATACATTTCACAGAGCAAGGTTCCATCCATCAACTGAAAAAGAAAAGAGTATGGCCCAAATCCAAAACCAGGAGGCCAAAGCTAACTCTGGAAGGGGTACAGAGAACCAACACTTCGGTAGAAAAGCATGCTTATAAATATTAGTCAACTATTTTCTGTTCAAATCTGGAAGCAAGAAATGTTCCTATTTTAGTATGTCACAGGATATTTAGGTAACACCTAAACTTCCCAGAGGTTTAAACAAAATTAGAGCTTTTGTCTACTTATAAAGTGTTCTATGGCTGTACACCATCTCAAGGAGGGAACTGCTTTTGGTGCATCAGGGACAAAGAAGCTTACCAGGCTTGATAGAAAAGGAAAACAAAGTTAAATACAGAGCAACTCTGGTTGAAAGCCTGTTAAAAGCTGCAAAGGACTCGAGACTGGGGCACAGTTTACCTTCCATAAGGCAGACCCTAAATGAAATGCTAGTCTAAAACATTTTGGTTTAGATCAAAGCATATTTATTAGTTAGAACAACCCTGCCATAGTCCAGAAACTAATAAAATGGAATATATATAAAAAAAACTGTTTTCCATTTAATTAAGAGGTTTTTGTTTGTTTCATAAATTAAGTAAAAAACAGTTTTTTGGGGCGAGACAAATTTTTTGCTTAACTTTTAAACCTTTCACGTTTATTTATCTTTCATCATGTAATTTCATTTGGAGTTCCCAAGCTTGTGGCAAATGTGATATTTTGCCCTCTCTAATGAAATATTGATGTTTCGTTGCTTCTACTTGCAGCCACTGTCTCCAATAAAAAGGAGAAAGATGTCAGTTGCTTATTAACTCTGCTGCCAAGTGAAGCACTATTCACAAGGCATTTACTAATTAGATTCTCAGGAAGAGAAAGGCACTTGTTATCTACAGTAAGCCATAAAAGTCCGCTGTTTTCTGGGAGTTTAAAGCATCCTATATTCATGTCAACTCTCATCTGTGCAAAACTGTCTGGTGGACAGTCAGGCGAAGAGGGAACATCTGCTGGTCTGCCAGAGACTGAGATGGTTTTATAAGACACATGGTTCCCATTTTGGTGGCATTTATTAATGTTTTTGGCGACAACATGGCGGTAACCATTAACAAGATTAACTTCAGTTGTCTCTGCAAAAAGTGGTACATTTATATAGAAGTTGTGTACGGATTACAATTGTTTTAGGCAAAACGGATTAGTGGCAGAGTCACCGGCACAATAAAACATTAACCTTCACAAATGAAATCAAATAGATGAACATTTTAATAGAATTTTGTTGAACAACAGAGTAAAACAAACAATCACTCCCAAACAAGCCGATTCCACTATTTTTTACAGAGGTTTAAAATGGGAAAAAAACAAAAGAACCTCCCAGTCAAGACAAGCAAATAGGTTTCAAAGTTAATGGTTTGGAAAACTGTATTAAGATTAAAGCTTGTGATCATAATCTTTCCATATCTAATTCTATGGAAGTAGTAATAAAAAATAAAAATAATAATCTATGATAAACAAGGTTAGGTGAGGACTTCACTTTGTTTTACTGGGCATAAAGAGGATGACGGTAAATAAGGTAATGCATCAAAAAGCCAATTATGTTGCTCCTACTTTTTCCTTGTCTTAGCATCACAAACTGGGACTATGTGTCATAGTTTTAGGTAAGGCTCTGGTCCACATGCAGGAAGACAATTCAGGAGACAATCAATCAGGTAAGCTTGTTTTATTGAATGATGGTGCACAACAGTGGCGTCGGAAACTGGGAGCTCTAGAGGAAGGCAGACAGATGAGTGAACTGATCCGTGGAAGGGGGGAAATTAACAAAAGGTGTGGGTCTTACTTGGATTGTGAAGAGTACCGCCAGGGAGGGATGACCGGATTTGGTTGTCTTGGATTGTGGTGTGTTGATGCTCGGCGGAGGGATCCAGAATCGGAGGCGTAGATGAATAGGTGGAGGCTCTTGGGTGTGGTCAGAGGGCGGACTGAGAGCACGAACGAACCCAGGAAGGTGGAGGAGGCCGGGATGCGGCTGGCATCTTTGAATGTAGATCTGGAGTTTGTGCTCTTGAAGGTATTGAGAGAATTTCTACTATAGCAATACTCGAACTGGTTCCTGGGTTTTCAAATGCGAGAAGGATTTAACAATGACTCCCTTATCCTCCACCGCTTGATGAACTGATTGGCAGCACCTGCGGCCACAGGGCTACCACCTAAGCAGCTGCAGACAGCCTGCAGGATATGCCCCCCCTGGTGAGAAACACAGGAAGACGCAGCCACACACCTTCGAAGAACAAACCATTTCCGGACACTATGACGCAAACCCTGCGATTTGTGCTGATTAGACTAATAGGCGACAAAAACTCAAGCTTTTTCATGCTAAACAAATGAAATGCATTTGTGATTCTGTGGGCCTGTTGCACAGTAGCTTTCTTTTCTTCTGAAGTCTTTTGTCAAATGTATTTTAGGAATGAATATAAAAAGTCCAGCTTGCCCACCAGCCTGTAGAGGCTTTGTCCTTCAAATTAAATAGATATTTTAAAAAAATAAAAGCTTCACAGATTTCAAGATTAAATCTAATTTCAAGACAAAAATGAAAATCTACCAGTCAACAAAGTAAAACAGTGAGCAGTTCTGCAGTCTCAACCAACCTGGAATTGGGGAAAATAAACCAAAGATGCAGACCACGGCTGCCTGTACCAAATACAATCTATTTCACCGGTTTTGCACTTGGAAAAAATAAAAAAAAGGAAACAATCACAACAACCACAGCGAAATTGTTGCTTGGAGTAATAAAGCAAATTTGCACTGGCTTTTGAGGACCTGTGTTCTAATTTAATCACAGCTGGCTGGAGCTTTTATAGAGACAGCAGCACTGAGATGTGCAAGACAGGAAAAAGAGAATGTTGGAAAAAATAAGATGACCAGTGTCATCAGAAATGAAATGAGGATTACAGAAAATACAAGACTGCTGTGGACTCATGTACTCAGTGAAAGATGGAACTCTACACTTTTCTGTATTCACAAGTAGAGTGGCTGGACAGCTTTTGTAAAGTCTTACCAAAAAGTATAAATAACTCTACATGAGTGGAATATTTTAGGTGTTGGTCATTTCATGCTTTTCCCCATTTTCTGGTTTTGGTAATTTTATAGCCCACATTTTTAGCTAGGGAAGGTTTGTAATTATAATGAGTGAGTTCGTACAGTCGGGGTGTGTGATTCAAACACACTTACACAGCCATTGCTTTAAAATTAAAGTAATTTCTTAAACTCTGCTATCAGGCAATGCAGTTAGGCGACTTGTTTATCGACAAACTGGATGAGTTATTTTCTTAATCCATCAAGTTTTATTTCCACACAACTGGTATAACAATTCAACAATCCACTAAAATAGTGTGCGGTTTAGTGTCTTTTGAAATGTTTGATTAGGATGCATTTAAACGTAAAGCAATTATAGCCTCCTTTCCACCTTTTAAATGAGTTCATTTATGAATATATGGCACAAATTGACTTTTACAGTGTATAAAAAGCTTTCAAAATACATCAAAACAGCATCAGATTACCCAGACCAAGGTCAGAATAGTCTAAATAACACCATATGTTGGATCTGGTGTGTGAAGTATACACTGAGGGGAAAAAAAGCCAAAAACTTTGCAAACATTCCTAGGGAACACAGTAAAAATAATTACTTTGTTCATAGGATTTACAAAATGAAATGAAAAAAATTAAAATAAAAACATCCCTAAAAAGAGTATCAGTGAGCAACTGTCCATCTTTTTTTTTTCTTTCCTGGTTGTTTCTTCTGACTTTATTCTCTGCTTAACCTGTAGCTCATGTATCTTAATGCTCTGATTCCATCTGCAGCTTGTGCATCAAACGAGTTTTGATCACAAAGTCTTCCACACTTTTATCCTTCCCCCAAATTTTATATTAATTTTCTTACATAGGTCACTCCGGAAATATCCACCTTTTTATTAAATTTTTTATTAAAAACACCCTTTTGTGGCCTACCTTCTTATGTTGGAAGTCAAATGCTCTTTGCTGGACAACTGCTAAGTCTTCCCCATAACTTTATAGGCTGCAACATATCCATTTTTTTATTTTGTTTTTATTGCTCCCATGTGGTTAGTGGGATGTTATTTGCTGTAAGACAAAATTATTAAAATTAACAAAAACCTTGCTTTACTGTTTAAATGAAAATTCTAATACCGTTAGCACTTTTAGTGCTACTGTATTGGATTGTGTGCATCTGATGCCACATATGTGTATGTGGTATTTTTATATCCGTCATGCTGACATGTATATATATTTTTTATTCCATCAAGTAAGAAAAGAAGTTGGCCCATGGGTAAAAACAGTGTAGTCTCTGCAACAGTTTAAAGTAACGCGCCTTGTTTTTACGCCGCAGTTCTGTGTTAGAAAGAGCATCTTGCAGTTCACATGAAACAATTCCTGACATATCAGGGGGTGCTTTGGTTATTCTGAGCTACAGGAAATGAAAGGAATTAATTTATCAAACTGAGTGTAAGCGGCGCACACACACTGTTCTTTGTTATAAACTGAGGAATGCAGCGGGTACAAACAGTGGAACATCACAATATGAGAGAGGCATCCACACTAATGGATTCTGTTTGAGTGTGTCAGAGAAAAGGGAAGGAAAAAAAGTTATTGTGCATGTCCTACAAAGAGTGGGATTTGGGAAGTCATGTTTTTGTTCCTGGTTTCCACTAGGGGGTGTATATTCACCATATTTATCAATGTTTAGACTTAAAGCCACATCCTTGTAGTCCACAGCATTGTTGAAAAGTGTTATTTAGTCGAGATGTAGTTTTATTGAAGTTGAGAAATGTTCAAGCTTCAATAAGGATTATTTTTAAATCTCTTACAACAACACAAGGTTCGTTTATGTCCGCTTTCAGAAATGCTGGTTAGTGTGCAGGATGTTTGTTTTTGCCAGTTTACATGGAGTTGCTCATAACACTTTAAAACGTTTTACATTTTCTTCTAGCTACACCGCATACCTTGATGTAATTTCTAAGAATCTTATGGATCCCACACCATGATCCTGCCGCTACCATGATAATGATATGCAGAGTATTTTTTCTATCTGATAATTGGGTTTTCATGTTGGCCAAATGTTACATTTTGGTCCCATCTGACCAAAGAAACTTCTCCCCAAACTTTTTTAAGTCATCCAAAATGCTATTAAGCTATTTATGGCTTTCTTTCTTCAAGCTCCTCTTTTTTTAAAGACAACCTTTCCAAAGTGCATCTCCTTAAGAGACAACTGGAAACGTGGGTTGACCAGTGCTCTTTAAAATGTTCAGAACTTGCCAAGTCGTTTTAAAACACAACCCTGCTTTAGAAATTGTATCGTTCACTGAGACTCAAACCGTTGAGGCCTTCAGAGTAGAGTCGATTTGACAGATGATCTAAATAAAAGTTACTGTATTGTTAAGTAGGCCATAACAAACTCCACACGAAGACGACCCACTTTGAAGCCTGAGGGGGTAAATCAGCTGAACAGCAACGTGGCGCTCCATTAAGACTGCAGGAACTGCACTGAGCGGGATAAATCCCCTTTTTATGAATTCACTGTAATTTAATTAAACCAACAGGGATAAACGTGTGCTGTGTCGCTCACTAATAGTGTGGACATTAACCTTTGGCTCTTGCTGCTTTGCCCTCTAAAATGTTAATAGCCAAGGGAAGGGGATACGGGGATGAGATGGAGTATACTAGTTAGAAATCCGTACCGCTCTTGCCTCATGATAGTCCTGACAATGCATGAATTTATTACGTCTTGTTTTATTTTCAGTCAGGACAAGTTGTGATAGATCTTCATAAGCAAAATTTTACACTCCTTCCAACATAATCGTGCCTTTTAGACACTTCTTTGCAAACAAAGCTGAACCCTTTTGCTTGGTTTGGTCCTTAGCTGCGAGACTAATTGTCCTGTCATTTCCATACTAATTAATATGCATTAGAGTCTGTCTATAGGCTATACGTTTGGTCTAGTAGACAGCAGAATCATGAAAAATTGATGGACCAGCTGTATTTTAGGCATTAATTGGAACATGGCACTCTAATAATCTGCATCAGTGTCTGAAAAACCTAAACCAGAATGGTTTACAGGCAGCTAAATGTGCAGTTTTCTGGAGGTACAGTGTGGGACCAGAATGATGGGGGGGTGAAGTCACACAGGAAGGTCCAGCCGTTCCATTAACCTTTTATAATGAAACAATGAAGCGAGAAAGCTGGACAAATGACACTATGTTCACGGCAAATAAGTGGAAGCAGAATAAGAGAACCAGCACACAACCCTCGTTTTTGAGAAGACAAGGTGTATGTGCTTCCCTGAATTATTTAAGATTTTGGGAAAAAATGTGTTTTATAACTTTTTTTTTTTTTTTTTTACTCTGACTTGCTGTGAAGGGGTAAATAAGGTCTGCAATGTCACTCTGTTAGAACTTAAGGCTGACTTGGAGGCAGCAAAATCTGCCAACCACCAACAATTTGATGTGATTTAATGTAATAGTTTTGCACACAATCCGTCAGAACCAGTGCTTACTCAGCTCTTTGACATTGTCCCTGTGGATTTTGTTACATTTCGTTCTGGGAAATGTCTTCCTTTTTAAATCTTTAAGCTCAGCCATACTAAGAGTCTCCTAACTTCAGTTTAGCAGAAGCCAAATAGAAGAAAAAAGGGTAAATTTGTGCCAGCTAAATCTCCAGAAGAAACAATATAATAAGGTTTAAAGGCTTTCAGAGGCAGACAGATTTTTTAATTTATTTTTTACCTTTATGCGGAGCAATTCCGTATGACCCATTTTTGATGATTAATGCTACACTTAAACTAAATCCTAAAGCAGTTTGCCCCAGCTAATGGACAGTAACAATGTTGCATACTTAAACTTATAAGGATTCACTTGCTTTTTATGTAAATAATTATATGTTCTAGTCTAGCTTTTCTAATAATCATTGATCTATAGGCATTTTTATGTAGTCACATCACTATGAACAAATCCATGTATTTTACCAGATATGTTATTTGCAAACCGCTTATGTACTACTTTTGTGCTCATTTTCCACATTACAAATGAAAATCTGAATTGCTTGGCATGCATATGTATTCTGAGCCTTTTAACATAATTCTTCTAGAGAGTTTTCTACGGTACCAAATTGAGTTTAGAAAACAATTTGCAAACAGACTCCCTCTGCTTTAAATTAATGTCAGTGTAAAACACAGTTGTTGAAGGATGTCAAAAAGAGATCCAGTATACAGTTAGCCACACGACACATAGAGGATATGGGAAATGATTGGATGGTCCTATCGTCAAATGACACCACAATAAAAGCTTTTGGCTCAACGAGCAAAACAGTATTTCAAAATCTTCAAGGTTGAGGTAGCAATGTCATGCTGTGGAGATGTTATGCTTTTCAGCAGGGAGAGTGAAGCTGGTCAGTTTTGATAAGATGATGAATAAAGATCTATTCAGATCAATTTTGATGAAGGACTGTTAGAGGCTATAAAAGATTTGAGACTGAGGTTGAGGTTCTCCTTTATGCAGAAAGCAACACTAAGCATACAGCCGGAGCTACAATAGGACGTTGTTTTGATCAGGAGTATCTAACTTAAATGCACACTGCGTAACAATGAAACAGTTGGACAACATTTTTGATATTAGTCTTTATATTAATTCAGTAAATGTCAACAATTATGCTTTTTACTATTTTCAGATATAATAATAAGCCATCTCATATGTAAACGAGCAAGATGTAATGCTAAACGCACATGTGAAGTGACATGTCGAAAGACACGTCCACATACTGAACTCCTACTAAGGTGATTCATATACAAAAGATTAATTAAATCTCAGTTTGTTTCACTTTGAAGTACCCAGATAGCTGTCATTTCTCCTTCTGTCATCGTAACCAGTATTACAACAGTGCTGCTGCTGAATGTCAACAGAAGCGGGGGCCTTGGGTGTACTGACTGATGCGTGCACCAGCAGATCATTGTGGGATATGTAATATATGCGGCGCATATGCTGACTGCCAACAGGTCAGCTCTAGCAGACAGTTGGAACTATGTTCCTAGAAAAAAATTGAATTACATTCACAGATGTAACTAAAACAAACAAAAAAAATCTTAAAAAATACATTTTATTTTATTTCCCCTTATATTCCTTGAAGACCCAGGTCTTATTTTGCCCTGAAAGCTCTGAATGCACTTATTACTTCCAGGCAGGGCCGGCCCAAGCCTCCATAGGGCCCTAAGCAGAATTAGATTTTGGGGCCCCCTATTTCAGTCAATGTTGCTTGTTGATCATTCACACACCTACAAAAAACTCAGTGCAGAAGTGTTGTTTACCTTCTATTGACAGCCTGACATTTCTTTGCACACTTAGGTGTTACATGTCAAATTATGCTATTGCTTAATCTCTAAAGGTAAAATAATCAGAAACATAAGTAATATCAATGCAATAATATTATGAATAATATTAATGAATGAATAATGAATCATGTCCAGGGTGCCACACATCTTAAAGGGTAACACATCTAGCTACAGGAATGGCTTGGGTTTAATTTACAGAAAATTCCAACATTTTAATTAAAACAAAAGTGCAACAGCAATGTGCAGTGCAAGAACAACAAAAACATGCGACACTTAGACATATAAAAAATATATTTATTTTACAAAAACAGAAAGAATAAAATAAACAATAAATATCACCCATGATATAAATAAAGTTAGCTGAAACAAGGTAACACAAATGGTGTAATAAGAAATAAATAAATATGAATATCTTCATGTACTGATGCAACGCAAGCTAAATTTCTTCCATTTCACCATGTTACTGCAATGATCTTGAGAATTTTCATGACGTTTGAGCAAGGCGCCCATGTTGACCCAATCCTGCTGTCCATCAGTTGTAAGTTTTGAGGACTTCTTAGAAAATAGTTTGCAGCAAAAGCAGTAGACTGCATCCTTACTTCTTGAATAAGTCAGACTCCTACGTTTAACTTTTTCCCCATTGACTAACTGTCTGTGGGTATAATGAAAATGGAAAGTTTGTTATGACTTGCTTTTTTGCCACCTGTGTTTTCGTTGCGCATGAGGTGGGAGCATTTTTTCTTGGCAGGAGGCACCAGTGCATGGAAAGCCATTTTATTTAAAATTAAATGAATAAATATTTCATGAATTAAATTAAAATCTCCATGAAATAAAATAAAATTGACATTTAAAGGAGATTGAAAAATATTTTATTTATTTTAAGTTTTACACAATATTTATTACATTTTATTTCATGGGGATATTATTTATTTTATGAAATATTTATTTATTTAATTTTGAATGAAACGGCTTTCCGTACAGGTGCAGCGAAGCTTCTTTAGCTCCAGAGCAGAGGCAGTAAGAATCACTAGGTTTACACCAATGGTGTTTTTGTACAATCATATATTTGGGATAATATACACAGCTAAATCTCTAGTGTTAATTTGAGTTAAGATTTCTGGGGTTAACTTTTCAGAGTTAAAAAGTGTTGATTTGGGAGTTATTTTAACACTTGCAGTGCTGGAAAAGCTCATTTGGAGTTCATTTCGACATCTTCGACATTTTCACCAATCAAAACATGTGGTTCCCAACTCTCCTGTTATTAAAATAAGTGACATTGACGACATTGTTCTAAACGTTCATCATTACCTACTGTAATATGATGTGGTATGTCTTTCCTCCCCAATTTTACATACTAGCTCAAGACATATTTGTTTAAATCTGCTTATGGTTAAGTCTGCAAGTTCTAATGTTATTCATTTTCACGGTATTTTAATATTTTGTGCTCTGTTTTAATACCAGAAACCTTTTATTTTTTTACCTTTTATATGAGCAGATGGTTGAAAACATCTTGCATAGGAAGCCTGCTGGAGAGGATATTCTTGAAGAATACAGGACGGAAAATTCACTGAGCCACCGCACCCGGAGACAGCTCATCAACATATTGGCAAGTAATATGACCAAGAGACATGGGTAAGCGTTTACAATATTAAGAGGAATTATCTATTCTTGTAATACATATTGTAACCTTGAAAAGTAAAAATCATTCAGTATTGTCGGTTGTATTTTTTCAATAGAAGGATTCCCTACCGTCAGCAAAAAGAGAAGTATGCCCTGGGAATTATTACACTCATTCCTTCACTGAAGGATCCCTTTTCTCCAAAGGGCTATGTAAGTTATGCAAGTTTTAGTTTTGATCATGATAACTGCAGTAGCAAAAAAATAATAATTTTGAGAATTGTTAAAGAATTTGTTAAATGTGAATGAACAATGGACTCAAAATTCTATAATTGCTTTTCATTTCTTTTTGATGATGACTACTTATCCATTGTCTTATAACAGAATTTAAAGTTGTGGAGTATTATAAGATAATGTGATTCTGTATCTTCAATCAATGATAGGGCCCTGATTGGAGGTGACTTGGGTTATACTGTTTTACACATTAATTCAAAATACAAAACCTTTTACATAACTAATAACTAATTCTTGTTTCTTTTTGCTGCATCTGCACATGCTTTAAGATAATTTTTTATGTTCTTTTCCAACAGAAGCATTTCTACGATGGGTTCAAAGGCACTGGATATTTAGCAAGTCGACTCAAGACCATGTCCAGGTCTACAATTAAACGGCTAGCGAAGGAAACGTCAGTGCCACAGTAACAAGGCCCAAAGCGCAGAAGATCAGCACCCACACTGCCTCAGCAGCTCGATGGAGATGCCTGTAAGGAGGCCATTTCATTTCTTGTTCACTCTCATGATGAAGCAAGTGTATTTCAGAAGATGAAGATGACGTTCCAACATCGCCACGACCTGGTTCATGACCCACAAAGAACTGCAGATGTCTTCAAAACATTCCCACGCTTTTTGGATGTCAAAGGACTAGTGAGTTGTACATTTTTGAGTTGTACAGACCTGTGTCGTCTTCTAAAAGCTGCTGAGAAACTCACAGAGGATGAAAATGTTACGCTTCACCACATGCTTAGTTTATATTACTTTTACTTGACTTACTTTTTATTTATTTGTACTTTTTCAATTTTATACATTATTTTATAAATCTCTTGATCTATCTCCCCTTCCCAACCTACACCAAAAAAACAAACAAAAAAAAAACAGGCTGGGATAGTGACATGATTTCTCTTCTGTTGGTGCTTCATCTATTGCCACCCACAGCTGGACGGAGGAAGAGAACCAAAATAAGTCCAAGTGATGCAGTGGACAAAATGGTACGCTTCCACAAGGTAAATATGTTGCCTCACTTTTAAAAATCCTCCAAGGCCAGCACTGTACACTTTATATTTTTTCTTTCCATGTGAAGTATATTTTTTCCAAAATTTAGTACAGGGCAATTATTCAGGAACAATGACAAGTAATGCACATGATCTCAAGCAAAAGGGATGGTACTGAAAAGTGAACATGTTTTTATAATTTAATTTTTAATTCAATTAATTCTATTTTGTTTATGTATTTCTTTTTAGTCATGCCGCATTATTGATGAACACCTTCAAGAAAGAGAAGGGAAACAACCATATATCCTCGCTGTTGGTCGAACTCGAAACGGAATCGACACTTTCTATATCGCAATTGACAAACAGCTCATCCCCTGCCAAGCCAACAGCTCACTGAGTGCTACTACGTGTCCAATTTATCTTATGATGAGGCCCTGGTTCATTTCTTCAGTTTTGTTCAGACTACCATCTTCAACATCGATGTAACCTCAACAGATGAGTCACCACGTGTTCGTAAGTTGCGTGCCAAAATATTGAATGAGAACAATGTTTAAATGTTTCATCTGTCAATCCCTCCATAATACTAGCCAGGCTTTGACAAGTCATTTGCGACTAGGCCACAGTTTTTATTCAAGCACCAGATTTAAGTTGGCTTGTTCACAAGATAGTTGTAGGCGTCAGTTCACTACATATTCTGGTTTAAAAAAAAACATTGAAATAGTGTTCACGGTGAAGATCGTTGGCAAAGTGGTGATGCAGAAACCTCAGTGTCATTTTAGGATGGTTTTGACAGTTTACAAAATGCAGATATAGAAGTTGTGGGAACAAGTGGCATACACAACCCTGTGTGTTCTGCAAATAATGGATCAGGTCAAAGAATCAGTCCTCTGTTTTGTAGAATCAAAATAATAGTTTTGGTTAATAGTGTCACCTTCTTTATAGTTAGCAAGCTTGTGCTTGAAAACTTCAAGGAACATTGCCATACCTATAAATTGTTTGAAACGGACCAGGGCAGACTGTATTGAAATGTACAAGCCCTTTGACATACAAAGTGCTTATGGTGATGTTGGGCTCTACATTGTGCCGTTGTGTTCTTTGTAAATGTATATAGTGCTTGGAATTTGATCTTTATTTAAAGATTATTGTTTGAACATTTGTTCCTGTTTTTTTCTGTATAGGCTGAAAAGATATAAGAATTGAAGTGAATGTAGCACAAGTAATGATTACATTTCAATGTGTTTTTAGTAAATGCACTAAATACAGATAAACACTGTAGGACATAATAGAGCACATTAAAATGTCTTAAAATAACACTGAAAATGTTACCAAGTAACACTCCAAGTGAAAAGAATTAACACAATCTAGTGTGAACTCTCACAATGTTATTTACAACACTTAAAAGTGTTGCAAATAACATTGTGAGTGTTATGAAGTAACACCCCCAGTGAAAAGGGTTAACCCCATCGAGTGCAAAAGGGAACACTTAAAAGTGTCTTAAACAACAGCATGAATGTTATGGAGTAACAACCCCAGTGATAATATTTAACACGGAACAGTGTTGAAATTAACACTATTGGTGTTAGATTTTTAACAGTGAAATGTAGTTAAAATATTAACACTATGAAAAGTGTTAACTTAACTCGGAATCGGTGAGAATTATATAAACTCAGAAATAGTGTTGAATTTAACACTGTGGGAGTTGAAATAACACTGCCGATTTTGCAGTGTAGACATCACCAATTCTGCATGGAAGAACAAACAAAACAAAAATAATTACTTTTTTTTAAACTGCTCTTGCGGGCCCCGTTGTGGCCTTGGGGGCCCTAAGATGTCGCTTGGTTCGCTTATGCCTTGGGCTGGCTCTGTTTCCAGGTTACTGCAGGTTTCGTGTTGTAGTTCAATGTTTAAACCTCCTTTGTGAGTCGCGTTGGATAAAAATCTAAATGCTTAAATTTAAATGTAAATATTTATGAAGTATTCCAAGATGACCTGTTGAGGGTTAACTTCGTACAGTGACATAAAACATTTTTTTCAAAGGGTATAAATACTTTTGCAGTTAAACTGCAGATGCACATTAATTTATTCTAAAAGGGAGAAAGGGATGAATATAGGACGTACCACAAAAAAATGACTGTAATCCTGCTTTTGGCATAAAAAAATCTAAGTTAACTTTATGTCATCCCAGTCATATAATCAGCACAGGTGAAGCTGTAAAAGAGTCCAGCTGGAGCCTCTATCAACCTAATTATCAGACCGACTGATATAACAGAGGGACAGATGTGCTTGAAATCATCGTCTTGTGTTTCCAGTGGTTACCTCCAATGAAAAGCAGGCAGCCATCAGTGTTCAATCAAAAGGGCCTCACATGCAAGGAAATTGCTGCAAGAATATTTTGTTAAATGAACAAAAACTAAGGTGTTTAATAGCTGTGGAGAAGGGTCCAGTACATGTAGAAGAGTAAAATAAGAACCAAGATTGTCTCCTCCAGAAATTGCCACCATTGCACGGCTAACTCGGAACTGGCAAGAGACGGATGTTAGTGGATCTGCATGGACAATAAATGGAATATGCTCAGACAAATGCCTTGAAGCACTTTCTATTCAGGAGAAACACAAATGGCAGACAGAAAGTCTGCAGAAAATGTAAGAATGAACATAAAAGGACAGCTGAAACGTTATTTTATTTTATTTTTCACCAATCATCCATCTGATTGTTTGGGACATCTGGAAAATCATTTGTCCAAAGAAAAGCATATGAGGGCTACAATAAATGACCATGTCTGAACTCTGCCGTGAATACTGAGTGGAGTCAGAACATCGTCAAAGAAGGACTTTTTTAAACAAGGCACAGGAAGAAGAAAAAAAACATTCTGTGCATTTTTCTAACAAGACAAAGCCTTTTACAAAGAAGATGTGATTATTACTATCTTTTTTAAAGTGGCTTAAAGATCCTAAAATGGAAACTCTCCATATCTTAAGCTTATGGGCGTCAGTTAGCTAGTCAACATCTAATGCTTTTATTAATAATGGCCAGTAAACAAACACAGTTCATGTAAAGATTACAGACAATTCAACCAGCATTCCCTTATATTAAAATGTGATAAAAAATAACTGAACATGAACTGGTATGTTATCAAAAAGATTCTAGCTTCACTAGAGCAATAAGTAAGATGCTTCACTGAGAGATTTCTCTTACATAATAAACACCAAAATGTGTAAAAATGTGTAAGCCTCAAAACATCAATCTAGCAACTCATGTTTAATAATTCCTAAATATATAAAAGCCAGTCTTTTATTTAAAACAGGGTTCCATGCAGTCAGAAACTGATGTTTTTATCCCCCTTGTATGTTTACTATTGGGGCTTATCAATGTTAAAACAGGTTAGTGATCTTAAGCAAAGTTTTAATAACAAAAAAAACAAAACACAGTCTGCTTTCGCAGGAATCCCAACATATCCTTGGACCCAACAAAGCATTATTTATAATTCTCTGGTCTAAGTTATTCTGACATACTGGTGCATAAAATCTATGTATATTTAAATAAATTAAGTGCACTTACTTGTTCAAATTAAGGATTTTTGCTGATGTTTCCCTGTTTCCTCAGAGTATGAGCTTCTGCAGTAAAACCATAATGTAATTCAGGATTTCTGAGGCCTTCCTGATTTTCAACATATGCGAATGCTGCAGAAACACAATAGTTTTACTGTAGATTGTAGGTAAAAGCAGGTAACAACAAATTACATGCTGCACTCGTGGAAATATGCTGCACTTGTTAAACAATATATGGCTGGCTGAAGTTGATTCTTCAGGGAGGGTAGTGCACATAAATACCTGCATTAAGTTATTATGTATTGCATGTTAATGTTACCCAGCTAATGTTTAATTCTGAATACTCAAGTGAGCTAATGTACATGTATATTAAAATATCAGGAAATCTGTTTATTTGTTCCAGCTTTTATTTGTTCCAGGGTAAGTTTGCTTTAGAAGCAAAGTTGATCCGCTTCAGGGTAAGAGATTTATGTACTGAACATATCTTACATTAAACCAAGCTTAGTCAAAGTCTTTAGTGTCCAATCTCCATATATAAGATTTTCTTGCGCATTCAGGTAGAATGGTCCATATTCTGATTTTGATCAAATATGGCATCGTTTAACAGGATTTTTTAAACATTATTACTTACATGTGTGATAAGAGGAATAAATTTTTTTTTTGTTTAGTATCAAAAATAAAGCTTGAAAAAACCATAAAACCATAAAAATTGTTTTTAAGAATGGATGGTAATTGCTTTAAAAGTGGATGGTATAATTTGCTCTACGATGCACCGCACCTCCTACTATGAATTGCTATGTCAGCCACCTAAAACATTTTTTTTATCTAGTTATTGTTTGGCAAACAGGTGAAATATAAAAACAAATTATTATTTAGTTTAATGTCAGTTTTCTTTCAAATCCCACTTCTGATCCCTTTTTTTTTTTTAAAGCTAATCACATTAGCCATTAAAATACAGTCAATATTAACAATTTTTCGCAGGTAAAGATTACTGTCAAATAATCATAGGCACACATACAACTGCAGAGGGATTTGTCTTTCAATATACTTGCTGGTATATTGACTGGAGACTGACCATAACCCTATGTTTGATTACGTAACAGGACAATGTCAACGTTCTGGCACAGCTATTAAAATTACTACGGCAAATTTTTCATCTTACCAAACTTCATAGATTTGATAGAAATGTATTATTTTGCAGAAAAAACATTAATATCTCGAACTGTTTTCACCCCTCATAGGAACATGAATAATATTGCACACCGGGCCCAAGGGCCAAATCACTCACTGACAGGCAGCCAATGTGTGATTTATTTCTCCAATCTACTATGGTCAAAAACATATGAATATTAAACCGTTATGGGACAAACAAGCAACAAATAATTCTTCTAATTTAGCCAACGTTTTTTTTTCGCCATCAGACTGGAATGCCATCCGATCTCATTGAGAGAGCAAAGACAAACACAGAATTTTTAAAAATATGAATCAGATCTAGCAGGTAATTTTTTAGGGTAATGATAATTTGCACTTAAAAATTCCCACAGATAAAATGCCTTTTAATTCCACTCTACCTGCTGAAACAAGCTAATTACAAGCTTAACTTTTGCTAACAGCCACCCATTCACGGGCTATCTAACTATCTTGTAATTATGCAAACCGGCAAATAAATACAAGACAAAAGTAACATCATGTAACCGTGCTACACATTCTATTTAGGCTGTGTTGGCTCCCTGTAAGCAGCAAGAAGGAAATTGAACAAACTCTATTGATTGTGGTGTTTAAGAACCAGGCTATTTTCCAATAGCAGTACAAATGTGTGTGCCTTCAATAAACTGTATGCATTCAAACACAAAAGAAAAGGCCATTAATTTTCTATAAAGTCTTGTCCTTGAACAGTCGTGGGAAAACTCCATAAGACATTGGATGAGAGGTGGGTACACCCTGGAGAGGTAACTAGTCCACCAACCTGCATGAACACAGATTTAAACATAATTTGGAGAGGCTGTGGACCGTAGGAGGAAGCCAGAGTACCCAGAGTGAACACACCAGTGAGTCCAGGATCTTTTTGCTGCATGGCAACAGCACAAACAACTGCTCCACCATGCAACCCTACTAAAGGAACGTATATCTGAATAAACAGTTTACACGTATTGTATTTTTTTTTAGTTGGATTACAATGCTTAACTTTCTATGTTTTGCCTATTTTATTATCTATTTATTAATCACACTGTATTTAGGATGTTAAACCCTCTGAATTCTAGGGTATAATTGGCCGTTTTTGACCACTTTTGATTTTATCCTTATATTTTACTTTTAAAAAATGTTTACCTTGCATTGCTTGGTATTTTTTTTTTTTCAGCACAACATTTTTCTTTGTGGATTTACTTTTTCTTTCCATTTTGAAATACCATGTTGACCCAGTGGACCTAAAATCAAACAAAAAAGTCATATTTCTTACTGTGAAAACCACAAATATGTTTAACGAACCGTTTCCACAACTCGGAAGGTAAATATAAATTGTAAAGCTCAAAAGTAACATACAATCTTTCACAGAACAAAGTAATTTATGACTTTTTTTGCATAAGTATCAGGCATTACCTCATGCGTTTTTTGTACAGCTATTTACAAAACAATGTAATGTCTCACAAATTTGTTTAACAAAAGAATTTTAAAACTTAGGATGCAAATAGAAATTGCACATTTCAAAACTTTCTATTGCTTTGTCTGTCTGTCGCCGCCGTCAATCCCACAAAATTCCCTTTTCCCATGGCAACTAAATGGATTGGCTTGCGATTATGATTTCTGATTATTTAACGTGGTGCATCTTTTTACCAACAGTACAGGGGTTGTCGTGTTTTCGTCTGTGTGAAAAGCACATTTTTCCAGTGTCTATGAGGCACACACATCGAACGTGACAAAAATATTCCGATAAAAGTATGATGTAAATACTTTATCAGAACTATGGGTTTTACATGGCCTATCATACCTATCGACACAATTTAAAAACTGATATATAGTTTGAGGTCCCCACTTTCTACACAAGTTGAAACAGCGACTTATCGACGCTGCATTTTGCTGCTACGCCATATTTAGTAGGCAACGTTATTTAAAGACAGTGACAGAAAAATAGGAAACAGGAGGCTAGAATTGACTGTGGGGTTGCTCTTTGGATAAGGGCTATATATGTGAGGGGGTGAGTGAATGCTGCAAGTCAATGACTCGATGCAATCTGATGGGGCTCCTTAGATTGGAAACTTTTTCAAACTGATTTGTAATGATGTATCTATGATTTCAATTGATTTTTTTGTAATGTGCCTTGAGACGACATCTGTGGTAAATTGCCGCTATATAAATAAACTGATTTTTAAGTCTTGATAGGGTGACAAGAAGATAGAACGATTTGTGAAAGACTTAATCATGTCCAAACAAACAAAAACAAAAAAAGATATTTTTTTCCCCACAACACAGCAGCCTTGTTACCTACTGGCAGGAGTGTGTTTTATCTTTACATCTTGAAAATCCGGTTTCTGGGGGCTTCTTTTTTATTTCTCCAACTTGAAATCACAATAAATAAGAGAAGTCAGACTCCTTTTGTATTCGTACTCAAAATGTCTCAACAGAATAGTGGTACTTGTAGAAAATAATTTAATGAGGTGGTAGGGACCCATAATGAAAAACCTGACAACGGCTGATACAGTTTAATGCAACCTGAACAGCAACAGCCATCACATCTTTACTAAAAGTTCTACTGTTTGCTCCCATGCTATTACCTTCAATTTCAAATAATTCCCTTGAACAGTGATGGTACTAAACATGTAGAACACATAAATTAGTGTTTTTGACCTCTTTAAATAGGACTTTTGAAAGTGGAAGAGAAGCCTGCTGACTAGAATGACTAATGCAATTTAAAAACACTACATGCACTACCACCTGCTGGTAACTTTAAAGCAAGGTCTGTAGAGTGCCAATTACATTCTCCAAGCAAACCATTTGCGTAATCTCTCCAACCCGTCTCTGTCAAGGGGGTCGACGCGGAGGTGATCGAGTCCTACAAATACCTTGGAGTACTTCTTGACTACAGGCTGGGCTGGTCAGTGAATACTGACTCCCTCTACAGCAAAGAACAGAGCAGACTGTATTTCCTGAGGAGACTTTGGTCCTGCTGGTGTTCTACTGGTCTGTGGTGGCCAGTGTCCTCTTGGCTGTGGTGTGGGGAGGCAGCATTAACTAGAGGGATGCTGGACAATGTGGCAGGCTGGTGAGGAAAGCAGGGTGTGTGCTGTGAACTGAGCTGGAGCACTTGACAACAATAGCAGAAAGAAGGCCCTCAGTAAGCTAATGAACATCATGGAAAATGTTCACCACCCTCTGCACAGTGCGATCACTAAGCATAGGAGCTCATTCAGTGGCAGACTGCTGATCCTGTCCTGCTCCACAGACAGACTCAGAACATATTTTGCCCCTCAGGCCATCAGACTGTTTAACTCTTCCCAGTACAGTAAACTAACCCAGTGATACAGTTACAGTCAGGACTTTTTAATAGACACACTCCCATACTTCAAGTCAACCCCAGCCACCCCCACTTTCTTAGATACCTATTTATATTCCCCCTCTCAGATGCCTTATTTGCACAAACTTTTTTATACTACTGTCCTTCAAATCTTTGCACATTTTTCCGTATCTGTCATATTTGTATCTCTGTCTCTGCACTGAACTGGTTTATTTTATGCTTTACATAATACTTGTACTCTGTCTAATAACTGAATCACTAGAATCACTATGACTATTTTTAACAAATTAAACACCATGTATTTCTTGTGTTAATTGTATGCATCTCCTATTTTATTAAACAGCATTAAAAGTGGAATCTAGCGCTCAGAATTATTAAATTCTTAAACACTTTACAGGGCTGAATAGTTTTGAATGAAGCTTTTCTTGCACAGCCATTTTTTCTTTCAGTATTTATATTGTTGGGCAAAAGTGTTTTTCACCTTTTACTTCTGTTTAGTATTTTACTCCATTCTGACACACAATTAGATAAATGTTTCCTTATTGATAGTAATGATAGTATGTATATATTTTCTGCAAATGTGATCATTCTTGTTCTTTCACTGTCAGGTTGATGCTAAGCATATTCTAATTTGAATTTGAAAGTGGCTTTTACTTTTTCTTGCAGATGTGAAGCATTTGTCTAAGTAGAAGCATCAAAAAGACAACCTCCTAGAGTAAAACCCAGTTTCTCATAATATAGCATCAGAAATGTTTTCCTAACTGCTGCTAATGTGCAATATAAGCTATTCAGACTGCTAAACAGAGCTTTGTGAAATCTGTTAAATTGCCCAAAAAGTGCACAGCTGGATGAACAAACGTGTAATTTTAAAGAGAAAATTTAGTTGCAAGGAGCCTAAGAGAAAATAACTAACAGGACCTCTGTGGACCACTACTAGTCTCTGCATGAAACTTGCAGCTTTACACCGCATTAGCCTCTGTTTTTGTGTTTTTACATTGAGTGATCTTCTGTTTTCACTACGGTAGAAATGCATCGTTGGCTCAAAGGTACAGCAAATTATACAGTGTGTGAGCTAGTATTGGTCCAAATACATCTGGGATCAAGACTCAACATAGGTAAAACAAAAAATATAGAATAAATTGAATAACCCAGACCCAAATTGACTATTAATGTGGTCAAAGATCAGACGGTCTAATCAATGATCAAAACATAAGATTAAACAAACTGATTAAAAGAACATGAAAACATTTATGAGCCGTCATGAAGGCAGTTTGATTGGCATGTGGCTTGGAGCATTAATAACAGTGAGGATGAGAGCTGCAGCATCTGATTATCACAAACTGTTGCCATGGAAATTGAGAGACAGACACGCAGCTCTAGATAGGAAAACTCAGCTGGTGCAATTAAAGGATAGAAAGTAAACTTGAAGCCAATCAGATTTCATTGGGTTTGTCTCAATCAAATGTCCACAGTTAAATGAGTTATGCAAGGAGACGTTCAGAGAAAAGCCAACAGTGAGTGTATCACTTTATTTAAAATTTGCCATCACAACATACTTTTAAAAAGGTTTTCAGTTTGAGGGTTTGTCGAGCTCATCGGCGAGAATGAGCGCAATCAGGAGCTCTGATTAAGTGAGGAGAGGAACTTTGACAACAGAAAAGATTAATAACTGTTCGGAGAAACATTTTTGAGACTTTCTGCAACTTGAATGTAATCAATTATTCTCCTTGATGTTGTTACTGAACATGACTGAAACATGATTTTTTGTTGTTTTGAACAAACTTGTTCTTTTTCCACAAAATTCCTATTTGCATTTATTTTCTTGATTTTTTTGCTTGTAAAGGAAATAAAACATTTCAGTGCCTTCAGATCTGCTCCTATACCATAATTGATATATGTTAAATTATCTGCTAGGTCCAACAGAAAAATAGAAAGTAGCAGTTCAAAACTTTCCTGACCCATCATTACAAATATCATTTTATTATATTGTGGCAACTAGATAAATTTTGTTTGGTGTTTTCAGTAAATTACTCTATCAGTCATGCCAAGGATATATTGGTAATAATATTACTGACTTCAGGTTGCTTAGGTTTAGGATTTGTTGACTAATTGGCCTAATTTGATTGAAATCATTAATTTCTCTGTTTTTCTATTTTTACATATTATATTTATGTTCTGCCTGTTCCTCAGTGTGGTTCACCTGGTGTGCTCTCCTCCTGCTGCCTTTTTGTCACCTTCCCTCTGCTTGAAAACTTTCTACTATTCCCCTAATTTATAGTATATTTATTATAGATTATTCATTATTTCCACTATAGTAAAAGTAAGTTGTAAGAATTTCAGAAATTAACTATAAAAACTAAATGGATTGGCATGTATTTAATTGGATTAGAAATAAATGCAATTTCTGCATAGAAATCTTGCACATATGCAATTTAAGACACCTTTAGGGCAACTGTGGTACAATGAGATGTGGTACAAGACTTTTATTGTAGAATAAAAGTCTTGTATGCAGATCAATCTTCATATCAAGAAAGAATCAAGAATTTATATAGCGCCGATTTAAAACAGATGTCGTCTCAAGGCACTTTACAAGAAAATCAATTCAAAATCATAGAGATATCTTTACAAATCAGTTTGAAAAAGTTACCAATCTAAGGAACCCCAGCAGATTGCATCGAGTCATTGACTTGCAGCATTCACTCCTCTGGAATCACCAGACCGAAACAATGGCTTCTGTTGTCGTTGACTTTACAGCAATTCCTCATACTGAGCATGCATGTAGCGACAATGCAGAGGAAAAACTCCCCTTTAATGGGAAGAAACCTCCAGCAGAAACTGGCTCAGTACAAGCAGCCATCTGCCACGACCGACTGAGGGTTTGAAGAGACAGAAACTAAATTAGAAGCACAGCATACTGAAAAAAATAGAGTGTATAGCAGCAGTTGTAGAGCGTCCCTGGCAGCATCTCAGCCCATGTTCTCTTCCAAGAAGCTGTCTCAGCTAACAGAACGCCAGAACAGGTGTGGTTACTATGGAGAAAAGAACACTAAGAAAAATCAAAAGCCTAACAAGGTTAAAATAACGGCAGCGAAAGCAGATTGGACAAAGGAAGAAAGTAGCACATTTATATTGGTGTATAAATGTGTGAGTGTCACAAATGAAACTGAAAAGCCAATATAACTCTGCAGCTGTCAATCATTTAGACAAATAAGTTAAAGGTTGCAAAAATGTGTCTATGTCAAAAAAGACGTATCTGCAAGATCGTAGTTAGAGTTCATTGTAAGAAAAAAGATAAATGTAATTAAAACCTACACAATATCTTAGCCTTGTTGGTTTGTTAAATACTCAACATGGCGACCAACTAATTAAACCAAATCTTATATTCTCAAAGTATTTAGATGAGATTTGTCACCAAAAATAAATAATTCCTCAATTTCTACTTATCATTAAAACATTTTATTTACAAACGATTCACTTTTATAAAATTTAAATAACTCTTATTTTTATTTTTAAAACCCTCCAACGTTTCTTTTTATCATCCAGTTTTGATTTAACAGACAGTCTTGATTTATCATGTCTTTGGTTGTATTAATGAATGTGTATGAGTCTGATTATGTCAGTGCTTATGAGTGCATGTGTGCTCACAGATGGCACAGCAACATGTCCAGTTTTTAAAGCGGACCTTTTTGTCAGATTGGATGAAGCTACTCCAACCTCTTCTTGCTTTAAGGGCTACATAACTCCTTTCAGACAAAATAATCTGGAGCTGAGCACTGAGGCTACTGCGATACGTTATTTAAACAATTTTTTCTATATAAAGCCATGAGAAAAAGGACGAGTCACATCAGTGGCCTTACGTGGTACATCCAAGCTTTTACAGTTTTTTTTTTGTTTTGTTTCCAAAATGTTGTATTCTTGATGAATAAATCTCTCAGATGTTACAGACTCAGATCACATGTACTTATCGAGACCCACAGATGTATTGAGTCAAGCTTTGGCAATGCTGATAAACCTCTAAATCCTAAACAATGATCGTTCTACAATCACTACCCTTTAGCTCCTTCTGCTACTACCACTACATTTTCCTAACACAGGAAAGACAAATCTGGCTACAAATCTTGAGATGTAAAAGCTTTGACAGTCATAACACAGGAAACTTTAGGAGTGAGAGCTATAACTGTGATTAAACTGTTATTGTTTCAAGGTAACAGTTGGTAACCTACAGGCTGCATGTCTGTTAAGCAGCTGACTGCACTGTAAAAAATGAAATTTAGGCAGAACTCAAAATTCTTATGCATTTTTATGTGTAGGACCTTTACCTGACTATTTAATTTTTTCTTTTGAGTTTGCCAAACTTTGATTTCTACGCCTCTGTAACTCATCCAGAGGTCATAGAGCCTTGAAAAGTTTTTGGGTGTTAAAACTTTGATTGATGAGTTGTTGTTTCTTTTTTTATCAACATGAAAACAGCAGTAACTTAAAACTTTATATTGTACAAGTTATGACTCATATATCTAACTCTATTTTAGCTATATTAAAGTGAAATTAAAGATTCTAATAACAAAAAATTTATGTTAACTTAACTTTTATAAGTATTTTTATTTAATCTTTATTTATTTTTTACATTCTATTCTATCATATCATAGCATTTTCATAATATCAAAGGTATATTTAGCACCCAGAGGGAAAAAAGAAGCCTTTGGAGAAAGAGAATAAATAAACCATTTTTTCAATTTAATTAAGTGCAAAAGTTGAATCTGAAAGCTGCAATTCAAAAGCCAACTCCAAAAATTGGATTCCCAGCTTTTTACAACAAAAGCACCAAAGTAAGCACAACTTTTTTTTTTTTCCGTTGCAATGACCTACAACGTACAAATTTAAGTACTGACAACTCATGACTTATTGTTTGATTACAACTGCTGTGGTTTTTCTGCTAAACTTAAATTTGCTTAAAGTAATCCAATATAAAATGGTTTTATCTCCAAAAAAATTGAGTTGGACTTTTACAGTGTGCAGGCTGGCTACCAGAGAAATAGCATAAACCCATTAGGTACTTAAAGATTATTTCTAAAGTTATACACAAAATGATTATAGCTGCAATAATCAATATGGTCTGTTGTTTAAGCCATAACGGATTTTTTTCTGATTAAAATAAATGAATTATGTTATCGTAACACGTTCTACTCTATTTTCTCTTATATTGTGTTTTTATAAACTCCATTTTACCTTTTTCTAAGTCTAGGTTATCATATTTGGCTCAGAAACTCATTGAAGCATAAGCCTGAACCTGACCAGACTACCTTCTAGAAAAAAATCCAAGAGTACTGCCATGTCTAACTTTCAAAACCTGAAATAACCAAACTGGTTTCATACCATATAAGGGTAATATATGATCAAAATGTTTTAGATTTTTTTTTTTACTTTAGCTGACTAAAGCTTTAAAAAAGCCTGCCATTACAATTCAGTATCATTCTACTATAATCTCTTCAGTGTGTGACTATAAAAGTGAACTTATCTGATAAACTTCCAAATAAGTAAATTTCTTTAGAATGCTGGCTGACTGCAAATAGGTTGGAATTTTTTTTTTCTCTGTGCAAACTTCCATCACAATAAAGAGACACCTAAGACGTCAAAATCCTCAAAGGGCCAAAGACTCCTACTCTGCATTAGCGGATAAGATATCTGTAGGTAAAATCTTCTCAAAGGTTTTCAAGAGTCCTGGATTATCAGAGTACACAACACTTATAGCTGGTGTGTGAGAAAAAAACAACAAAAAAAACACAAGGATCTCGGTGAGAGTGGCTCACCACCCTGAAGAAAAGCATTAAGTAAAGCCTGTGCCTAGGCACTTCAGATTCTCCTAAAAGCTCCAGCAAATTCACTCTGTGATTCGAGTTCAGTTGAGTTTAAAGCTCTCTAACCACGAGTCCATTATGCATTATTATTTAGTTCCTTTTAGAATTATGGCAATTTGTCCCCGGGATCATTGTTACTGGTTGCATTTATATCTGTTATAGTTGTGTCCTGAATGAGCTGCCTTAAAAAGTGAAAAAGGCCAGCATCACTTGTCCCACTTCATCTTAACTTATTTGTCAAGCTGTCCGTCATCCTTTCAACGGAGGCCTCCTTGTTAATGATTGATGTGGCTCCTTTTAATGTGATGGATGAATCGTCGGCTGCATGATGGGATAGGGGTGAGTCATGCACCCCTGCACCCTCCCCCCAGCACTCTGCTACCCTCTGCATGGAGCAGACACACGCCTGGTGTCCATCGATGGTGGAACAAAGAGACATTCAATTTAAGCCCCATCAATAATGTACAGCTTAGAGGGCCTTCTGCTGAGGCAGCCCTGTAAAAGCCAGGACATTGTTGTGTTGAAGCAATAGTTTTTGACTGGTTTATTATCTCCGGATCTGCACACTGACTCATGGAGGATATCGCTTTATTTACTTTGGCAAGGCAGCACCATGATGATGTTCGGAGACTCCTTTCTTGACCTGTTTTTTCTTCTTTTTTTTTTCTTCAGGCTGAATCTTATATTCTTTGGAATATGTCATAAAAACAGGAGCAATGCCATTTTTTCATTTATCAACCATGCCAGCTACATGAACACACAAAGAAAAAACAAATATGCTTACTTTAAATATGAGGTGGGCTTTAGCAAGTTACTGCTTAAAACCTGTCAAGAATGCATTTTTATTTATTTATTTAAGCACTATATATGATATAAAGAGACAACCTGATAAAGGAATGCAAGATATAAATACAAACATGAATCTTATACCCATCCAACAAGAAATATCTGTAAAATGAATCCTGTAGAGATAGGGGCAGGAAAAACTTACCCTTAAACCTTCCAAAAAAGTTTTTTCCGAGATGGATCAGATAAACAGAGGCAACCCACACAAGGCTCAATGAATTTAAACAAAGTCTAAAAGGTTAGTTAAAGGTCAGGGTCATAGCAAAGCAACACTAATCAATATTTTTTTCTTAAATGGAGAAAAGAATTGTGCCGAAGTGACTCACTGTTCGGGGTGAGCTTTTTTATTTGAGTGGAAATATTCGGTGTAACTATAAATGAAATATCCCGGTGCCGTGACAGAAATATATGCTCTGTAAACGGCCAAAATCACACACACACACACACACACACACACACACACACACACACACACACACACACACACACACACACACACACACACACACAC
>JAVLVB010000318.1:1579929-1593509 GCA_032876305.1 Orestias chungarensis | reverse complement strand
TTAAGTCAATCATTCTCTAACAACTTGGAAGGCGATTCCAACTTTGATCTTAAAAGTCTGCAGTTCATTTTGCTCAAAAATGCTTCTATACACTAAACCAGCCACTAGTTTATGGCATTTCATACATTCATTTGGATGTATGGTTCCCCTCAGTGTCAGGGTGAGTTCTTTAGTGTTTTTACACAGGTTGTCCACGGGGGGTCATCTGAGCTCCTCTGAGCACCTTCTCCACCAGCTCATCTCCCAGGTGCATCAAGTCAAGGCCATCAGCTGAGCAGTACAAGAGGAGCGGTGGATCAACTACTCATTGGCTGAGTATTAGTTGCTTATGGTAACCTTTTGTCCTCAGTGCCAGATCTCTCAAGTGTTCTCTAAGTGTTATTGATCTCCAGTTTTTGATATCTCTAGTTTTTCCAGTTTTTTGTAGTTTAGTTTTCTGCGTCTCAAGTTCTCCAGTTATTTTGATACTTTATTTTCCTTTTGTGCCCTCACCGTCTCCTGTGCTCCCCCCTCCAGGTTACAACCATCTCAATGCTCACTCAGTCTCAGGATTCTCACTGGTCAAACAACCCTCTGGTTTCACCGCTCCTCTGGCTCAGCTCAGTCTACTCCCTCCCATCTGCTGTGCTCACCACCCCGGACAACCTTCCATCTGGATCTGCCTAAAGGACTCACCACTCACACCTCCTGGTGTACATCTTCCATCCCCAAAGTAAGACTGATTCACATTACTTCACGTTTTCCCCGCATCACCTCACCTGTTCCACTTACCCGTCAGTGGTCTCCGGTCTCCCACGTCGTTCCCGTCCTCCGCAGAGGTTCCCTGCTGAACTGTTCCGTGTCTGCTGTCTCTGGTTCCCTGCCGTGCCCGTCATCTCAGTCCCTGGATTCACATACACACATCCCTTCAATAAACTCATATTATTGTACTCCTGAGAGTCCTGTGATTTATGTGGGTCCGAAGCTTAAATACTATGACACAATACTCAGGCCAAGCAGACCCACAAGAAGCTCTCAGGAGGATTATCACTGATCAATCAGCCATGCTTCACTCCCACGAGTCCGTCCTCCGTTCCCTCTCCGAACAGCAAGCAACAACAAACCAAACTCTAGAAAACGTAACTCACCTCCCTCAAAACCTGGTTCCCAGAGCTTCAGACATGGTCCCCCATCCACCGTTTCACTCCCACCATCACCTCCACTTCAGCATCGCCCACTTCCGGTTACGGTTTCCCGCAACGTCTCACTTCCTATTCCGGAGAGATATTCAGGTGAGGCTGGCGGTTGCAAGGGGTTTGTTATGCAGTGCTCGTTGGTTTTTGCTCATTCACCTCATTCTTTTCCCAATGATGATGCCAGGATAGTGTTTGTTATCGGCCAGCTGTCCGGTAAGGCGCTCAAGTGGGCTGAATCTCGCTTTCACCGATATTCTGAATTCAGTCTGTCTTATCAAGATTTTAAAGATGAGTTCATGGAAGTTTTTTGGCAGGATAGAGATATGTTTACTAAATAAAACAGGGCACGGAGTTCGTGGCTTAGTTCGCCAAAGAGTTTCATACTACAGTATTGCCTTGAATGGGATCCTCGATCCCTTAAAAGTACGTTTTTCCATGCGTTCAACGAGTCGTTACAGTAAGAGTTAGTGCTATTTGATGAACCCGATTCATTGGATGAATATATAGCTTTAGCTGCTTGTGTTGATGGTCGTCTGAAGGAAAGAGACCAATTAAGAGCTAATCGCAGAGCTGTTAGTCGGGCCCCCGTTGCCGTCCAGTCCCTGTCTGCCTCAGCTAATCCTCTTCCCTCTCGAGCCCTACCTGAACCCCGCAGATTGACGCCCCCGAGACCGGAACCTATGCAGGTCGGACGAACACCGGAGGAGCGGCAGCGAAGAATGCAGTCTCGGGATTGCATTTACGGTGGTACTCCCGGGCATTATATTGCAAACTCTCCGTCCCTGAACCAAGGCAAGTCTCAGCTCCCCGGTCGGGTCCGTCTGTGAACACGAGGCAACAGGCGGACCAAACCATCAGCACCGAACAACATCAGCTTCTTCTTCCAGCTACCATAAAGAATAATCTCAATACATTCAACCTTTCTGCTTTAATTGACTCTTGTTGCGAGCAGTCTCTAATAGCCCAAGCACTTACAGAACAATTACAGATTCCTATTACGCCACCCGATGTCCCACTCCGCGTCTTAGCCCTAGATGGTCGCCCCCTGCCTCAGATGACCCACGTCACCAACCCTCTGGAACTCATCATTACCGGTAACCACAAAGAACTCAGATCCTTTTTTTGTTTTTTCATTCTCGCAACCAGAGACCATCCTCGGCTTTGACTGGCTAACCTCTCACAACCCAACAATAGACTGGTCAGAACGTTCCATAACCTCCTGGTCTTCAAACTGTCGTTCCTCCTGTCTCCAGGCTGCCGTTTCTCCTAGCCCGCCCCAGGAAGACCTCTCCATCGATTCTCAGGACCTCAGCTAAAATCCCTGACGAGTACCTGGACCACAGGCCGGCCTTTAATAAGAGTAAGGCCTGCTCTCTACCACCACACCGACCCTACGACTGTGCCATAGACCTTCTCCCCGGAGCCCCCCTGCCTTCTAGTCGACTGTTGAACATTTCACCCAGGAAATGAGAATCGATGGAGAAATACATTAATGAGTCCCTCGCTGCTGGCATAATCAGGTCCTCCTCATGTCCCCTCGGGGCGGGCGTCTTCTTCGCAACCAAGAAGAATAGTTCGCTCCGACCTTGCATCGACCACCGCGGACTCAATCAAATCACCGTCAAGAACAGGTACGCTCTAACCCTAATCACTGCCGCTTTTGAATCATTACAGAAATCAACAGTCTTCACCAAACTGGATCTCCGCAATGCTTACCATTTAATTTAGCATACGCCAGGGGGATGAGTGGAAAACCGCCTTCAAAACACTCCCAAGTCTGGAAGCACTTCTGTGCTGCACTGGGGGCCAAAGTAAGTCTTACGTCCGGTTACCACCCTCAGACAAACGGTCAGACAGAACGGCTAAACCAGGAGGTCGAGACAGCTCTCCGTTGCCTTCCATCAACCCACCAGGCCGACTGGAATCAGCACCTCCCCTGGATTGAGTACGCCCACAATTCCCACGTCTCTGCCACCACTGGTTTGTGCCCGTTCGAGATCTCCCTAGGGTATCAGCCACCACTTTTTCCTGATGATGAGAGGGATATCTTGGTGACTTCTGTCCACCACCACATTCACTGTATCTGCTCCATCTGGAGAAGTAGCATCGCCGCTCTCGAACGTTCATCCAACCTTAACAAGAAAGATGCTGACAGAAGACACATCCCAGCTCCCACCTATTCCCCCGGGCAGCAGGTCTGGTTATCGTCCCGAGATATCCCCCTCAAGTCCGTCTCCCGCAAGCTCTCTCCCCATTGCATAGGTCTTTACACCGTCCAGTTAGTCATTACCCCTTCCACCGTCCGTCGCCACCTTCCTAACAGTGTCAGTATCCATCCAACCTTACACATCTCACAAATAAAGCCTGTTCAGACCAGTACTTTGTGCCCTCCAGCCGACGCCCCTCCGCCCGCCCGCATCATTGATGAGCACCCTGCTTACGATGTCCGGAGGATCGTGGCTGCTGTCGACGTGGTCGGGGTCATTAGTACCTCGTTGACTGGGAGGGTTACGGTCCCGAGGAGCGTAGCTGAATGCCCGGCTCCTTCATCCTTGATCCCGTTCTCATAGAGGATTTCGAGGCCTCCTCCTCTTCGTCTAGACCGCCGCATTGCGGTCCTTGGGGGGGAGGTTACTGTGAGGGTGAGTTCTTTAGTAAGTTTCACAGGTTGTCCACGGGGGGGGGGGTCATCTGATCTCCTCTAAGCACCTTCTCCACCAGCTCACCTCCCAGGTGCATCAAGTTAAGGCCATCAGCTGAGCAGTACAAGAGGAGCGGTGGATCAACTACTCAGTGCCTGAGTATTAGTTGCTTATGGTAACCTTTTGTCCTCAGTGCCAGATCTCTCAAGTGTTTTCTAAGTGTTATTCCCCTCTAGTTTTTTGATGTCTCTGAGTTTTGATGTTTGTTTCTGATTTTTATTGTCCAGACCTTGTTCTTTTCTTTGAGCTGACTTCTTGGATCTTGCCTTAGTAGTTGCTGGTTTTTGGCTTATGTTGCTTTACTTGTGGACTATTCACGGCTGTCGTTCATAACATATTATTCAAAGGAACTTACAGCACTATTCAGAATCTACTTTTCTCTGTTTCGGAGTTGATGTTCACTGAATTACTTTCCCTCTTGTCACCATTCAGACACATTTCTACAGCCTGAATGACATTTTATGTCCTGGTTGTTAGTTAAATTAGTTAGTTAATGTCTTGCTCATGCTTAGTATGCAGCTTGATGTCATGTCTGTTAGCCACTGTACATAATTGTGATCCTTCTTTCTTTCAAATATTTTTTCAGTGTTGTTTACCATGCCATTAGAAATACAGATTAGCTTTATTGTTGGAGAACAGTCTGTTTATTTTTCTGTCTTCTTACTCCTCTGTGTGTCTCTTCAGTTTGGCAGCTAAGGCTTGCAGTCTTTGTTTGGCAGTGTCCAGGGCCTCAGGTATGGGCATCTGTTTTTTTTCTGGGGTATTCCCTTTCTGCTTACATTCTGCTGCACTTCTGTCATTTGGCTTACCTCTATCTGTATTGCCTTGAATTTACCTTCCAAATCTTTCTCATGTATATATGCATATATGTATATGTGTGTCTGTCTGTTTGTGTGTGTGTGTGTGTGTGTGTGTGTGTGTGCGCGCATGCATAGCCTCACAATAAAATATGCACTGGAAGGTCCAACATATTATTCAGGTGGATTTATTTGGTCATATTATTTATCTTACTTATTGACTGGATGAGGAAACAAAAATGTATATTTTTTCTTTCTGCAACACCCCTAGCAAAGTAAAGGAAGTAAAACGGCCTCAATTCACAAGTTGCGTTGTGGGGATATCAGGACAATGTAGGTAGAGCAACCATCTTTCTAGACAGAGTTCTTCACCCAACTGGATTAGACTGTTATCTTTTTCCCCTCCTAACTATAAGCTTTATCAAAAAGGAAGGTTTTAAGCCTAAAATATTTAAAGTACATTTGCTTTTATCTGGACACATTAATTAAAGAAGTTACATGTAGGTTTTGATGATACTGCAAATAGTATTAAACAAATACATCCCAAGCAGTATGGGAAAACCTTTCTTCAAAAGTCTCCTTTAAAAAAAAAAAAAAAAAAAATGAGTTTCTGAGCCTTTTATCGTACCTTTGGTATGTTTTTTTCCTGTCTGTCAAGTTTTTTCTCTAAGTACTGGCCATTTGGGGTGTACTATAACTAAACCAATGCTCTAGTATAGCTTTTGTGTTTCTCAGAGCTGCTGCAGATCCTAATCATCTTTGACCCTCTGAGTATGAAACAGAGGGATAACATTGTAACTGTGGGCCATGCCATATGGTGTTTGTGGTCATCATATTACTGTATCATATAAAAAGCAAGTTACAGTAGTCTGTGTTGGGTTTCAACATTACATTTTGAAGTTATGAAGACAGGAAAGTTTCAAAAGTGTCTCTTATTTCTTGGAGCAAAAAAAAGGCCAGTCTGTTTCATCTTTATAAACACTGAATGTGAGGTCATATTCTTGACCCTTGTGGCCAAGAGGAAAATATTGTGTGACCCCCAAAGGGAATACTTTACATTTTTTGAAGAAAGGATATAAGATTTCCAGTATGAGCACAGAAAGTCAAGCTACTTTAAAGCAAATTCATATCAGCCTGTCACATTAACTTACCCGATCAGCACTGATCAAATAGAGTAGAGTCTCGGAGAATCACAATAAATGATTTCTTTGTTTGGCTGCTGCTGCGGTCACAAAAATGATTACATTCCAGAGAGACAATTTCTTATTTCAAGGCCAATCAGCTGATTAGCAATTATTAATCATGGAGCATAAGTGAACTTGGCTCCCTATTCTTCTACCATAGCCAGATATTAAGTACTGACCTAGAAAAGACCCTTATAATAGGCACTCTGGTGGCCAAGCCCTTTGCATGACACTCTATGTAATTGCTCCAATCCCCTATATCTTGAAAAGAGTATTATCCACTTCTAGTCAAGTCCTAAACCTCCGACCTAATCACAATAAGGAATTTCTTTAAGTAAATTTTACCCCATCTTTTAACCTGAGACCAACGTGGTGCACAGAGGCCAAGGATGATATGCAGCACTTACGCAAACAAGTGAATCCCTTCGATGGCCCTAGACACTTCTGGCTGAGATGGTCTACTCTGCCCCCAATCCATCTGTGGGCCTCCAGGGAGCTTGTGGTGATTATAGTTCATAATTCATAGAGGGGGCCAAACATCCAGGGTAAGACAACCCTAGGCTCACCTTTTCATAATGCATTGGATCTTGAGTGCTGAATGTTTTGCTTTTCTTCCCTCCATTTTTAAAGCAGTGAATGTAGGTTATTAGCTCAGTCAGATATGCACACAGCCAAAGAGTCACAGTCCCTGAACAGGCAGGATATGCCGAATACATAGTAATTGGAAAATTCCAAAGAGAAATAGACTCCGTTTGGTGTTTGCGTAGGTCAGTGATTAAGCTGGATGAGCTGGAGTGCTCCCAGGATAAATAAATAAAAAGCGGTGACAAACCTACAGCTCTAAAGGTTGTGTAAATCCCCTTAGAGGAGTCAGACTCCCACTTCTCAGTTAAATCCTTCTGCATTCTTAAGAGTCAGGGAGTGATGACAAATGCAAACAGGAAGCTCAGACCCGAATCAATTTACTCTGGTTTTCCCCGAAGGTCAGAGTTTTAGGTTAGGATTTTGTTGTTGTTGTTCTTTTACATGACGTCTACAAATATTTCCATACAGCCTGTGAATGTTGTAAGCTTACAAAAGGAACAATATTAATGGAGGACAAAAAAATATTGGAGTAAAGTTATAAGAGCCAAAATCTTAAATGTGTTCAAGAAGTAGATGTCTAAAATAGTTTAACCAGTATAGGGGCTGAACATTTTTTAAAAAACAATACCAGAAACCCAATTGGTTAAATATTAGTACATTAACATTAAAATGCAAAAAGCTATTTCTTGTTTTCAGTAACAATTTTCAAACTTCTCTTAAAAACCTACTGTTCTATGTTTTACACATTGTAATATATATATGTGGAAAATATAAATCTTTGGCTATGATCGTAACATGACTTAAACTAATACATGTCACCTTTTATTCAAAAACAGAAAAGAGGCAAAGCTTCAGATTATTATTTTACTATAAAAATATTTCAATGGAAGGTTTATTAAAACATTAAATAAATGCAGAATTGTGTTTGGTTTGAGCCTTTATATGGTTTTAATGTGGGTCAACATCCTTCTGTCTAGAAGGAAAAAGTGGTGTGTCTGGTTTGAGATATCCTGAGGCTGCAGTAAATATCTGATAAAATCCAATGCAGTAATGAAAGCAGTGGCGACTGCCACCACCCATGGGCGTCTGCAGCAGCTTGTTACAGCTTGTTACACTTAGCAACCTTCCCTGCAGCTTAGATATTAGAAAATGTGCCAAAGGGTGAAAAAAAACGATCGATTTCAGTTCCTCGACAAAACATCTTGGCAGTTTCTTTTGCCTAAAATATGTTACCAATTACACCTGCATGCTTTGGATGAAACAAAACAAGGAGCCAAGTGGTCATATAGGGTCAAAAAATAGAGCTTCAATACCCAAAGTGACATGGTGTTATATTTATTTTGCAGTTTTGCTTCATCATTACTGTAATTACCTTTACCCTGCATTGGAAAAACATATCAGACTTACCATGTGAAATTACTGATTTAGCAGGAGGGTTGAATATCAGTGCACGTAAGTGGATACTTCATCTATAATCATGACTCTCTGTTTGGACAGCTGTTGTTGTTTAAAACCAAACTAAACATGGCAGCCTCTTCATTCTAAGCATGAAGCAGAGCAGCTCCTCACTGGCGGCTGAACAGGCCTAGGCATTAGATCCAACAAATATCCCTGATTCATACTATAAAGATTTATGGCTGTCTTCAGGGTTAAGCATTTTTCAGAGAGTATGATTAAATAAATCTTTGTGACTCTGCCATTTGTGTGACAATGCTTGTCATATGCACTGTTTTGGTGGCTTCTGTAACTCACTGAAATCTCACCCTGTGAAAGTTGTTTCACAGAACTTTGAAAATCCACAATGTTTCTGGGGTATTCCATATGCATGATCTCCGAATGTCTGTGGTTTACTTTTTATTTTTTTAAAGTCAAAATGTCTTAAAAATTGAATTGCTGAATAACCAGAGTGAATGAAAAATATCCTGTTAGATTGCATCACAGAGGTCTGACAAGCATATATGATAATCTATTAATGTTGCTTTCTTTAAGCTGGACAACCACAGTAAGTCTGAATACATAAGCCTATTCTAAATAATTTTATTTGTAGAAAAATGGTTATAAAAATGTTGGCTCTTGGAGATTTCATTGCTAAATACACAAAAATGACATAAGATTTTTTTAAAGCAACAGTAAAGAAGTTTCAGTTTTGGTCGATTTTGGCAGCCATTGTGATCAAAAGCGCTAGTGTTTTGCCTGAAGGAAGACTGTATTTCCCATGAAGACCAGCACATAGCGTTGTAAAAATCCTGATCTGCCGGTCGCCTGTGGTTGGATTGAAGTACATTTCTGTTTCCAGTGCCTGTGTGAAGGATGAATAGCGATGAGGTAATGAATCTAAATCATTGTCATATGAGGATGTTGAAAATAATAAATGGGGGAAGTCACGTATGCTGTAAAGCAGTCAACACATTTATAGATGTTTTGTGTGGCAGGGTTCCTGCCACTCCCCTGAAGGTTGCTTAGTCCCAGAGGTGTCATTCAACAAGCTGTAAGTCGACGTATAATCACAAAAGTTATGAAAATTTTATGAAGTTTGAAAAGTAGCTTACTGTTGCTTCAAAGCTAAAATAAAATTCTAGGAAAAGTAAAATATAAAACATTATGAAGCAGCTAATGATGTTAGTCTCTAAGATATCTGTGCATGAAAATTAATAAGGAATATAGAAAATAAGGCTCAAGTAGTAAAGTAGAGAACAGCAGTCTGATTAAGAAACCGGTGTAAATTTTGAAAAAACAATAAATTAATGCACCAGCACTGAGCAGATCAGCGGCGATAATATTCACGGTTACACTAATTAGAGAAGCTGTCACGTCTCACAACCAATAATGCTGTAATCTCTGTAATGAAAACGGTTCCAACGCTGATATCCTGCAACTGGTACACGCACGAACAGAGTGCTGTGGTGATGACTTTATTTAACTCCTCTCAGCTAATTTTAATACCAGTAATCAGAAATGTGTTTGCTTAATTACTTGCCAGCTGACTACTACTTGATCAGAGTTGATTGAGAGTGAGACAGATTCAGTGGTAATATTATCACAATTTAGGCTAAACAATATTTCTTTTAACCTTCAGCTATATGAAATTCATTGGTATAATTTATTAAAAATTCTTAAAAGGAGTTTGCAAAGAAAATGGTGGCAATATTACTCCGTGGCCTTATGCACCAGCATACAGTATACAGATCCATCTCTTATCTAAAACCGCTGGTGCCCATCATATTGGCATCATAAATATAATAAGCTGTTTGAAATTTGATCCGTCTGCAGAATACAAACCACGGTAAGGTCTGGAGAAGCCACTTCGGTCTTCACTTTGACCACCACGTGCTGTAAGAACCGGGCAAGCAGTCAATAGCGGGAACAATGAAATATCACATTATCATTCGCATTATGAATAATTAAAGAAACTATTTATATGTGGTTGTCATTTCCTCTAAAGTTTTCGAAAGATTTAGTGTTTAAAAGCTGTAGACATATTTTTATAACACAGACTCAATGAAGCGATTCATGTGGTGTGTCTCACGAAAACAAAATAAAGCTAGCCTACACACACACACACACACACACACACACACACACACACACACACACAACAGTTGATAAGTATATACAGAAATATGACCCTGTCTCAGATGATATTTGATTCTCTATTTAGTCATGCAGAGTGATGAATTACATCTAGTGCTTTTCATCTATCTCCACTGCCTTCATCAGCATTTCCCAAAACATACTCTCATTTTTCTCTCTGATAGAGTGTAAGAAAAAAAAAAGATTTCTCACTTTAAGGTTAAAGCATTCAATGACTTCCCATTTTGTCTTGCTGCAGCATATTCTTCCCTCTGTTGCAGTCTGTCGTTTTGTTGTTTTTGTTTTTCGAGAGAACAGCTTAACAAGGAAGACGTTTTGCATCATCACTCTGCCTGAGCCTCTCTTGAGTTCCTTGTATCTGGTCACTGAAGAATAACCTGTTAACTGAGACGGCCGTGTATGTGAATGTAAAGTGAATACACCCTCATATACATGTCTGTGTTAATAGGGATACCGCAAATGGTTTTTTTAATACGGTTTTGTTTTTTTTTATTTTTAATTTATTTGTTTATATGTGCATTTCGGCTCCTGTAGGTTTTCTGTAGGAATTCATTGTTAATGCTACTGAGAGAAAAATTATGACATTGCGTTGTTTGACTGTACCAAGTGAGTGGGAGACAGTATTTCATGATTTTAATGTGAACATTTTATCCTTTTTCTTCTTCTAATTTTTAGATCTATTGATTTAAAACTGGTGACTAGGACCCCGTGCTTATAGCCAAAATATTTTCTCCAGATGAATGCATTGTCGGTGCATTAAAACACTTAGCGTGGAAACTGTAATACAAATTGCACTTGCTGATACACTTATTGCAGTAATAACACATGGATCCCTGTCCACAGTCTAATGCACTGCATGGTTACCTCACTAAAGTTTCCATCTCTGGCTGTCATTAATAGGTTCCATTCATAAATAACCACTTCCTCATTTTACTGCAGCAGTAATGCATGTTTTGCAAGGAGCACTTATCATAAAATCCATAAACTGCCAAGATTCTTAAAGTAAAACCTTTACAGAGCAGAGACCCTCTAGAAAGCTATCAATGAGCACAATAAAAAAACCAATTATTTATTACAATTAAAAATAGTGGGGGCGGGAATATTGCGAGAGGATAAAATATTACACTAATCTTACATTCCTACTGTCATTTGCTCTTTTTAGCTTGTGCTCAGTGTGGTGTAAACTTAATAAACAGACTTGTGTCTACTTGTTTATACCAGGAGTGTTTTTAGATATTTAACTGGAGGCAAAAAGATTAGGAATGTGCTAGGCTGCCTCCTGTTTCTTACCCTTTTCAAAAATGCTGAAATAGTGCGGATTCCCCGTGGGAGTTTCTGAAGAGGGAACACGAAAAACACAGCAGCTTCGGTGCAAGCAGAGCCGCTCCCATGACACATTTGTATGAGAGAAGGGGATTTATCTTCTTCTTTTTTGGGGAAAAATGGAGGGGGGAGCCTGATCTGAGATCTCTGCATCTGCTCAGCAGCTTGGTACTAGGAGTGCTGGAGGCAAGGCAAGGCACGTCATCGTCGTTTGATTAAAGATTTATGCCCTCCCAGAGATGCTTTCTCTCATATTTGTTCTTAAACCTTATCTCCTACGATTTGCTAGGAAAATGTTTGAAATAAAGGAGTGACACCCCTGCTAATTGTTTTTATACTGCAGGGTGGCATTTTTAAAAAAAGCATGTGAGGATTTTAAGTACTGAATATTGAGATAAAAAAATAATAAACAAAAAACACAATTTCTAGACTCTTTGTTTTAGTTTTGTGTTATCTCGTCCTCATGCATGAGTGGAGGAAAACTGAATTTAAATTCTTTCTCAAAAAAAAAAAAAATAATTGTTTAAAAACCTCAATTCACCGGATTTACATTTGAATTGAAGATGCCTCTACACTCTCTGTAAATCATTGTATAATCCTTTGTGAATCCAATAAATAAACATTCACTTTTAATCAACGAATTCAAATGGACAAAGCACATTTTCGAACACAATACTGGCTATTATTTTGAAATGAATATGCATTTAAAAAAAAAAATTAATAAATTCATGGAAGTTGACGTTTTAACCCTTAATTAACCAAATCCCAAACATTAGCTATGTTTTTTTGTCTTCTTTTCTGGACTTTTGTTGATGCCAAGTTAAAGACGGGTCATATGACAGTTTCTGAACAAATGTCATTCTACTTCAAAATTGACTTCAGTATAAAGATGCGGCACAAACTTCACCCATGTCTTCTTTCTGCAACACGCCCTTCTTACAAAAGACACTTTGATAGAGTGCCTGTTCTATTTTCATCTTCCTGGGAGCCATCACAATGACTCAGCTTGCAGAATCCCAGGAAACTGAAAACCCAAGCGGAAAAGTTAAAATATATTCATCGCTACTGTTTTTACCTTGGGTTTCACTGCAGTGACGTACTTTGTAGGGCGGCCACATAACACAGAGTATGTAGAAAGAACAAAAATGAAGTAAAAGTGTTTGGTTCTGCAATACATTTTAAACTAATCAAATACAAGAGTTGATACAATTATTGTAAACGACTATGTGACTCATGTTAAGCATGAATAATCCAGTAATAACTTTGTGTTTGAGTGTCATTGATTCACCGCACACAAGTCTGGCCAAAACTGCCTTCACACTGATACTTATCTTGTAATGCATACCAATGTTTAATAAATTGCCTTTTTTTTTCTTTTTCTTTTTGGCACTGTTGCATGTGCTCTTTCTAGTAAACATGTAAGATTGACATGCAATTTTTGAAACATCCTTTCATGTCTGCCAAATATGTGTCTTGTAAGGCAACAACTTTTTGTATATTGCATGTGTTCCTGGAAGAAGCCTGCACAATGTGAAATGCTCTATGACACCTTGTTGATCTTTTCCCAATTGCTTAACATAAGCAAGTAGGAAAATGATCTTCTAATCACTTAAAGCTGAATGTTCATCAACGATTGACAGTTTGAATTCCTTCTTACTGATCAGATAACTATTCACAGAATGAATAGTCAGAATTAACTTAATAATATTAGGATGAGATTTGACGGAATTTGATATTGTCTGAATTTCCAGTTTTAGGTTGGATCTGTTAATTAGATCTCACCCTAGTTGGAAATGTTCCAGTTGCAAGTTTGTGAACGAGCACAAAGACACTGGTTTTTATCAAAAACGGGAACAATGCGTTTCGCACTATTTAATACTTTCAACATTTAATAAAAGCCTGTTGAAAAAAAGATGCGTTGTGTAGCACAATATGTGCCAACGGGTTCATATAATTTAAATTGTCGAAAGTAAAAACAATTGGTTTAGAGAAGTAAATACCACCGCAATTACTCAGGGCAGCAGCCACCTCCCCCTGCACATGGGAGGATCTGCGGTGGAAGTGGTCAACAGCTACAGGTACTTGGGTGTACACCTGAGTAACAACCTCTCCTGGAGCAACAACACTTCCATTCTGGTCAGGAAGGCGCACCAGAGGCTCTACTTCTTGAGGAGGCTCAGTCGAGCTGGACTCGGGAGCTCAGTCCTCACTTCCTTCTACAGA